>JAJOZX010003764.1:0-185000 GCA_023014485.1 Bathynomus jamesi | reverse complement strand
ATTGCGTTTATATTTCGTATATATACCGTATATATGTTGTATATATATTTTATTGTTCTTTATATATCATCTAGGCATCATTTTGTTTTCCAATTTATATTTACTTGTACTTTTTTATTCGTTTGTGACTATAATATGCATATGTGGTAATTTTTCCCTTATAAATTGGTGTGCCTCTCTTAAAATTTATCTTTCAATTTATTATTATTATTTTTTATTTTTTTTTTTAATAATTAATTTTTTTTTTTTTTTTTGGTTTATTTCTTTATTTCTTTGTGACATATATATCAATTTGGCATCATCTATTAAATTGATTGTAAAACTTCCCTTTTGAGCTTGAATTTGTAGACTCCACTTACAATATTTATATTTATTTTTATTTCTTTATTCTTTTGTGACCTGTTCCATAAACAAGCCATTTGAATTTATATTGAAGGTCGGCCAAAGTGCTAAAAGTGTCTTTTTATATATATATATATATTATATATATGTATGTATATATATTTGTGTTTTTTTTATTTGCCTGTTTATTTCTTTATGATTATTTAGGCTGTGACATATATATCACTAAGGCACTATTTGGTAATTCATTTTTTCTTTATATTTATATTTATTTTTATTTCTTTATTCTTTTGTGACCTGTTTCATAAACCATAAATGTTTGCTCCTCCCACAATTTTTTCTATGCTTACTATATATATGTATATGTATATATATATATATATATATGTATATATATATGAATATGTATGTATGTATGTTTTTTTTTGTAACCTATATATTGCCTTGATCTGTCCTTTCACTCCAGTGTTCCTGAGGATGTCATTAGACGAAAGCGCTTGAGCACCCCTTTGTGTTTCTTTTTTCCTTCGTGGTTTTATTCATCATAAATACTTTTCACGTGTCACTTTCGTAAAATAATTTTTCATATATATATATATTATATATATATATATAGTGTAGTGGATAGCATATCTGACCGGCAATCGGAAGATCCTGGGTTCGATTCCCGGGTGGTTACCTCATTTTTCATTTGTTCGTTCTCCCTCCTCATCTTGTGCGGAACGTTCTTCTATACAAGCGTCGTTCTTTACATTAATTATACTGTGTTGTTGCAGTTATATATATATATATATATATATATATATATATATATATATATATATATATATAAACTGCAAAGAAGACGCAGTATAAATAACGTAAAGAACGACGCTTGTATAGGAGAACATTCCGCGCAAGATGAGAAGAGAGAACGAAACCAATGAAAAAATGAGGTAACCACCCGGGAATCGAACCCGGGATCTTCCGATTGCCGGTCAGATATGATAACCATTACACTACGGGCCTCACTCGAACAAATGCCGTAATTCCTCTACATACGCGCAGAAACCAATGCCCCAAGGGGGCACCTCCCGCATGCCGTATCTATATATACATTTCAACTGCAAAGAACACGCAGTATAAATAACGTAAAGAACGACGCTTGTATAGGAGAACATTCCGTGCGTATGTAGAGGAATTATGCATTTGTTCGAGTGAGGCCCGTGGTGTAATGGTTATCATATCTGACCGGCAATCGGAAGATCCCGGGTTCGATTCCCGGGTGGTTACCTCATTTTTTCATTTGTTTCGTTCTCTCTTCTCATGTTGCGCGGAATGTTCTCCTATACAAGCGTCGTTCTTTACGTTATTTATACTGCGTGTTCTTTGCAGTTGAAATGTGTATATATAGATACGGCATGCGGGAGGTGCCCCCTTGGGGCATTGGTTTCTGCGCGTATGTAGAGGAATTACGGCATTTGTTCGAGTGAGGCCCGTGGTGTAATGGTTATCAGGTGCTGGTTAAGTATGCGGTCTACCATCTGAGTTCTGGTTAAGTGTGTGGTCTACCATCTGAGTTCTGGTTAAGTGTTGCGGTCTACATCATCTTAAATTACACTTTTATAAATGTATTTAAGGAAAGGAATTAAAATATAAGAAATTTAGTTCAAGAAATATATTTAATTACAAAATTTTATTTATTAAAAGAAACCAAAAAAAGTTTGTAAAATTTTTTTTTTTTAAATGTTTTGCAAACTCTTATATTAGGCATTACTGTGTGACAGTAATGGTCAAAACTAACGAAAATATCACGACTTAACCTAACCAATTATCAAGGGCGTACAGTTGATCTATTAGTAAATAGTAAATACTATTCCAGAAACAAACAATGTTATAATTAATAATAGATCAACTGTACGCCCTTGATAATTGGTTAGGTTAAGTCGTGATATTTTCGTTAGTTTATATTCTGTCAAAACTCAGATGGTAGACCGCATACTTAACCAGCACCGGTTATCATATCTGACCGGCAATCGGAAGATCCCGGGTTCGATTCCCGGGTGGTTACCTCATTTTTTCATTGGTTTCGTTCTCTCTTCTCATCTTGCGCGGGATGTTCTCCTATACAAGCGTCGTTCTTTACGATATATATATATAACCCCCCAACCAATATTCAGATATCAATAAACAGTACTATGATAGACCCAATGACTTCTTACATGTGGTTTACGCATTTAGGCTATATATATATATATATATATATATATATATATATATATATACCCCCCAACCAATATTCAGATATCAATAAACAGTACTATGATAGACCCAATGACTTCTTACATGTGGTTTACTGCATCGCATTTAGGCTCAGCTCTAGGTTCCAAATATCTTTGAATGATTTGATGGAACAAGAAATACAGCAAATCAATACCCAGCAACTTTAATGAGATTTAACCTATTTTAGGTTTAACCTATCAGTCTGAGTGGAATAATGCAGTTAATAACGATTTTTAATTTAAATAATTTCACAAGTTAAAGGCTTAGCTTGGTTTGAAAAAGACCTACACAACGTAGGCCTAATTAAAAAGTTCCATCAAAAGTTTATAACCGAGGTCTACAATTAACATTTACACGAATGACCTATCATTACCAATTTCTGTAGGCTTACACATATCCAGGTTTAATCTTCCATATTACGTCATTGCAAAACTTTGTGATAACTTCAAAGTTACGACATAAAGACACAACATAGGCCTATATACGCGCGTATACACATGAACAAACCTTGATTAAAAACGTTGTCCAAGATAAAAAGGTCTGTACAGTTTTGTCCGACCATACTGCTTCAGTAATTTCAGCCTATAGGACTACACAAGCCTACCCTCTCCAATAAATGACGGCCTACCATACACTCGGTACACACATACTATGTATTGAGATCGAGGAAGAATAAAGATTCGGCTGAAAATGCATCGATAAAACTAATGTTGACTTAAGAATAAATGTGCAGAGGACAACTACTATAAAAATAGGGCAAGAATTTGAAGGCTTTAAGTTCGTAAGTGTATTAGTTTCCCCAACCTACGCGAAACAGAACCCATCGAAGTACATTGCACATCCTATAAACTCAAAGAACGTGCACCCTACATCCGTTAAAGGATTCGTACGTTATACAATAGACAATTTATCCCTTGGGCCTACTTTTGAAGAAATGATCGATTTGGCCAAAATATAACTGCAAAGATACGCTACTGGCCTGATCCTTCTCTCGAAACACTCGGGGACACTCGCGTAATTATTATTAATATTAAAAACATATGAACGTTATCATTAAAACTTAATAAATTAACGGCAAAATGTGTATTTGTTTCTCCCGCACAGATAAACATCAAATATATTTCGCGGTCTTTTAAATGCGGAACTAACTGCAAGTCACACAAAGCCCAGAAATTATGAAGATTCCCGAATTGGGAACCACCTCTTACACGGAGTAGGCCTAAGTAGCCTTGGCTTTATGTACTCCTTCATTCATGAAAATGAACACAAAAAATTATTTAAACTCTAATTAAAATTCCAATCATTAAAACTAATTTGTTTATGCTAAAATTGTATTAAACTTTCGTCAGAGATTTATAAATGAACGGAAAAAATGTACGACTCAATACACTCCAACAAACTAACAACCTTTACAATTTAATATTCACAGTTAAACAGGAGAATATGTTAACACACGCACAATGAATACGCACATCTCCGGATGACGGAGGTACAGTGCTTACAAGAAGTCTCGCGCCTCTGTCTCGTCCCAAGCTAGTCTGTGAGGTATAAAATGGGCGGTCCTTATGGCAGTCGTGTGTTCGGATTGGTGCACATAATTGCTCTAACCCCATCAATGACGTCCACATTATCATTGTGTTGATCACTATCTATTTATATATAGAGACATACTGTGTATATATGTATAGAGTATGCAGAGGATAAACGTGTCTCAGTCCCAGCTATGGTAGTTGTCTTACAATTAACAGTCCCAAGTGCAAGTTACGTTAACACCTCCACATAAACTACCCTGGACTAAAATAACATACGTGAAGCCCTTACCCAGAAACCATTTAAAAGCTCTCTCTCATCACACCGCATCAGAGGTCTTCAGCAGGGACATCGACAATGTATCCATATAACGTTAATAATAACCGAAACTCTGGGAAAATATACTCTCTGCCTTCCGCTCTATCCCAAATCCGTTTCTCTTAGTAACCTCTTAATACAAACTAATCTATCATATTTTGCGACTTTTTAACTCTGGTAGGATTCAATTCCATTCCTATAGTGTAAGAGATACTTAAATTCATGTGTGTATTATGCCATATGATGTGCGTAATAAATAATTATTTTTAAATAGTTCGAGCGTTCAAGGTCATCTGTAATAATCTATAGACTACCCCTCAAGCCCACTCTCAACACTTAGATTCCCCTAAGACACAGGCGTCTTCAAGTAACATGAATGCGTAGAGATCTAAGGTGTTAGATTCCATATTATATTATTTATGTGCTAGGTTCAAGAACGCTGGCATTGAAGGGTGGAAGGAAGGGACAGTAAAAGCGATAATAGGTTTAATGAAGGAAGTGGAATGAGGATGGAGGTAAGCGTTGCTATGTCGAAGGAAACGAGGTTGGGTGGGGCTGGATGTCTGGCTATGGTGTCAGAAAATTGACAAGTAGATGGACGCTTTACTGGACAGCAATAGTGCCAGATACTGGAAGAGGTGCTGCTACCCAGTGTTCGTGCGTATCTGGTTCCAGCGCCGGAACCATTTAACTTAATGGAAGATAACAGTTCCATTCATAGGAGTAACGTTGTGAGAGCGTGGTACGAAGATCACCCAGAGATTATTAATCTAATTCTGCCACCACGTTCTCCTGATATGAATCCGATTGAAAACCTTTTAGTGCAGTAGCTTAGACCCTGATTTTTGAAGTAAGTGGACATTCTGGACAAAAGCACCAAACTTGGCTCAAATGTTGTTCAGGACCTTAGCTACCAATTTTTCCCCGGAACCAAGACGCACAACCCTATCTTGGCTGCCATTTTGGAAATCCAAGATGGCTGCCAGCTAGAAATCAACAAACTATTGTGAGGAGTAATTGTAAATAAATAGTCCCTAAACCTACATATTTCGATGCCAGGATTGCTATAAAATAATCAGAATTACCCTTAAATGTTTATTTAATGTAAAATATTTAATAATATAACTATATAATATGTGCTTTTCTGTTTTGCAGGTGATTTGTGAACATGGATTGGAGCAAATGCATGGTTTGTCAAGAGAGCAAAGGTGAGACTCTTAAATGTCCACTCAATGCTGTGAGTGGTAAAAAAACTGAAGCATATGCAACATTTATGGAGAATGTCAACGCATTCAAGAATCTTGGAAGACTACCAGTTCCTCTTCTTTTCAATGAAGAGGTGACTGTTGAAGATCTGGTTCAGAATAAAGCTGTGTGGCACAAGTCATGCCATGTTAAATTTAGTAAAGAAAAGCTTGAAAGGGCTACAAAAAAGAGAGAAAGGGCGGATGAAGGTGAAACCAGTTCATCTACGGGGAAGCGGGTTCAGCGGCATCCTATGGACAAAGCAACTTGTGTGTTTTGTCAACAAACACATGGGCATCTTCACGAATTCAGTACATTTGGCGCTGACGTCAATTTACGAATGATGGCTACAGAACTCAGTGACACAGAACTAATGTCTAGAATAGGAGGTGGTGATCTCATGGCCATTGAAGCCAAGTATCATCTGCAATGCTTGACATTTTATCGGAACCGTTACCGCTCACTTTTGAGACAAAAACAGAGCAAGGAAGAAGGCTATGAAGAAAACTTGATGAAAGCAAAGGCAATAGTTGAGGTCGTTAATCATGTAGAAAATTGCGTGGAAGAAGGAATCTTTCAAATGAAGTTTTCTGTGCTATTTGATCTGTATCAAAAAAGACTTCGGGACTTAGGTATTAATAAGGAAATGAACAGAGGACGATTCAGAGAGAAGATTCTGGAGTATTTCCCATATGCCCAGGAAGTGAGTGATGGCAAGAACAAAATCTTAGTTTTTCAGCAGGGAATTCAGGAAATGCTCAGAGAGACAAATAGACAGAATTTTGAAGGAGATACTATGATTCTTGCAAAAGCTGCTAGAATCATACGCAAGGAAATCGTCAACTTTACTGGATTCAAGTTTGCAGGTGCCTTTCCATCTGGTTGTCAACAGGAATCGGTACCTACAACCTTGAAAACCCTTATATCTATGATCACAAATGGTGCTGACGTGAAGGACCAAACACCAGAAGACTCCCCTGCAACTCTCACTGTCTCGCAACTTATCCTTTTTAATTTTAGGAACAAGCATACATCATCATCTAAGGTTCGCCATTCTTTGGAAAGAGAACCACCATTGCCTCTGTATCTTGGTCTGAAAATTCATACTGAAATTCGGTCAAAATCATTAATTACACAACTATATGAATTGGGTCTCAGTGTGAGTTATGACCGAATTCTTCAAGTCGAAAGCCAACTTGCAACAGCAGTGTGCCAGAACTTCAAGACCAAAGGAGTGGTTGTACCAGCTCAGTTTCGTCATGGACCATTTATTGTTGGGGCACTTGACAATCTGGATTACAACCCATCTAGTACAACTGCCGTTGGATCATTTCATGGTACAGGGATTAGTCTGTTTCAGTTCCCAACTGTCTCAAACTGTGGAACCAAACAAGGTGATCTTGTGCTACCTTCTCTAGGTTCAAAGGACTTGGAGTTACTCATGTCCTACTCAATTGTACCAGCTGTTGCAATGGACAAAACCAAGGTAGAAGTCCTGAAGTTGTCTAATGTGTCTGACCCTATTGAGGGACACTACCATGAAGCATGTTTCCAGGAAAAGGAGTGGATGAAAGAAGCGTTCAGGATCTTGGAGAAAGACACGATAGGGAAGGGTGATGTTATATCATGGTCAGCATACCACGCTACAAGGCAAGAACAAGATGAAGATCAAATGAAAACCCTTTCCTACCTCCTTCCCTTATTCCATGAAAAGGCCGCTACTCCAGCGATGATCAAGCATGGAATGAATGTTGTTCGGTCTGCTACTGAATTCCTTAACCCCGGGCAAATACCAGTTGTTGCATTCGATGCACCCCTATATGCCCTTGGTAAATTCATTCAGTGGAAGTGGCCAGACACCCACGGAGAAGACAAGGTCATCGTCATGTTTGGAGGTCTACATACAGAGATGGCCATGTGGAGAACGTATGGAGATTATCTAGAGGGATCTGGGTGGACAAATGCCTTGACACAAGCAGGCATTGCTTCGGCAGGAACTGTTGACTCATTTCTTAAAGCCTCTCATCTTACAAGAACCAGACATGCTCACCAGGTAACAGCTTTGACATTGGCAAAGCTGCAGCATGAAGCCTTTATGGAAACTGTTGGTCCCTATGATGACAAGACAAAGGAAGAGTGGAAGAAGAAGATGGTTCAGGTCAGTCCAACATTCCAATACTGGGAGACAATTCTTCAGATGGAGATAGACGGCCTCATATTCATACGATCACATCGTGCAGGAGACTTTCCATTGTATGTAGAAAGCTTGAAGAAAGTAGTTCCCTGGTTCTTTGCTCTTGACCACCAGAATTACGCACGTTGGCTTCCACTCCACATCCGGGACATGAAGAATCTCCCTCAGCCAGTTATGAATGAGTTTTCACGAAATGGACACTGGGTAGTACACAAGACCAAGAAGAGATTCTCAGCCATGCCTTTAGACCAAGCGCATGAACAAAACAATGAGAAAGTCAAAGGTTCAGGAGGCGCGGTGGGTCTGACTGAGAATCCAGTGGCATTCAAGAAGTGGATGGTAGCAGGGCCAGAACAAGCCAGATTGATTACTGAATATGAAGACGAAAACCTTCCAGAAACTGAAGACAACAACTTCCACCACGAAGAAGGACTATCTACACAGAGAAGATTCAAGGATCATGTTTCTAATCTCGTTGAAGTCTTCCGTGATATGGGAAATCCATTTTGTGATAATGGGAATGAGTTACTGGCCTTAGACACAAGGAATGTCATGGATGAATCTGTGGTCCATACAGTGAGAACTATAAAGGATTTGGGTAAGGAGCATACTACAAAGAAGTTGTCACAGATTGTACAAGGTCAATTCATACACCGATCAAGAAGAACTCGCTTGCCCTCTTCAGATGTCCTCGGCCGAAATCTCAGGTACGGAATGTTGGGGGAATCCAACTACTGAAGAACGATGTTGCTCTATTCTCTCATCTGTATATTGTTATGCAACATCGGCATAGTGACATGGATGCATTCTTCCAACACGAGAATCACCCCTTTCCTTCTTCCCTATCTGATGGTGGGAAATTGCGGTTTGGGAAAAAGTCTGACCTACTGAAAATCATTACATTTGAAAACAAGGACAACCCTCCAGATCCTTTTGATGTGAAACTTCTTGATGGAGCTGCCATCGTCCATTTGCTGTCTACTGCAGGTGTTACCAACTTTGAAGAGTATGCAGATCGTGTATTCGTCCCTTATCTCATCAAACAGTTAGAAACTTGCCAGCGAATTGACATCGTCTGGGATACCTACACTGCAAGCACCTTAAAAGAGACTACCAGAGAAAAACGGGGAAAAGGAATCAGAAGAAAGGTTGAAGGAAAAACCAAATTACCCCTAAATTGGCATGACTTCCTTCGAGACTCTAGAAACAAGCAAGAACTGTTCGCTTTCCTATCAGACAAGGTTGCTGCAATGGAAGTTCCTAACAACAAAGAAGTTGTTATTACATCAGGACCTGAAGTCATCATCAATGGGGCCGACCGCACAATGCCAAGATGCGACCATGAGGAGGCAGACACTAGACTGTTCATTCATCTTCAAGATGCAATAAAGGAAGGGCACATTAACTGCATGATCAGAACTGTAGACACGGATGTTATTGTCATTCTAATAGGAAAATTCCATCACTTGACGTCCATAAGATCTGAAGTAAATATTTGGGTTGGTTTTGGCACTGGGAAAAACTTCACTTACCATCATATTAACACAATCTGTGCCTCTTTGGGTGAAGAGAGATGCACATCCCTACCACTGTTTCACTGCTTCACGGGATGTGATACATCATCCTTTTACGGAAGGGGCAAGAATACGGCATGGGCAGCATGGCACCATTACCCTGAGGTAACACAAGCATTCACATTCATGGCACGAAATCCATTTGCAGATGTTGACGCCGAAACTCCCCACTTCAAGCTTCTTGAACGGTACACAGTTGTCCTCTATGACAACACCAGTGACATTGAACGTGTAGATGAGGCAAGAAAGGTCATGTTCTGTCAGAAGGGAAAAGCTATGGAGACTATCCCACCAACTCAGGATGCTCTTCTCCAACACACCAGGAGGGTCACATACCAGGGAGGAATATGGTCGACCTGTGAGAGAAGTGAACAGAATCTTCCAACTCCTGAAGGATGGGGATGGACCTTTAGCGAAGAGTCCCAGTCATGGACACCAGTTTGGACCACAAGACCAGTAGCATCTAAAGCTTGCAGCGAATTGGTCAAATGCGGCTGCAAGAGCAAGAGTGGATGTGGCACCAGGTGTGCTTGCAAGAAGGCCAGGTGGAAGTGTACAGAACTGTGTAGCTGCAACTGTGCAGTTTAACATATAGCGTCGAGCGGGGTGAGTTGGGACAGTTCGGGACAGGGGGTGAGTTGGGACAGTAGGCATTGCAATGCTAAATGCCAAGATATTTCCATTTTATGGTGCCCATTTAATAGCCCTGCCCTTACTCTACAAATGTTGTTAATACAAGTTTTCTATAGAACCACGAATAATGCATGAAAATTGTGCAAATATGAAAGGGTAGCATTTTGACCTTTGTAGAATTTCATTTTTTAAAATGCACATATTTTGCCAATTTTCCTCTCCCACATTCAGTTATAGAGCTAAAGGTCTACTTTTTGGTGGGTGAAATCTTCAATTGTTATAGTTTCGTTGATTTTTCTTAAACATGGTTTTCTTGAACATGGTTTTTGTGTTAAAATATTCACGATTTTCACTGTATATGTTGTACGAAGTGTGATTTCTGCAGTAAACATACTTCTGATCAGCTTAAAAGTTGTTTTATTGATCTGATCATGCCAAAAAACATATAGTTTGATGCCAAACATGCCAAGGGAATTCTCTATTGAAACTTATATCAGAAATTCCATTTTGTCTATGGCGGCCATCTTGAAATCCAATATGGCGGCCAAGTAATGGTCTCTGAAGGTGGTTCCGGGGATATTTTTAATTGTTGGTCCAAAATATACAAGTAGGGAAAGTTTGGTGCTTTTGTCCGGATTGTCCACTTCAACTTGTTTAGCTGCCCTACTATTTGGGCAATAATGATTAACGAATGGGAGCAACGCAATGAAAGAACATTTGAAGCACTTTCAACTCACACGAGGAATAGTTGGGAGAGCTTACGCCGAACACCAAACATTCCCTACAATCTGGCCTCTTCTATGCCGCAACGATTACAAGAAATTATTGATGCCGGAGGAAGCTATACGAAATACTGATGTTAAAGCCATGACGTAAATGTGTATCGAATATATATTTATGTTAATATAGAATTTTATTATATTTTCATGTTTGACATCTATAAAAGTATATATTGTGACCATGAAAGAACTTTACTTATCCTTAGTTAGAATCTTTTCTTGCAATGTCTACGCTCGTGGAGATGATAATATATGCATTGTTGAAACAAACTATGAGAAGGTAATAGTTTCAGAAAAAAAAAAAAAACTGGCAACATCGAGGCCATCACATGTTTATGGGAAATATCATATGATATGCTACCAATAAACTCTTATATACTACTATATACAGTATACTATATTACGTAATAATTACGATGAACAAATCAAATGCAAGTTTCTCTGATTCACGGTCCACCAGTCTCACTTTAGACTAATGACTTTCATAAGATGGAATAAGTTACCACTTAAAACAATGGATAAACTATCTATTAGTGAGACGACCGTGACTTCCTCGAAATGCGAGCGCGTGAGGTTCACTGAGGAATTTGGTCATTAGATTCTTCACGTAGGATATGTATCACAAACAACAATATTGACAACAATTCCCAACAGTTACTTAATATCAATCATTGTATTTGAGCAAATAATTTAGACCTGCGTCAAAATAACTTGGGTATCATGCTATGATTTGGGATATTTGCCGAATTAGTCGTTCTTTATAGTCTACAGTATACCGGGTGTCCGAGAATTATCTGTACAATTTTTGGCTGTTATTAAAAGAGTGTTTACTCTTAAGTCATCAAATAGATACTCGGTAATGTAATGTAATCAGGACAAACACACCTATTTTTCCGACAATAAAAGTGTGTCTAGGTTTTTTATATAAATTTTCTGTTCCGAGGTACCAAAAGTGTTACCTAAAAATAACTCCACTGCATATGTGAATTATCACACATTCGACTTCACTTATGCCTACATACACACTTCCGAATTCCATATTTAAAAATCCAATTAACAATTTCCGCCTTGGTTCCATCGAACCGAGAAGAGCGTCTTTATGGCGATAATAAAACAGGTTTCTGTATTTTTTATATAAACTTATGTTCCAAGGTTTTATATATATATATATAAAATCACACCACCTCATTTATGAACAGTTGATAACACCTGCGCACACAATTTGTTTACGATACAAACTTCGTTTGGAGTATATAAATTCCAAATCACTCAATCCTTATCTTCACACTATTGGATCCGCCAATCAAGATTATTTCTTGTGGTCAAATCTTATCACACAACACAGTAGGGTGTGTCAATTTTAGTAAAGTCAACAATTCAAAAACTACTAATGCTCAAATGATGTCATATTATCTAGCAAACAGAAATATTTTTAGTGTTGTTTAAAAAAGCCATTTACCTACTTATATTTGACCATAAAGGTTTGAAATATAACCTAAATATGACTGCAGCATCACATATCAATGTGCCATTGATGTGTGGTCAACTTTGGTTATGTTTGGTGTGCAGTATGGTTTCTAAGTTTCACATAGTCACAAATACTGGAGTTTTGACTGTGAATGCGTGTGTTTTCCCTCCTTTTTGACAATTTAGATTACTTCGTAATGTAAATATTGTGCAATTCAGACCAGACCCTTTTGGCCATAGGAGGTGACAGTACTAATGTGAATACTGGCTGAGAGGGAGGAGTAATGCATTATGTGGAGGCCAAGCTTAGCAGGAAGTTGGTGTGGATTGTCTGTAACTTGCACACTGGGGAGCAGAGTCTCAGACACCTGGTGACTGCACTGGATGGCAAGACATTGAGCAACAACAAGTGGTCTGGGTCTCTAGGTAAGATGTTAGACACTGCCACTGAGCTGGAGATCAACCCAAACTTCACGAGGATCACTGTTGGTCCTCCTCTACCCCATCTCAGTCAGGAGGTAGTCAAGGACCTCAGCACAGACCAGTCATATGGCTACAGAATCATCACTGCCATCAGATCGGGAGAGGTATCTCAGAGTCTAGCTCTCCTGGAGATTGGGCCACTCTGTCACAGTAGGTGACTCACCACGGCTCTAATGTTCTGCAGATTGTGGATTTCCAAACATGGGCTGAAGGGTAGGAACCTGAAGAATCTGAGGATAATTGTGGAATTCATAGTGAGAGTCTACATGCCAAACTGGTTCAACATCAAGTTAAATCACAGCTGGGTGGAGGGTCCCAGGCATGTACTGTACCAGCTGGAGCTGCTCAGAAGTCAGAAGGTGATAGGAATAGTGATGCCTACAGTGGAGATTAGCCTGGTATGCACACTCTGAGGCTGTGCTCCAGGCCATGCTGTGCAGTGAGGTAGAGGAGGAAGGCAGTGAAGAGGATACTGGAAATTAGAGGTGAAGGAGATGAAGACACACAGGTAGAAGACTGCAGTGTCAGACCCAGGAAGACTCCTGACATCAACCCAGATGCCACCAAACTGCTCTGACCTGCTCCCTCACCACTCCTGCAATCAAGGAGTTTCTGGATAGACCAATGGAAGTTCCTGCATGGCCCTCACACACACGGTCAGTAGAGAGGTGTGTAAGGATGACAACTGAAGCAGCACAATATGTTTACTCACAAGAGAGGAGGGAGGCGTACATCAGTGGCCAGGTGGCCAGTAGGGAGCTCATGTCAATGAACAAGAGCAAGGCAGACATGGCATCTTTGGCAAAGTTCAAGAAACATCTATATTTCTAAGTTTTAATATTGAAATACAATCAAAATATCTTTAATTGTATGTAATGTATGTAAAATGTAGTTATATACAATAAAAAAAATACTTTCAAAAATTGCTGATTTTTCGTAAACTTCAACTTCAAATATAAGTAGCTAGGAGTGGTCAAATCTGGATTTTAAAGCCATATTTCGATTTAGCACACAAAAATGCATCATTTGGTCACTAGTAGTCTTTGAAAATCTAAAGATTTCACTTTGCTCCCTAAAACTGACACACCTTAACAACACAGTTGATCATTTGATGTGTCAATCCGCGGCTGAATGAAGACTGCAGAAAATCTAACTTTTATTTTTACTTCGAGATGTAAGCGGTTTACTTTAGAAGGCTTCACTTCCATTTGTCAGGATTCTTAAGCCTTGTTGGCTGGGCCTACTTAAGTAGCCTACACAATCATCGTCTACCATTTTTTGTACATCGCAGCCACAATATTATGCAAGGTTAAAACGGTATTGTATTGACTTCAAACGATTCCCACTTATTTTCCGAGTTATCATAAACTCAACCACTGTCTATTTAACCTATCGTCGGGCGGTGTGACTTTACTGATTTTATTCCGGCTAACGCCAGACGACTTTATTTAGTCTCGGAAAGACCTCTGTGCCGTAAAGGATTAAGCAAACGTCTCTTAACCCTTTACTGCACAGAGGTCTTTCCGAGACTGAATAAAATCGTCTGGCGTTAGCCAGAACAAAATCAGTAAAGTCACACTGCACGACAAAGGGTTAAGAATGAATTGTAATGCCTATAAAAATATTAATAAGGTCAATGTTGCCTATACAGGCCTACGGTGTAAATATTTATTAATAGACTATCAAAAAGAGGATTCTGTATTAATGAAAAGCTACAAAATTAGACCCCAACTCTCTCAGTACATGGCACAAACTGAGGGCCATGTTTTTTTTTTACGAAGGCTGTACCTACTCGGCCCTTAGCTTACGTAAATTTAAGTTTCTTCACACACACATTATATATACATATATACACACACACAAGGGCCACAATATATTTTGCCCCCATCTTTTTTTTTCTTTCCAAGTTTCCTTGTAAGTTCCAAAAATTTTGTACACAAGTAGTTACATACCTTTTTACAAGTTTTTATTTTTCCACCGTCTCCATCCTTTTCTACGACTTTCCTCCACCTCGAAATAAGGGCCTTTATTCCTTGCTGGTAAAAGTCCGCTGGGTTCCGCTGGAGCCCTCTTAACCTCCTCAACAACCTCATCGTCACTCAAACTTTCTTCCACGAATAGCATCCTTCATTGGCCCAAACAAATGAAATTCTGAAGGTGCCAGATCCGGGCTGTATGGAGGGTGGGGTAACACAGTCAAGCGCATTTTTGTGATAAGATCACACAACAGTTTGCAAACTGTTGTGTGGTCTTGCGGTATCGTGCAAAAGAAGGACGTCTTCCAGTTTTCTCTCCGGTCGAACTCGCTTTGTACGTCTCTGGAGAGTCTGTAGGGTAGCAATATATGCCTCACCGTTGATTGTTTGTCCTTTTTTCATAATGTCCACCAGAATCACCTCTTTTATGTCCCAGAAAATGGTGGCCATAACCTTTCCTGCAGAGGAAGCCATTTTGAACTTTTTCTTGCGTGGGGAGTCTGCGTGATGCCACTCCACGGATTGGCGTTTTGTTTCAGGTTCAAAGTGGTGTACCCAAGTCTCATCCCCAGTCACATCGTGAAAGGAAGTCATCCCCTTTTGTCTCGTATCGAACCAACGACTCAGAAGCAATTTCTTTTCTTTGGGCTTTGTTATCTTCAGTCAGTTCACGAGAAACAAACCGTGAACACGCTTTTGAGTATTCCAGTTGCTGAATTATCGTATTCACACTTCTTTCACTAATTCCTAGCTCCAGTATGTCCTTGTATGTGACGCGCCGATTTGATCGAATAATGCTGTTAGGACGTTGCACAGTGTGAGATGTCACAGCCGATGCCGGCCAACCGCTGCGTGGCTCATCATTGAGGCTGGCTCTCCCTCTCTCCGATGAACTCACACGTTTAGACCAGCGTCCAACTGTGCTTCGATCAACAGCAGCATCTCCGTAAATGTTTCGTAGACGTTTGTGAATATTTCCAACTGTTTTTTCTCTCCGGTTAAGAACTCGATAACAGCTCTCTGTTTACGACGCACATCACTGTCAGACGCCATTTTCGAAACTTTGTTAACCATCGGTTTTATACAAGGGTGTTTAAAAGTAGTTTTATACAAGGAGGGGAGGTTCAAACTGGAAAAATCCGGTTATGTGAAGCGCACAAAGTTCAAATTTACGGCCCAAAAGACATTTCAGCCCCTTGGCCTATTATTTAGCTAAGAAAAAAGGGTGGGGCAAAATATATTGAGTGTCCCTAGTATATATATGTGTAATAACGCCTCTCCCCGAGTTCGGGCAAGGTCAGGATGTTACTCGAGAGAGGGTATTACTTTAGCACTCTTGGATGCAGAAATAGTTTTCTCTTCGTATTCCCACAATCGCGGCGTACTGTGTGGGTCCGTGATTTTCTTTTTCCCAGTTATCAAAGTCCAAAGAGTAGAAAATAAATAAACACAACGGCTTATACGATTTTTAATTTGAATTTAGGCGAGATAAAGTTTAATCATTTATAGAGAATCAAATGTTTCTTTTTATACAGAACAGAGAGTTAATAATAATAAGTTTCATAATTATAATAGTTACTTTTTCTTCATTGGAAGATATGAAATAAGCCAGAGACACCCTTATGTGCGGAACTGGTCGAACAAATCCAAAACAATTTAATGGACCACATTTTGTTTAGCGATGAGGCGACTTTTCACACCTGTGGTAAAATCAATCGACATAATTTCTGCATCTGGACTAATGACGTGGGGGAAATAGGCCCTGGGCAGCGCGATCTCCGGATTTGACCCCATTGGATTTCTTTGCTTGGGGTTTCATTAAATCAGAGGTCTATCGCAGAAATATTCGAGATTTACCAGATCTGCTAGATCGCATTAGGCAAGCAGTTGAGAAAATAACCCCTGAAATGCTCGGAAATGTGTTCCACAATGCAGCTGACCGCTTTGAGATTTGCAGAGATACAGATGGAGCACATGTGGAAACTACTAATTAAAGATTTTAATGGTGTAATACTTGTAATTTGTATAGCAATACATCTGTATTCAGGTCAGTGTGACATTTATTTGAAATTCAGCCTATTTCAACAAAATAAATAGGGACTTCTGGGACACCCTGTATAATATTTTATGTATATATAAATTATAATATACCTATGCATATATATAATATATTTACATTTCATTAAAAGTAACGGTAACGAGTAACGGTGGCGTTACTCGTTAGTTACTTTTTAAAAATGGTAACTAACGATAACGGCTACATTTAGACTGTAGTAACGATAACGGCATTACATTTATAAAGTGACAAGCACAGCACTGATATATATATACTGGTCAAAAAAAGAAACGCAATTAGCTTGCATATGGTGTAAAATTTAAGTTGTTAGTGGTATTATCACAGTTTCAAGATTATGGTTAAATGTTTGTTCAAATCTTTTAAAGCCACTTAGTGCATGTTTTTAAACCTGACTAATCCCGGCTAAGACGCCATTTTGTTACAAACAATAAACAGAGATTAAATTGAATGTATTCTTTATGAAGGCATGCATTTTTTCTTTGACTTCACAGAATACACACTGCCCGTTGAGAAAACCAAACTTTTTCCCGCGATTGAGGCATGCCACGACTCTCAGAGGTCAACAGAGGTCGTGCCTTGGGCATGTTGGATGCAGGCATGTCTGCTGTCCAAGTTTCACAACGAATGCATGTGCATCCCAGCACAATCTCTAGGCTTGTTAGACGGTACAATGCCACAGGAAGTGTTCAGGACCTGCTAAGACGTGGGCGACCTCGTGTGACGACCCAACGCCAGGATCGCCACATTGTACTGCAGCACCTGCGTCATCGGCAGCGGAATGCTCGTCAGACAGCCAGAGAGACACCTGGTTGCTGATGGCGCTCTGACTGCCCAGCGCTACAGGGATGAGATTCTTCACCCACATGTTCTTCCATTCATGAGGCAACATCCAGAATTGGTGCTCCTGCAACAGGACAATGCCAGACCTCATGCAGCCAGGATAGTGCAGGCGTACCTGCAGGGACAACAGGTGCAGACCTTACCATGGCCAGCCTTCAGCCCAGACATGTCACCGATAGAGAACGCATGGGATGAACTTGAACGGCGAGTTCGCAGACGTCAGCATCAGCCGCAGAACATCAGGGAAATGACCAATGCAATTATTGAAGAGTGGAGGGCCATCCCTGTTGCTTTCCTGCAGAGACTGTTGAGGTCGATGAGGGCCAGACTCCAAGCCTGCATTGTGGCTAGGGGTGGCCATACGCGTTATTGACTGTTTGTTATGTTAAAGAAGCATTTACTATATACTGAGTCCTCATGTTTATTAATAAATCTCAAAAATTGCGTTTCTTTTTTTGACCAGTATATATATATATATATATATATTATATATAATATATATATATATATATATATATATATATATATATATATATATATATATATATATACAGGGTGTCCCATAAGTCCGGCATCATAGGAGAAATTCATATTTTTCTATTTCTACAAACCATAATTCATATTTTTCTCTTTCTACAGGCCATAATGTCTGTGAGCAAGGAAGAACGAATCCAGAGAATTCTACTCATAGGAAATCGGAGTCAAAGAGAGGCCGCTGCTGAATTTAACAGACTGCATCCAGACCGCGAGCCAATAACACAGATTTGTGTTAGCAGACTTGTTGCAAAGTTTAAGGAAACAGGATCCATAGAAGATAAACCACGCAGTGGACCTTCAAGGAGGTCCACTGACGATGATACAGCGACTGCTATCCTGGCTCATTTTAACAGAAGTCCCAATAAGTCTCTTCGGCGATTGTCCGCCGAGACAGGAGTGTCGAAAAGTAGCACCCATCGCATTCTTCAGGCTCACAAATGGCATCCATATAAACTTCAGATCCTACAGAAATTAAGCGATGATGATGATCCCGACCGGCGGATGGAATTTTGTGAATGGGCTACGGAACAATATGCTCGGGATGCCAATTTCCCGTCCACCATTCTGTTCAGTGACGAGGCTGATTTTTATGGAAATGGTGAGGTAAATCGACAGAACACCCGCTACTGGTCTCAAAACAACCCTCACTGGTATACCTCTTCAAAGGAACAAGGTGCATCTCGGGTGATGGTATGGTGTGGCATTTGGAAGGATCGCATCATAGGCCCCCCCTCTTTTTTGATGAACATGTCACTGGAGGCACCTACCTACGTTCGGGAATGAGGGAAAGAAACTTTCTAAAAGAAAGTTTAAACAAAGCTAAAAAACAGGATAATAAGTATATGAAGAAACTGAAGAAAGTTCGCATAAGTAAAGTACCTACCTGATTAGAGTGTAAATAACGAAAGAAAGATTACGAAAGAAATCTTTTATACTGTAACTTGAAGAGCCTAATCATTTTCATTAATCAGTAAAGTAACATAAATATCATCAACTGTTGCCGCAAAATAGAAGTCAACATCTTCCTTCCTTGACTAATCAATTTTAAAATTAGAAAGAGCCGTTTTGAGCAGAAAACTGAGATTTGTTTATAAAAAACCTCTGAACAGATAGCTAGAACAACCATAAAAAAGTGTTAGCAGCTGACGAGGAAGCTTCTAACAGTGGCTGCATCCTCCAGCGCGGGACACGTCAACGCGAAGAAGAGGCGACGTCAAACCAAAACATCAACGCGCTGGTGGCCAAACTTCCTCAAATCTCCGTGCAGCGGGCTGTCTACGGTTGGCCAGACTGGCAGTCGACGGCCTGTTGCGTGGCACGGTCAGAGTGCCGATCGGCTTCCGGGGCCAGACCTATTCTCAGCGTGCTATTTTTTCAATTACAGGGAGCAATTGCGTGCTCCCCGAACTACTCTTACTCTCTGGCGACATTAAGACTAATCCAGGCCCCACTACAACTTACACATGTCACCATACACAAAGACATGACACAATAGCACCATGAGACACATACAGAAGTATAATATTAACATATTACAGTACAACGTAGATGGCCTCACAAAAAAAATCATGCAGCTTAGAGAATTCGTACACAAACAAAACATTCACATAGCACTTATACAAGAAACAAAACTAAAACGCACACACAAAACACCCACCATCCCTGACTTCACGGCGATCCGTCAAGATCGTACTGGGGGTAACGGGGGTGGACTCATCACTTACATACGTAAAAGCATTAGCTACACTGATGCTACCCAAAACATTACAAACACAATCCAAGCAGATAACGCGATAGAAATACAGGCAGTTAACATTAAAACACGCGCAAAACACACCACCACACTAATCAGTAACACAATCTGGCCTCTCTCGCTAATGTCATCTTAGGAGGAGACCAACGCCAAAGACACTAGTTGGTACCTGCACAACCAAAGCAACACCAGAGGCGCCAACATAGCCACACAACTAAACAGCCTCTTCATTCTTAACAATACAGAAGAACATACACACATACCACATCAAGCAGGATACTCAAACTCCTCCCCAGACATAACGTTCTGTTCCCCCTCACTAGCAACACACAGACACTGGAGAACAGAAAAACAACTGTCATCAGACCACCTGCCCATCATCATTACAACACATTCTACACTCTGCCCCAACAGCCTTCGGCACACTTACAGAAATTACAAGAACGCTGATTGTGAACAGTTCAAAATACAGACTGAGGAACAATTCACCACATTAAACAGCACACCCATCATAAACATCAATACAACACTCAAGACATTTAATCAGATCATCAATAATGCAAACAAATACATACCGAACGGCAACATTAGGAAATATAACCCAAATTACACTAGAGAAATAGCCCACCTCATAAGGCAACGTAACAACCTCAAATATAACACACAAACCCCAAACACACAAGCCATAAAACAGCAGATACAACAGCTCAACACAGAAATAAACAACAATCTCAAAGAAAAACAAACAGAAACATTCAGGGAATTCATAACAACATTAAACCACTCCACAGATACATCCAGGCTATACAAGACTATAAACGGCATTACCCACTCTAACAGCGGCATTCACACCTCTCACGCGGCTATCTGTCGCAGCCAAAATAATATCCCAACATACACACAACAAGCTAACATTCTAGTTAATCACTACGCAAAGATAAGTCACTTAAACAGAGAAAACAACCAGAAACATGCAGACAGACAAACAGCCAGACACAAGAAAACATGCAGACAGACAAACAGCCAGACACAAGAAAACCTACAGACTCGACACAACCATTACACCCTTCAATACAGACCAGACCACCAAGATCATCAAAAACATTAAGAATTCGAAGGCTACTGGACCAGACAACATATCTAACATACACCTTAAACACTTGGGTCCACAAGGAATACTAGCTCTCACAAATATCAGCACATATTCATACCAACACTGTATTATTCCTGACATATGGAAACAAGGTAAAATTATTACACTACTCAAACCAAACAAAAATCCAACAGAACCAGCTTCCTATAGACCCATTACTATGCACACCTTCCAAAGTAACAGAAAGACCAATCTTACAAATCACCAACCCACACATTCCACTATCGCCTACTCAACATGGATTCAGACCTCACCACTCAACCACGACATTACTCACTAACCTCACGCAGCACATCATGGATGGCATCAACTCCAGACGACCAGCTCAACGTACACTATTAGCAACAATAGACATTAGTAAAGCATTTGATGCTATCCCACGCTTCCCTCTCAAACAAAATACTCAACACAAACCTGCACAATAACACCAAAAGGTGGCTGAGCAACTATCTTTCAGGAAGATACTCACATGTCACATTTAATGGCAAGTCATCCAAAAACAAGCTTTTTCCGAACGGGGTCCCTCAAGGCTCTGTTCTCTCACCAACACTCTTCAACTTATACATGCATGACATTCCAACACCCATAGATAACAAGCTTACCTTATCATATGCAGATGACATCACTCTAACCTCCACCCACAACAACATCGACACCGCTACAAATAACCTACAAACATACATAAACAGTATACAAGACTGACTCACACACAGACTCAAAGTAGCGCCCACAAAATCAACCATCACCTTGCTTACAAGCAACACAAAAGAACACCAGGTAATTCCACAGCTTACACTATACAACATCAACATTCCACACACTCACAGGACCAAAATACTTGGGGTCACATACAACACATCATTATCTTTTGCAAACCACATTCAGGATATTAAAAACAAATGTACGTCAAGACTTAACACGCTTAGGGTACTAACAGGCACAAAATTTGGACACCAGCAGGAAACAACATCACTCATATACAAACAATATATTCGCTGTTATGGACTATGCTAGCCCATGCTGGGCACCCATTACCTCAAACACACACATAAACACCTTACAGACAATACAAAACAACGCACTTCGTATCATTACAGGATGCACTCAAACAACACCAATAGAACACCTGCACACACAAACAAAAATACTGAAAGTTAGGGAACATTTAGACATGAGGGGAACACAATTCATGGCAGCAGCGACAACTAACCCACAACACCCTTGCCACTACATGTACAATCACGCACCGACACCTCGCACCATTAAGGTGACACCAGAGAGACATTATAACCAAATACTCCATTCCATACCACGCCCCACAGACATCACACAGTACAGAAAACACACACACCTAACCCACAAAGCACTGACACGACTCGGTCCGAATGCGGTCCTAGGTGCGAAGCCGCCACCCATTAACAGGTCAGAGATCAGTCTGAGCAGATCGGATCGAGTTAACTTAGCACGATTCCGATGTGGACATCACCCCAACTTACTAACATATAAACACAGACTAGACAACTCCATAGACGACACCTGCCACCTGTGCCAGGACACACCACAAACAATTGAACACATTATGACAGACTGTACTGCCCTAGCACAACAACGAACAGAACACAACACAACACAACACAACACAACATCACTAGTGCGCTGAACCTCTGGTCCACTCCGAAGAGGGCGATCGGTTACCTGCGTGCCACCGGCTTGCTCGATCAGGATGGGCTGATCGGCTAAACAACAACAATCTACGTATGCTCAAGGAAGCATTTCTCAGTATCTTGAACGAAGATGAAAATTTCCCAACATGGTTCCAGCAAGACGGCTGGATTTGTGTATTGAAAACAATGGTGGACATATTGAGCACGTTCTGTAAATAAAAGCTTTTGTTTTGCCTATTTTTATTATTTTTCCTATGATGCCGGACTTATGGGACACCCTGTGTGTGTGTGTATATATATATATAT
Source organism: Bathynomus jamesi (assembly GCA_023014485.1). Lineage (NCBI taxonomy): Eukaryota > Metazoa > Arthropoda > Malacostraca > Isopoda > Cirolanidae > Bathynomus > Bathynomus jamesi. The sequence continues at coordinate 161,867 of JAJOZX010003764.1, read as the reverse complement.
ATATATTATATGTGTGTGTGGTGTGTGTATATATATATATATATATATATATATATATATTATATATATATATATATACACACACTGGTCAAAAAAAGAAACGCAATTAGCTTGCATATGGTGTAAAATTTAAGTTGTTAGTGGTATTATCACAGTTTCAAGATTATGGTTAAATGTTTGTTCAAATCTTTTAAAGCCACTTAGTGCATGTTTTTAAACCTGACTAATCCCGGCTAAGACGCCATTTTGTTACAAAAATAAACAGAGATTAAATTGAATGTATTCTTTATGAAGGCATGCATTTTTTCTTTGACTTCACAGAATACACACTGCCCGTTGAGAAAACCAAACTTTTTCCCGCGATTGAGGCATGCCACAACTCTCAGAGGTCAACAGAGGTCGTGCCTTGGGCATGTTGGATGCAGGCATGGCTGCTGTCCAAGTTGCACAACGAATGCATGTGCATCCCAGCACAATCTCTAGGCTTGTTAGACGGTACAATGCCACAGGAAGTGTTCAGGACCTGCCAAGACGTGGGCGACCTCGTGTGACGACCCAACGCCAGGATCGCCACATTGTACTGCAGCACCTGCGTCATCGGCAGCGGAATGCTCGTCAGACAGCCAGAGAGACACCTGGTATCCACAACAACAGAATTAGTGACCAGACCGTCAGAAACCGACTCCGTAATGCAGGACTCCGATCCTGCAGGCCTTACAGAGGTCCTTTTCTCACTGATGCAAGAAGGCAACGACGCCTGCAATGGGCCTATCAGCACCGTGACTGGACACAAAGAATGTGGAACCAAGTCCTCTTTTCTGACGAGTCTCGCTTCAGACTGTCCAATTCTGATGGCCGTGTCAGGGTATACAGACGACCAGGGGAGCGATACTCAGATGCTGCAGTAGTGGAGCATGACAGATGGGGAGGACCAAGTGTCATGGTTTGGGCAGGAATTGCCTTTGCTTCAAGAACTGAGCTGGTGGTTGTTGATGGCGCTCTGACTGCCCAGCGCTACAGGGATGAGATTCTTCACCCACATGTTCTTCCATTCATGAGGCAACATCCAGAATTGGTGCTCCTGCAACAGGACAATGCCAGACATCATGCAGCCAGGATAGTGCAGGCGTACCTGCAGGGACAACAGGTGCAGACCTTACCATGGCCAGCCTTCAGCCCAGACATGTCACCGATAGAGCACGCATGGGATGAACTTGAACGGCGAGTTCGCAGACGTCAGCATCAGCCGCAGAACATCAGGGAACTGACCAATGCAATTACTGAAGAGTGGAGGGCCATCCCTGTTGCTTTCCTGCAGAGACTGTTGAGGTCGATGAGGGCCAGACTCCAAGCCTGCATTGTGGCTAGGGGTGGCCATACGCGTTATTGACTGTTTGTTATGTTAAAGAATCATTTACTATACAGTGCCCGCGAAAAGTATCCGATCACTCAAGAAAATACAATATTTTCCCTTGATATTCAGAGACACGTAATTCACTTTCTATTTGTTCTAGCGACATCTGGTAACTTTGAGGTTGCTCGCTGATATGAGAGCTATCCAACGCATTCTCAAATTAGTGTTCTGGTAGCCTTCGTTGCGGGTGGCTGTGTCTCAAATTTGTCAGATTTCACTGTTTGTGTAAATTTCTTGATATTTTTTTTTTTTTTACAGAAAGTGGTGTAAATAAAATTTATATAATGTTGCTAAAAAACAACTTAAGAGTGATTGTCGAGGTGCTATTGTTGCTTTGCATGCATGTGGGAAATCACAGAGACAGATAGCTAAGGAATTAAACATATCCCAAAGTACCGTTAATTTATGGGTTTCACGGGCTAAGAACAATGGTGGCCTAACCACGCCAGTCCCTAAAAACGATCTGGCAGACCGAGAAAACAAATTCGCGAACAGACAAACTTATGAAACGTTTAGTATTGAAAAACCCAACAATAACTGCGAAAGAAATAAAATTTAATATGAATAATTTGTTATCTGGTGTTTCTGAACGAACTATCCAGGAGCGGCTCCAAAAAGAACTCGGATTACCATCTCGCCATGCTGCTAAGAAACCGTTCATTAATGAAAAAATGCGTAAAAAACGTGTCGCATTTTGTAAAAAATACATTCATTGGACTGTTGGTGACTGGAAGAAGGTTTATTTAGCGATGAGTCGACATTTTTGACATTCAGAAGTTGTCCAAAAAGGTTCGCCGGCCTATTGGCTCAAATAGGATGGACCCTAAATACACCCTAAAGACAATGAAACACCCTCCAAGTGTGATGGTTTGGGGTTGTTTCGGTTACTATGGGCGTGGAAACTTATATTTTCTTCCGAAGAACACAACTATGAATGGTGCACGGTATTTAGCAATGCTACAGGATAAACTTCCAATGGCAATGGCAATCCAAAGGACAAAAACATACATGCATGATGGTGCACCATGTCACAGGGCCAAAATAGTGACAAAATGGATTACTGACAATAAATTTGATATTTTGGATTGGCCTGGTAATAGTCCAGATCTCAATCCGATAGAAAAATCTGTGGCTAATAATAAAAAATAAGGTTGAATGCCACGACACTGGCTCAGTCGAAAAATTACAAGAGGCCATCAAAAATGTATGGTGCAAGGAAATATCAGTGGAAGTTTGTCAAAACTTGATTAAATCCATGCCAAAACGTCTAGAACAAGTCATCCAAACCAAAGGACAGATGACAAAATACTAATATAAGGTTAGTATACATTTAAACATTGTTTTTTATGTAAAAAATACAAATTTCAAGGGTGATCGGATACTTTTCGCGGGCACTGTATACTGAGTCCTCATGTTTATTAATAAATCTCAAAAATTGCGTTTCTTTTTTTGACCAGTATATATGTGATGTGTGTGTGTGATGTATGTGTGTGATGTGTGTGTGTGATGTGTGTGTGTGATGTGTGTGTGTGATGTTGTGTGTGATGTGTGTGTGTGATGTGTGTGTGATGTGTGTGAGCGCTGAAGAATTTATGACCTTAAAGGACCTGATCGGTCTCAGTCAGCTTACCCTAACAATGAAACTAGACCTCGATTAAACTGCATTTGTGTTAGGCCTACGCTAGGTTTATGACTTAGTGCCAGTCGATGATGTTCAGGTGATGCATTGCAGATTGTTGCACGCGTAGTGCAGCTGTTGCTTAACAAAATACTAATAATTTAGTGTAGGTTTGCTTCTTAACCCTTTAACGATGGATGGTACCTTAAGGTCCACCAGAAATAATAATATAAATTGTACTACAATGCCTCGTTTCTATAAATGTTTCTACGTGTTTATATATAGATGTCATTTAGTTGTCGGAAAAGGAACCCAAAATGTGTATCATTTCAGTGACTAGTTACAAATGGGTACTGATAATGGTTATCAATTTAAATGAAGATTTTTATGGGTTAGGTTGGTACTTATCAAACAACATTTACGGCTAAAGGCAGGAGCGGCTCGCAGGTAGGCACTGTGGAACTGCAGCGCCCCTATGATCTTATGATCTTTATATTTAAATATTTAAAATAGCCTCTCTGATTGTTTTTTTCAATGAACTTTGAGTTTTTAAATCAGATTATATCCTTTTTTCCTTAAACTATTTCAATGCCGAACGAATGAATCACGAAAGTAGCTTCAGCCTTCCCGTGGAACTGCGTACTTAACAGTTCCAGATTTTGTTCGAAACGCTTGAAACCTCGGTGGCGGACGTACGAAGAGCGAGTCAGAATCGCGGGTTTAAGAGGATCCAAAGCACTGTGGACAGAGCAGTGCCGATGTTTGTTTGTTTGACGTGGTAGTTGTGTTGCTGTATCGTTTGCTAATTCGAAATTTAATTTCCGAATTGCATTTATCAATGATTCGTTATCATTTATTTTTTGTCGTGAGATTGAAGTTAATTATATAATAACTGGATTATTTACAATATATAGCTTTCATTTCTTAGAATATTTTTTCGCTCAGAATAAAAACAGAAGAATGGAATTTGTTTATAAATAAAACTTTTGGCAAATTCGAAATTACCCGTTAAGCGTAAGTACCCTATAATTGATTTTATGATACTATTTTACTTATTTTTATGACTGAGTAGTGAGTAGTTATCTATTTATCTACTCGACTTTCTCGCTCATATATATTATATATATATATATATATTATATATATATATATATAATCGACACAATTGTTCGCAATTTCTGAGGCAGCACCCCAATAACAAAGTCACGAGCCGCCACTGGCTAAAAGGATAATGTGGTTAGTGTAGTATCAAATCTGATATTTCACATAGTGATTATCTTAAAACAGACGTTATATCACCTAAGGTATCAGGACAAAATCCCCTCGCGGACAAAATCCCCTCGCGGACAAAATCCCCCCGGACACAATCCCCCCGCGGACAAAATCCCCCTAAGGCTTTATTAAAAAAAGAAGAATACGACTGACTTTATTAAAGAAGAAAAATTAAAAACACAATAAGAATAAGAATAAGAAAAGAGGCTTCGTGAAATTTAAGTTTAGACATAAATTTAGTTTATTTTCCATCTCCAGAAAAAGTCGTTGATGCTTTTGAACAATTATACGATTTTATACCAGTGGAAGGTTTGCCAATTCTCGATTATTTTGAAGATAATTATATTGGAAGGCCATGCCGACGAGGACGAAGAGAACCCACTTTTAGCATTTCTATTTGGAATATGTACTCAAGAACAATTACAGAACTTCCACGTACAAATAACTCTGTCGAAGGCTGGCATAGACGCTTTGCATCTCTAACAGGATGCTCGCATCCAAACATATGGAAATTTTTAAAAGTTTTAGGGCAAGAAATAAGCTACCAACAGGCATTTATTTCTCAAATTATCGCTGGCTTGCCGACAGAACCGCAAAGGAAGAAGTATAAGTCTTCTTCTTCTAGCATTTTGAAAATTGTACAAGACTATAACAACAGGTCTATTTTTGATTTTCTTAAGGGAATTGCTTTTAATTTGTCTCTTAAAATTTTGAATTTTGTTTGACTGTGTTTTTAATTTTTCTTCTTCAATAAAGTCAGTCGTATTCTTATTTGTTTGCCCGGTTAGGTAATTGTACGCCCTTGACGATTGGTTAGGTTAAGTCGTGATATTTTTGTTAAAACTTTAATAAAGTCAGTCGTATTCTTATTTTTTTAATAAAGCCTTAGGGGGATTTTGTTTGCGGGGGGATTGTGTCCGGGGGGATTTTGTCCGCGAGGGGATTTTGTCCACGGGGGGATTTTGTCCTAGAAGCATCACCTAATGCATTAAGACAAAAGCATTTCCTATAGTTTTGTACGAGACTGGGTTAGGTTAGCTGACCGAAACTTTCCTTTGTCATAATTTACGTCGACCTTCCGAGAAATATTTTCCAAACTGAATTCGCTGGAAATCTCATTAAAAATGTAATATTCCAAGTCAAAATTTAATCCCCATTCTGACAATCGGATGTTATCCATTAATGCAGCGATTCAACCCTCTAAGTAAACATTATCTCTCAGTAACAATAATGTACGTAATTCAGCTTGTACCCAATATCTGAACAGAAATTTAGTCACCCAATAGGCTGAACCCGTAAGGTGCGAGGCATTATACGAGGGGTGGGCCTATATTAATGGATAAAGTTCGCTTCAACTATAGGACTACATTACCTCTTACAGGATTAGCATCTATTTAACCCTAGAGCAGGGGTTCTCAAATTGTGTTCCGCGGAACACTTCTCACGGTATACAAGTGTTCCGCGGAACACCAATTTGTGAACCCCTGCCCTAGAGTATTGGTAGGGTTCCAGGTACCCCAGCACTACTTGTTTTGGATGGTAATAAAATTGGACCTATACCGTCTAGGATTACTATCTACAATGAAAATAACAGTCACAAATGAGGAGAGTCATTAAAAAGCTAAAGACGACCAAATCACCAGGACCTGATAGTTTCCACCCAAGAATGATAAAAGAAGTAATGGAAGAATTACTAGAACCCCTATTCATCATATTTGAATACTCATTTAATAGTCAGCAAATTCCGTCAGCAATTTTCAAAAAAGGAGACAGATGTGAGCCGGGTAACTACAGACCTATTAGCCTGACAAGCGTAATATGCGAAATCATGGAATCAATTATAAGAGAAAAGATCATGCAGCGCATGAAAGAGAATAATTTATTTAGTAGTAAGCAATTTGGATTTATTTTGGGAAGGTCAACAGTTCTACGGCTTATCAAAGTCTTAGACAAATGGACCCAATTCTTGGATAAGGGAGCCGCAGTCGACACTGCTTATTGCGACTTCATGAAAGCATTTGATAGGGTACCACAAAGAAGGTTGCTGGAAAAACTAAAAAGTTACAATATCACTGGTAGTTTCATAACATGGATCGAGTCGTTCCTCAGTAACAGAAAGCAACGGGTAGTGGTTAATGGTGAAGCCTCTGATTAGAAAGGTGGCTAGTGGTCAGAGATGGGCAGTACCTTAAGATACAAGATACAATTTGTATCTTAAGATACAAGATACAATTTGTATCTTAAGATACAAGATACAATTTGTATCTTAAGATACAAGATACAATTTGTATCTTAAGATACAAGATACAATTTGTATCTTAAGATACAAGATACAATTTGTATCTTAAGATACAAGATACAATTTGTATCTTAAGATACAAGATACAATTTGTATCTTAAGATACAAGATACAATTTGTATCTTAAGATACAAGATACAATTTGTATCTTAAGATACAAGATACAATTTGTATCTTAAGATACAAGATACAATTTGTATCTTAAGATACAAGATACAATTTGTATCTTAAGATACAAGATACAATTGTATCTTAAGATACAAGATACAATTTGTATCTTAAGATACAAGATACAATTTGTATCTTAAGATACAAGATACAATTTGTATCTTAAGATACAAGATACAATTTGTATCTTAAGATACAAGATACAATTTGTATCTTAAGATACAAGATACAATTTGTATCTTAAGATACAAGATACAATTTGTATCTTAAGATACAAGATACAATTTGTATCTTAAGATACAAGATACAATTTGTATCTTAAGATACAAGATACAATTTGTATCTTAAGATACAAGATACAATTTGTATCTTAAGATACAAGATACAATTTGTATCTTAAGATACAAGATACAATTTGTATCTTAAGATACAAGATACAATTTGTATCTTAAGATACAAGATACAATTTGTATCTTAAGATACAAGATACAATTTGTATCTTAAGATACAAGATACAATTTGTATCTTAAGATACAAGATACAATTTGTATCTTAAGATACAAGATACAATTTGTATCTTAAGATACAAGATACAATTTGTATCTTAAGATACAAGATACAATTTGTATCTTAAGATACAAGATACAATTTGTATCTTAAGATACAAGATACAATTTGTATCTTAAGATACAAGATACAATTTGTATCTTAAGATACAAGATACAATTTGTATCTTAAGATACAAGATACAATTTGTATCTTAAGATACAAGATACGTACCTTAGATACATTTTTTGGAGCTATTGAAGAATAGGGACCCCAGCCTTCTTTAGTTAGGCTTATAAGGCTAACTAACGAAAATATCACGATCTAACCTAACCAATCGTTAGGTTAACTGTACAGCCTTGACGACTGGTTGGGTTAGGTCATGATATTTTCATTAGTTAGCCTTATAAAGCTAACTAAAGAAGGCTGGGGTCCCTATTCTTCAATAGCTCCCATTTTTTCTTACTATCTTGGGCAGTATCTTAGATACATTTTTTCAACTATCTTAATATTAAGATACATTTTCTATATAGGCCTACATTATTTTTTTTATGATTATTTCTGACGTCTTTATAAGTGAAGCCGTACAATATCTCGACCCTTTTTATGCTAACTAATGGTCCTAACTAATACATTACAAATTACACCAGTGTCAAGTCAGTCAAGATATCATTAGTTAGAAACTAGCTTAGCCTGTACAAGTTATGTAGCTTTGCACACAATAAATGATGTTAAAAATAGGCCCTATGTATTTTCACTACACTTTTGCTAGAATTATGGTTTTTAAAAATGATTAATATGGTACATTCATTATGTACATAAATATGGGGCATATATGTACAGTAAGGGATTTATAGGACTCGGGTGAAGAAAAATATTGTTCTCAAAGTATCTTGTATCTTAGATACATTTCTAAGTATCTTTGCCCATCTCTGCTAGTGGTGTTCCTCAAGGATCAGTTATTGGGCCCTGTTATTTGTGATATTCATCAACGATCTGCCAGATGTAGTGAAACACAGTGAGATTATCTTATATGCGGATGACACCAAGGTATTCAGAAAGATAAGTGAAGACGAGGACTGCACCAAGTTCCAAGAGGATTTGGAGAAGATGAAGCAGTGGTCAGAGAAGTGGATGCTGAAGTTTCACCCTAGTAGCGTAAATATATGAGGATAGGAAGAGCAGTTGCCCAGAATAAGAAATATGAAATGTATGAGGAAATGAGTGAGAGTAATTCAGAGAGGGACCTTGGAGTTATAATTGATAGTAAGTTAGTAACCTCAGATTCGAAGAACATTTAGCAGAGAAAATAAATAAGGCAAATAGATTAGTAGGAATTATACACTGCACTTGTAAGACCCCATCTAGAATATGCCAACCAAATAGGGTGCCCATACAAGGTAAAGGATATTGAGGCCTTAGAAAATGTCCAACGGCGTGCCACTAAGCTAATCCCATCATTGAGAGACCTACCATACCAAGAAAGACTTAAGAAATTAGATTTACCAACGTTGGTTATGAGACTTGAGTAGTAGTTGGATAGTGTGTGGGCCCAACAGGAACGCAAATTTGATTACAGAGCCGACATTCTTTGTACTAATCTCGACCGCCACCAGAGAGAACACGTAACCGAAGGTGAAAATTAGGAGCTGGAGCCACAGGCTTGATGGCCTCTTCCAGACTTCTGTGAGTATCTGTGATTAATACGCGAGCTCTACATTAAATGGCTAACTTACGGTCAGAGGTACTCTTAAAATGCGAGCCTAAGTTTGATTCATTTTAAATGGTATTCGCTTATTTACTAGAAATTAAATAAGTTATATCGTAAGTGTTCAACATGTGGGCTACACCTAGTCTCGTAAGACTTCTGCCCATCCACTTTAACATTAATTCAGTAATAAAGTAGGCCGGTATATTAATTTGCCGGCTTGGAAGATCGTGCCAACAGCCAGCTTCTGCTCTCCAAAATCGGCCAGTTATGGGATCCGAATGCGTAAGGATCTATTTACGGATTGATGAAGAAACATTTAGACCTACCCAGTTTTACGTGTCATAACGAAAATTCTAATCAAATAGAGTGTAGGCTTACTAACGATTTTGTAGTGCATGGTCCTATTCAGAACCCTTTTCCCCAAAAGTCAAAGGCCAGGCCCACTTTAAGTTTACCGTTACTTAATTAATTAATTAATTAATTAATTAGGTACTAATTGTGATGTGATGCAAGTGGAAGGGTCACGTTCATATTCCTCAAAGTGAAGTTATTCCGGTTAGGCCTCCGTCATGGCCTCCTCCCGCAGGGAAGCGCTTTTGTGTTTATCGAGTTAGAGGACACGAAATGTAAGGATTATACGTGAAATCGCAAAATTACAACTACACACACACACACACACACACGTTTGGCTATCTTACAAAAGGGCGGCACGTAACCTAATTTTATTATATTCTCCTTTTCATGATAATTAACGATTTTTATTAAAAAAAATAATATCTCCATCTACGACGACACGGCTCATATTCCCAATCACACTTTCGTATCGCGATGAGTCGCGTGTGCATCCTGAAGATAATTGCGGTTTTGTAAGGTAGCCGAGAACACACAGTACCAACCAATCTATGAAGTGTGTGTACCATTTCCGGCCCACAGCCACCACTGCAACAGAATCACTAACAATTTTAACAATTTATCGTCTCCTAAACCAAAACATGATGAATTTATCAACGACTCCAAACTATATATATATATATATATATATATATATATATAATATATATATATATATACACTGTATATATATTATATATATATATAGCGTGTCCCATAAGTGTGGTCTCGTAGAAAAATTTATTTTTAAATTAAATTTACAAAAGTAATCATTGGAACTGAAACAAATGTTCAAATTGATGTTTTGTTTTGGAACTTTTTTTTGTTGTAGGTAGAATAACGCATTGGCTAATATGGAAGCGAGTTACACTCGTCCGAAAAAGCCCTCCGCCTTTTCTTCAGGGGTATAACTCATACATACATATTATATAACCTTTGGTTAGCTTCCGCCCGAATTGTTCATTCTGACGAAGGTCAAGCTTTTCACTCCACCTTAGACCTACAGTTTAACGTGGAATCCGAACCACGCCCCATCAGCAGCCCAGCGTCTTAACCACTACGCCACCTAGGGTACCCATTTATCGGATCACGTTAAGAATAGCGAATTTTGGGTTCCCTAATCTTAACATGGAGAATTTTGTAAAAACCTATTCTTTACATGAGATATATATAATCCGATTATAAAGCCTCTTATCATTAGTTACTAAGTCAAAAAATATGTTTGGAAATATCGTACGTATCTTATCGCACGTAAAGCGACTTAAAGTTACAGAAAATATGTATCGCATTCATCTACTGCAAATTTGTAAAGAAACTTGATTTTTTTTTCAGTTTTATTTAGTACTAATGTTATCTGAAATTTTTCACTAGGAACCCCAGCCTTCTTTAGTTAGGCTTATAAGGCTAACTAACGAAAATATCACGACCTAACCTAACCAATCGTTAGGTTAACTGTACGTCCTTGACGATTGGTTAGGTTAGGTCATGATATTTTCGTTAGTTAGCTTTATAAAGCTAACTAAAGAAGGCTGGGGTCCCTATTCTTTAATAGCTCCCAAAATTTTGCGCCACCATTGCATCACAATATCCTTTCCATTAAAATCCTATTGTTTTATTATGCTAGGCAAACTAGTTTTTTAAAGTGGCTTCTTATTAAATATTTCAATTTCTCTTAATATTTTTTTTCAGAAGTATTTTTCCCTGTTGAAACATTAGGTTTGCCATTCGTAACTTGTTGAATTTTGGGTTCGCCATTCTTAACATGAGGTAAATGGGTTCGCTATTCTTAACATGATCCCATTTATCTACCAACCACTTTCTTTATTGTGTGGAAGGATGAACATTTGGGTTTTGCTGCGCGCCGGCTGCCATCGGGTCTCGAACCCGGGGCCGATGGATTCGTAGTCAGCGACGCTAACCACCACACCACCAAGGCGCTGGTGTGTGTGTGTTGTTGTGACGGTCAATTTGTATGCGAAAATCTCATGAAAATGTAAATAAAAAGGGTAGAAAGAAAGAGTGAAGTAATTTGAAATCTATTTAATTTCGCGTGAAAATTTAAATCTTTTAAAATGAACACCGACCAAAGTAAAGTGCCGATGCCCTGAGTATAGCCAAAGGCTGAGTGTGTAATCAGAGAAGAGAACTTATTGTTTGACAGTCTTGGGTAGATTTATGGTAGAAGTTCAAAGGGCAAATATAGCTTAAGGGTCCGTTTCATTTTGAAACTTGTAAGGTGTCGGTTTTGTTTATTCGTGGTTTCGTCTGAGGTAAGCCCTCGAGCGAAATTTAAAAGTTTTGTTTTAAATTTAAATTTTCAAATTTTAATTTGAAAATTTCGTTAGGAAAGGCGGAGCATAGAATTTAACGAAGTTGAGATTAGAGCCAATAAAAGATCAGTAATTTTTGTACGAATGATGTCATGTAATGAAATTGGTTTTGATAGGGCCTTTAGACACCAAAGGGAGGAGTTTTTGTAATTCTGAGGTGGAACTTAGAGTTTAAAATCAGTTGGTAGTCGTCCTTCTTGAAATTAACTGCGGCTAAATAAACCCTATTAGACTTGTGGTTTAAGAAAATTTAGAATTGAAAGTATAAACTGTCTCCGGATTGAAATTAAGAACTTGTATTGCATTTCATTCGTTTACGCGGAAACTTGTGCATAAGAATTTTATTGTTAGCAACCTTAACCGAGAACTTGGTTGGATCTTAATTAATGTTAGCCAACGGACCAAGAATTTTGTGAACTTTTCATTAATTTAATTTGGTTCAAATTAAATGCTAAAAGGGGTACGTCTGTGCCTTAGTTTGGTAGATTGTCGTTGAGAGTAATTTGTCACCTACAGTCGTAAGTAGAATAATTCTTCAATTCTCTTGGTCGATTTTGACCACTTCATTTCTCGTTATTTGTTTTTGTTGCACTAAAATATAAAGTCCCTCTATATAAATGACTTAAATTCAGATAACTGTGAACGTTTTTCTTTGGATTCATAAGTGGATTGTACTGTACAGAAAATTGGTAAATTTAATCGATTTAAATTCAGATCACTGTGAAATTTGTCTGAATTTATAATTGTATTCTATTGTATGAAAAATTGGTAAATTTACTTCAGAATAAATTTCCTAAACTCATGTACTGTTTCGAGTGACATTTAATAAACTTTATAAAAGGGCGTGTGTTGTTTTAGATACCTTGCAATAGGCCTCTCTTGTAAGCTGAGGGTAAATTATCATTCAAAGATTGAATTCAAAGTGGGCTTTCAGTAAGCCGAAGGGAACTTACGCCTATCAATTTAACGGGCCATCCGTCTAGATAGGTCGTCATCCTGAACGAAAATAAGAAATAATTTGAAATAGAATTAAAGGGTAGCGCCCAACCTAAAGGATGTCAGTGAAGTGAATTAACAGTTAAAATAGTGTCCAGCACCATAAATAAACAAACGGGTTGGGCACTACATAAATGGTGTCAGAAGTTGCAAAAGAAAGAAAGGTGCGCACACCTAAGTAAAAGAGTTGTGCACAACAGTGTGTGTATATATATATGGGATGAATTTCACAATTAAACACGTGAAATGAATGAATGCTGTAAACCCACAAGGAAAAAGAAAAATGATTCCGAGGTCTTTCGTGTATTCAGAGCTACACCTCGTCATTCCCTGACGAGGTGTAGCTCTGAATACACGAAAGACCTTGGAATCTTTTTTCTTTTTCCTTGTGGGTTTGCAGCATATATATATATATTATATATATATATATACGCGCCTCGGTGGTGAGGAGGTTAGCATCGCTAACTACGAATCCACCGGGCCTAGGTTCGAAACCCGGTGATGGCAGAAGACGCGCAGCAAACCGAGCTGTTCATCCTTCCACACAATAAAAATTGGTTGGTAGACAAATGGGTACCTGGGTAGTCTAGTGGTCAAGACGCTGGGCTGCTGATCGGGAGGTCGTGAGATCAAGTCTGGGCGAAGGCTTTGTAATTTCTGACAGCCTGTGGTGGGGCGTGATTCGGATTCCACGTTAAACTGTAGGTCTGAGGTGGAACAACGAGCTTGACCTTAATCAGAATGAACAATTCGGGCAAAAGAAAAACCAAGGTCAACCAATATTTTATATTATATATATATATATATATATATATATATATATATATATATATATATATATATATATATATATATATATCAAAAGCTGAACTCGTTTGTCCTTTATTGATCCAAATTTAGTATTAATTCTTGTTCAGACACCTGTTTCTACATTTTAAATGCTTTATTTTACTGATGAAGAGGAATGTACACGGAAACACCAATTCTAAAATGCAAACCCGTGACGTAACACCATATATATAACTATTTCAGAGCAGATTGTCGAACTCAAAACGGAACTTGCCCGCGATTGGCCACACTCCGGAGGTAGGCGGAGTCATGACGTCATGTTAAAGGCGAGAGGTCTGCATGATAAGAACGAGTTGCGCGCGTCAGCACTCGCATTTAAAGATTAAAATTTTCATAAAAGTTTTCAAGCGCGCATTTGAGTGCCATTAACGATAAAAATTAAGGCACAACAATGGAATCCCGACTTAAGATTAAACAATTTCAAGGCGAATTCTCGAAACCGTTATTTGAAACTTCGGCAAAAGCGAAATAAAAATGGAAAAATAGATAATTGCGCATTAAATTTAAAACTATAAAACAACTCAAAATTATTAAATTAATCTCATTAATGAGAGGCTGGTTAAAGGGGAACTTGGAACGATGATGATTTTGTCATTCTTCCACGAGGTCCTAATTGCTCCTGTCATTAGTCATCAGTGAGTAGTGTTCCAATATGGTGTTTTTGGGACCCTGAGGTTGTACCATTCAAATATCTTAACCAAACAGATTATATGTAAATTTAAGTTACATATCCGCATTAATAATAATAATAATAATAATAATAATTTGAGATAGTTTAATTAATGTCCTCCCTGACGGCAAATATCACATGACAGAGAGGATATTTGATATTAATTATTTAATATTTTTAGCTTTTTATATCGCAACAAATGTGAAGATGTAAACTTAGTTGAATACCACACACACTATGTATCTATAAACATACGTTTGCTACTTACTGCGGATAATCTCTACTTTTTCCTCTCTCTCTAATCTTTAAAAGTAATGTAAATAACCTCAATACGACACATTATTTAACAACATTTACCAAATAACTCCATTCTCACAATAAAGCATAAAATTGGCTTCTTAATGGCAGTAAATACATAAAGCCATTACTCTCCCATTTATCTCACTGTAAATTGGGGCAAGTACTGTATATACCGAGTTTGTGTGTATATATATAATGCAAACCTCCAAGGAAAAAGAAAAATGATTCCAAGTCCTTTCGTGTATTCAGAAGTACACCTCGTCGGAATGACGAGGTGTACTTCTGAATACACGAAAGGCCTTGGAATCATTTTTCTTTTTCCTTGGGGGTTTGCATCATTCATTCATTTCACGTGTTTAATTGTGAAATTCATTGTGTGTGTATATATATATATATATATATGATGAAAAAACCATGAAGGAAAGGAACACAGAATGGTGCTCAAGCGCTTTCGTCTAATGACATCCTCAGAAACACTCATTAGACGAAAGCGCTTGAGCACCATTCTGTTTCCTTTCCTTCGTGTTTTTTTTCATCAAATATTTTTCACTAGTTACTTTCGTGAAATAATTTTCATATACTGTATATATAAATAATATGTATATATGTTTTAGCAGATTTAGTTAGTTAAATAAAGGTTTCCAATTTTATTGTGATGTTTGTCATTTCTATGAATTCATGACAAAAGTTATTTTAGCGGGAATTATTGAATGTTTCACCAACACTGAAATTAATATCCAAAATACATTTTTCTAATGTATTTTGGTGTGTTCTGTTCAAATATGACCTTCATATCTTGCGAAATGAACCAAAACAAAGTTAAGAAACTGTTGGTGAAACATTCAATAATAACTATTTTAGCCATTTCATGAAATGACCAAGGTGGAATTTCAGCCATTTCGCGTAATGGCTGAAGATTTTACTCATTTCGCGAAATGACCAAGTAAATGACCAAGTGAAACAGCCATTTCGCGAAATGACAAAGTTTCAGCCATTACACGAAATGGCTGGTTACACACTTTACTAACATACATTTTAACTGCAAACAACACACAGTATAATTAATGTAAAGAACGACGCTTGTGTAGAAGAGCGTTCCGCACAAGATGAGGAGGGAGAACGAACAAATTAAAAATGAGGTACCACCCGGGAATCGAACCCGGGATCATCCGATTGCCGGTCAGATATGCTCGTATGTAGGAGAATTACGACTTCTGATTGATCGAGGTTCATGGTGTAGTGGATAGCAAATCTGACCGGCAATCGGATGATCCCGGGTTCGATTCCCGGGTGGTACCTCATTTTTCATTTGTTCGTTCTCCCTCCTTATCTTGTGCGGAACGCTCTTCTACACAAGCGTCGTTCTTTACATTTACTAACATATATATATATATATATATTCACTAACTACGAATCCACCGGCCCGGGTTCGATTCCCGGCGACGGCAATCGGCACGCAGCAAATCCAGCTGTTCATCCTTCCATACAATAAAAACTTGTTGGTAGATAAATGGATACACTGGGTAGCCTAGTAGTTAAGACGCTGGGCTGCTGATCGGGAGGTCGCGAGATCGAGTCCGGGCGAGGACTTTGTAATTTCTGACCAGCCGTGTTCTGTCGTGGTTCGGATTCCACGTTAAGAAATATCAACGATGGGTCCAGAAATTTAGGTCTGGTGACTATAGCTTAACTGATGAAGCGCGCTGGGACCGACCTGTTGAGTTCAATGATGACCTTCTGATAGCTACACTTGAAGAAAATCCTCCTGTAACTGTTGAAGAACTTGCCCAGCGACTAAATTCGACCGGTTCCACAGTTCATTGCCACCTGCAATGACAGAAAAGTGACGAAACTTGGGAAGTGGGTTCCCCATACGTCGTCACCAGACAACTGCAAAGATTATGTGAACATTTGCTCTTCATTGCATTCTCGGCAACTTCAAGCACCGTTTCTGAATCGACTCATTACTGGGGATGAAAAGTGGGTGCTTTATCACAATGTTAAGCGTCACCGGCAGTGAGTTAGTGCTGGCGAATCTGCTACAGAACAGCCAAGAGGACATCCGCACCCCAGGAAGGTTTTGCTGTGCGTTTGGTGGGATATTCAAGGAGTGGTTTATTTTGAACTGTTGCAGCCCAATTAAACCATTACAGCCGAAGTCTACTCTCACCAACTTCAAAGACTGAGCGCTGCAAACGAAACGTCTTTCTTTGGCCAATCGCGAGGGTGTTGTTTCAACAGGACAACGCGCGTCTTCATACTGCTCGAATCACCACTACCAAAATTAAACAACAGCTTGGTTGGAAAAAAATCCACATCCTCCGTACTCACCAGACCTTGCACCATCATATTACCACCTATTCAAAAGTCTTCAAAACTATCTTGACGGGAAAGAACTTGAAAGTTTCGAGGCTATCAAAATTGCCCCCTCCGAGTTTTTTGCTTCTAAACCGAAGGAATTTTATCAACATGGAATTGAAATGCTCGTAGAGAGGTGGCAAAGAGTCTGAGAAAGTGAAGGAAAATATATAATTGATTAGAATTTATTTCGATAGTTTTATTTTCAATTGGAAATAAAGGTAAAAAAATGACATTACTTATGCGATGACCCGATATTTATGCTCCCTGTTGCGCGTATATTGTTATTCTACTATACTACGTACGCTTACGAAACGGTGATGTAGTCGAGACCACCATGGCTGAGACCGAGAACGAAACCAAGACCACACGCAATTTTTGTGCATATTCAATATTGCATAATGGCTAATTCCTAAGCGCCGTATTTCACATTCAGGAATAAAGATTCCAAAGAGATTATCGAGTGACAATTGAAAAATTTACTCTTAATTTATTCACAAATTTATAGTTTGTGACACTTTTCAGCAGTTAACTGCCTACTTAAAACAAAACAAGTGTTCGTTGTACTTGAGGAACATCGACATACTCAGCAGTGATGTAGTTCAGACCACCGAGACCGAGACCAGAAAAAAAGGTCTCGAGTCTCACAACAGTATTAGGAACGCATTAACTGTCACGCTATTATACCTTTCAAATGTTCCGTACGACGTTCCCTCATTCCACGAGTGTCAAGCTCGTTGCCTCTCCTCTTGAGTTCGCCTGGTGAAAGAGAGAGTTGGTTTCTTGTACTCTCCACTTCACATAGCCAGGTACGCCCGGCTCATCTGAAATTGTTCTGAGGCAGGCGTCTAGTCTTCTTTTGAAGATATCTACCGATACACCACTCGTGTTCCTTAGTTCCTTGAGCAGCTTGTTGAACAGTCTTGGTCTCCTCACAACAAAACTATTTTCCTTCAGGATTGAGTACCTCTATATATATATATATATATATATATATATATATATATATATATATATATATATATATATTAGGGTGACAACTTCTTATAGGGATAAAATTTGAAATTCAAAAAATTTTGCCGGCCATTTGTCCAATGCTGCCACCCTATGAGGAAACACCGTAGACGAAATCTCATGGAATTAGGAAAGCATTTAGGGGTGCCTCGAGTCACATGAATGAAACTGTCGCGCGGAAGAAATTTCAAGAATGAACGAGTTTCGACAACGCTTCAAAAACAAAAATGTTTCGAGAATGCAAGTGTATTATATAATTTAATAGAATTGTTTCCTTTATTTCATACTATAGATTATGCAAATCGATTAATTTATTTCGCCTCGGTGGTACATGCTGCGCTCAAAGAATGGAATGTGTCAGAAAAGGTATCAGCTATGAGCTTTGACACTACAGCTTCAAATACTGGTTACTTCTCTGGGGCATGCGTAATTTTGGAGCAGAAACTCGGCCGCCGACTCTTATACCTTGCATGTCGCCATCACATCCTAGAACTTGTCGTTGAGAAGGCGTACATGGAATGCATGGGACCATCATCTGGTCCAGATATCCTCCTATTCTCCCGCTTCAAAGAGACGTGGAATACAATTTGCCAAGATAAGTACAAGACCCTGTCAGACCTTCCATCGAGTCTGAATGAGAATCGAGAAGAACTGATCGCTTGCTGGAATCTATATCTGACAAAACATCAGCCGAGGGATGATTACCGTGAATTCTTGGAGTTGTCGATTACAATCCTTGGAGGTAATTTACCTAACTTTAGGTTTCGGCGACCTGGAGCACTTCACCGAGCACGTTGGATGGCAAAAGTAATTTATTCATTAAAAATCCTGCTGCTTTCCCATCAGTTCAGACTTACAACTCGTGAAATGTCTGGCTTAAAACGATTTGTATGTTTTGCCCTGGAGTTATATGTCAGCGCGTGGTTCACGGCCAGCAGTCCTTCATCTGCTCCCGCGAACGATTTGAAGCTTCTTCAAGACCTAGCAAAGTACCACGATGAAAAGATCTCAGCATCCTGCCTTAGTGTCCTCGGTCCACTTATGGTACCTCAGCGAGTACTTGATTGGTCTCGCACTCTTTGATAAAGGTATCAATGCAACGACGAAAAAGAATATCGCTCGATCAATCCTCGAAAAAGAAGCTGCTGAAGATCCTCCAAAGCGAGCCCCAATACCTGCTGTTTCTTCCATTTCAACAAAGCAGCTCTCGGACTTTGCCTCGAAAGGATCAAAGCTTCTCTTTGAACTTCTAAAAATTAATGATGGTTTCTTGTCCAAGGAACCAGAGACCTGGCAGGACGACGAAGATTTCAAGACTGGTTTGACTATAGTTGAAGGACAAAGTCGTCAATGACATGGCAGAGAGGGGAATTGCCTTGATCCAGGCCTTCAATACAAAGATTACGAAGAATGAAGAACAGCGCCAACATCTCTTGCAGGTTGTTGAGGATCATAGGAAGTCTCAGCCTGGTACATTGAAAAAGGGGTATGGCTTGAGGAAAAGCAAGAATTAATGGGTGGTCTACAATTGAATGAAGACACCCTGGAATATATTTAGTAAATATATTATTTACTTATTACGATTGGAGTACGCCTGCACTTAAACCTTATGAACTAAAACTAACGTTTATTTACATTAATTAAAAAAAAAATTAATTTATTTTTACTAGGTAATGAATAATTAATTTTTGTTATAAGGAGAATTATTTACCTCACTTGAGACACCCTTAAATATTATCTGAATGACCTAATATTTACAGTACATTGTTTTCTCATGTACAGTGCCCGCGAAAAGTATCCGATCACCCTTGAAATTTGTATTTTTTACATAAAAAAACAATGTTTAAATGTATACTAACCTTATATTAGTATTTTGTCATCTGTCCTTTGGTTTGGATGACTTGTTCTAGACGTTTTGGCATGGATTTAATCAAGTTTTGACAAACTTCCACTGATATTTCCTTGCACCATACCTTTTTGATGGCCTCTTGTAATTTTCGACTGAGCCAGTGTCGTGGCATTCAACCTTATTTTTATTATTAGCCACAGATTTTCTATCGGATTGAGATCTGGACTATTACCAGGCCAATCCAAAATATCAAATTTATTGTCAGTAATCCATTTTGTCACTATTTTGGCCCTGTGACATGGTGCACCATCATGCATGTATGTTTTTGTCCTTTGGATTGCCATTGCCATTGGAAGTTTATCCTGTAGCATTGCTAAATACCGTGCACCATTCATAGTTGTGTTCTTCGGAAGAAAATATAAGTTTCCACGCCCATAGTAACCGAAACAACCCCAAACCATCACACTTGGAGGGTGTTTCATTGTCTTTAGGGTGTATTTAGGGTACATCCTATTTGAGCCAATAGGCCGGCGAACCTTTTTTGGACAACTTCTGAATGTTAAAAATGTCGACTCATCGCTAAATAAAACCTTCTTCCAGTCATCAACAGTCCAATGAATGTATTTTTTACAAAATGCGACACGTTTTTTAAGCATTTTTTCATTAATGAACGGTTTCTTAGCAGCATGGCGAGATGGTAATCCGAGTTCTTTTTGGAGCCGCTCCTTGATAGTTCGTTCAGAAACACCAGATAACAAATTATTCATATTAAATTTTATTTCTTTCGCAGTTATTGTTGGGTTTTTCAATACTAAACGTTTCATAAGTTTGTCTGTTCGCGAATTTGTTTTTCTCGGTCTGCCAGATCGTTTTTTAGGGACTGGCGTGGTTAGGCCACCATTGTTCTTAGCCCGTGAAACCCATAAATTAACGGTACTTTGGGATATGTTTAATTCCTTAGCTATCTGTCTCTGTGATTTCCCACATGCATGCAAAGCAACAATAGCACCTCGACAATCACTCTTAAGTTGTTTTTTAGCACACATTATATATAAATTTTATTTACACCACTTTCTGTAAAAAAAAAAAAAATATCAAGAAATTTACACAAACAGTGAAATCTGACAAATTTGAGACACAGCCACCCGCAACGAAGGCTACCAGAACACTAATTTGAGAATGCGTTGGATAGCTCTCATATCAGCGAGCAACCTCAAAGTTACCAGATGTCGCTAGAACAAATAGAAAGTGAATTACGTGTCTCTGAATATCAAGGGAAAATATTGTATTTTCTTGAGTGATCGGATACTTTTCGCGGGCACTGTAGTAGCAGCATTGAACAAATGGCCAATAAAAAACTCCAACTTTCGATTTTTATTGTCACCCTAATATATATATATATATATGTATGTATGTATGTATGTATGTATGTATGTATGTATGTATGTTACGGTTTTTTGCGAAATCACTTTCTTTGCAAATTCTCCAGTCAGTTTGCAAAGAAACCAAAACAATAGTAATTTTACAAAATGACCTTAAGTGTTTGATCATTTTGCAAAAACACAAAAATCGGTCAATTTGCAAAATCACCAATAATCTTGTCGGTGTATTTGCAAAATCTCTTGTTCTAATACTGT
Source organism: Bathynomus jamesi (assembly GCA_023014485.1). Taxonomy (NCBI): domain Eukaryota; kingdom Metazoa; phylum Arthropoda; class Malacostraca; order Isopoda; family Cirolanidae; genus Bathynomus; species Bathynomus jamesi. The sequence continues at coordinate 140,446 of JAJOZX010003764.1, read as the reverse complement.
AGAACCTTCTAGCTCCTAACCTAACCTAAACTCAATGACACTGTTGGTTAGGTTAGGAGCTAGAAGGTTCTACAGTATTAGAACAAGAGATTTTGCAAATACACCGACAAGATTATTGGTGATTTTGGAAATTGACCGATAGAATTTGCAAAAAGACAGATTTCGCAAAAAAACTAACATATATACCGTAAGATGGGGTAACTGGGCATCTGCAGGGGTAACTGGGCCCTACGAAGTTTAAGGTAAATTTCGTTATTAATTTTTCCATACGTTTTAGGTACCTATACATAGGTAGATACCTATAATTTATGGAAAAAATTCATACTGTTATATAGCGAAATTTACCTTAAACTTAGTAGGGCCCAGTTGTCCCTGCAGGTGCCCAGTTACCCCATCTTACGGTGTATATACATATATGAAAATTAATTCACGAAAGTAACACACGAAAAATTTTTTATGATGAAAGAACCACGAAGGAAAGGAAACAGAATGGTGCTCAAGCGCTTTCGTCTAATAACATCTCAGGAACACTGAAGTAAATAAAGAGTTCGAGTGTATATACCGAGTGTCCCAAAAGTCAGTTTACCGAAGAAAATGTTCTCCTAAGGTGAGTTTACTACAAAGAAAAAACTTGTTTCATAAATATATTTACAAAACAAGAAAACAAACAAAAAAAATTTCTGAAACATTTACAAAACCTGAGAATAGTTGTGGTTACAATAACTGTTCAAAATGTCGTCCATGTTGTTCGATGCACATCTTGTATCTGTCAACGGTTGACCGGCAAATTGCTTTACGTAGTTCCTTATCATTGCTTAGCGAGTTTGGATAAAATTTTTGATTTGCCTTCTACTTTGCTAAGTAATTGGTGACCTGTTTTTTAAAATCTCTCAATCATTTTTTTTGATTTCGCTTAATAAGGAATACTGCTTAAGCTTTGCAATGTTCATATTTTGTATACATTCTCTTTCGTTATAAAAGATGAGATCATGTCTTGCCTAAGCATTAAAATTGTACATCTTAAACCTTAAAATTTTACTCATATGCATATTTTAGTGTAAAGATGCATAGTCCAATTTCCACTTTTAATTAACTTGGCAGATCATGATAACATCAGATCTGAAAAGTCGCGGTTTAATATAAAAATATGGTTTCGTCTTCAAATATTTTGTTTACTCGTTCAAGCCTTACCACAGCTAAAAATTTACTTTATTTTCGAATATTGTACAAAAATAATACAGCCTTTTTAGCATTTAATAATAATGATGTTAGCAGTTTTTGGGTATATAAACCCCAGTAAAAATCTTCCATTGTCATTCAGAAACTAATTCAGAGGCTGAGCACTACCTGTACATTTTAGCAGTAAATTACAGTAAAAGATAGTTTTTATCTCATCCTTCGAGCCTTGCTCTCTTCAGAAGAACTTAGTCATTAAACTTTCCGGATACGCTATAAGAAGAGTCCGGAACCTATAGCATTTTTAGTAAGTCTATCAGAGTCCTCCGAGCCATTATAGAAGAACTCGGAGAGTAATATAGAAGAAAACTACTGCAAGTCACACATCCGTTGCTGCCAACATAGGGAAAGCCCAGGTTTTAAGTTTAGTATCTATCGGAAAAAAAAAAAAAAATTTGTCCTACGTACACTTTTACTCCGGACATGACACCCCCATTAAGAAGGCCATGTTTTCTTCAATGTTTCTCCGCGCTCTTAGGATCGCCAGTCCGGAATACATCGATGCCGAATTAGAAAAAATCAACGGTATTGGAAGTTATTTGTGCTGCCCACCTGCGTTTATGGAATCTTGTCTCAACAAGGAGAAACGAACCTTCTATTGCGTGAATAATAACACTCGCACTTTGTCAAAGAATATTTTAGTTCTTCCATTTTTTCCAGGCTTTTTAGGCATTGCTAATGTACTTAAACTTTTTAATATTAATGTAGTATTTTCATATAACAATACTGTGAAAAATATCATGGTTAAAAATAGCCCTACCAATAATTTAGGCATTATCTATAAAATTGGTTATAAACAATGTGATTCCTTTTACATTGGTCAGACGGGAAAGGATTTGCACACGCGTGTAGAACAGCATCAATATTCCGTTAGAACGGGACAGTCGTCCAGTGCCCTTTTTGTCCATTTGTCAGTTATCCCACTGTATTGATTGGAATAATGCTTCAGTTTTGTTTCACTCTAGCAACATTGTTAACAACTTACAAATAATTTTAACATGAACCAAGGTCTTTTTCCATTTGATCCTGTTGTTCTGAATTCGTTCAGAACGGATTTAGACAAGAAGGTCAACGTGCTAAAACTTTGGTAGTTTTCCCTTATAAATTTGTATGCTCCTCTTACAATTTTTACTTTTCAATTTTTTTTTTTTTTTTATATATTTAATTCAGGCATTATCTATAAAATTGGTTGTAAACAATCCACTTGATCCTGTTGTTTTGAATTCGTTCAGAGCGGATTTAAACAAGATGGGCAAAGTGCTAAAATTGGTAGTTTTTCCTTACAAATTTGTATGCTCCTCCCACAATTTTTATTTCTATATTTATTATATATATATATATATATATATTATATATATTTTTTTTTTTTGTGACATATGAGGGATCCCGCGTCTTAAGGTACATAAGCGCCAAAATTAAAATTCGTCAGAAATCGCCTCCAAAGTTCAGCATTATTCTGGCAATAGTATCTCTGTTATTAATTGATCTAGAACAGTGCTCTTCAACCTGGGCGGTACCGCCCACTAGTGGGCGAAGGATCTCATTAATCTAAAGGTAATTGCAATTAATTTTATTGTTTTATGCAGGGTATATAACTTTTAGTTTGAGTTTTTGCATTTTTAATTTTGGTGGGCGATACGGAGATTCAAAAGTTACAAAAGTGGGCGGTAAGCATAAAAAGGTTGAAGAGCACTGATCTAGAACGTTCATTTTTGGCTAAATTGAGTTCTAAGTATGCTAATGAAGATGTTGAGGAGTTTTTGGAATAGATTTTCATATTTTATATATATTTTTTTTATTTTCTTATTATGCCGAACTTTGGGTGAACTTTTGGCTGGCGATAGAGGTGAAAAAAGTAGTTCGTTTCATAAGGTTTTCAACCATACTTCTAGTGTCGTAAGGTCACTATAACCCAAACCACGCGATAGAGGAAGGGTGAAAATAGTGATATCCATCAAAAACAAGTTTTCGCCTGTGGCGGCGCTTAGGTACCTTAAGACGCGCGACCCCTCATATAGTCTCGAACTCTTTATTTACTTCAGTGTTCCTGAGGATGTCATTAGACGAAAGCGCTTGAGCACCATGTGTTTCCTTTCCTTCGTACTTCTTTTGATCATATACCTTTGGTACCTTTGGTTAGCTTCCGCCCGAATTGTTCATTCTGACGAAGGTCAAGCTTTTCACTCCACCTTAGACCTACAGTTTAACGTGGAATCCGAACCACGCCCCATCAGCAGCCCAGCGTCTTAACCACTGGGCCACCTAGGGTACCCATTTATCTAGCAACCACTTTCTTTATTGTGTGGAAGGATGAACAGCTGGGTTTGCTGCGCGCCGGGTCTCGAACCCGGGGCCGATGGTTTCGTAGTCAGTGACGCTAACCACTACACCACCGAGGCGCAATATATATATATATATATATATATATATATATATATATATATATATATACATTACCGTGCAAAAGTCAGAGACCACTGTCGATCTGATAACTACTGGTTTTGATACTAAAATACATATTAACTAGAACCTCTGGTTCATAACTAAGTTATTACTTAAGTGTATAAAGTTGTCTAAGGTGGATGACCATCTAGTCTGCATAAACTGGACTTGAGGGTTGATTCATTATATTACTTATAATGCATGTGTTTAAAGATCTAGCGAACTATTAATAATGGATCTGCAGTAAATACTCCTAAGCTATTGCTATATCAATATTTACAATTAAAATTATTGACATATTCCCTTAAATTCTGAAAAACAAATTTATCAAAAACGTTTCTCATTATAATCCTACTTCTTGTTTTTTTTTTCCTTCACAAGCTTAAGAAATGACGACACGTACAATTTCTGATGAGGTTAGATATAAAAATACATTTGTATGGTGAGGGACTGAGTCAAAGAAAAATAACAATCTACAGGTGTTTCCGAAACTGGTGTGCAAAAATTCTTGGCTCGTCACGGATCAAATGAGACCCCAGCTGATCGTTCTAGATTAGGTAGGCCTCTCTAAGCTTTCTCCATCTGATCTACAATATCTAAAGATTATTTCCCTTCGAACAGACACAAATTCAGCACTTCACTTGCAGATGATCTCGAAAAAAACAGGTGTCTCAGTTAATCCCTCTACTGTACGAAGGAAGCTTAGCTCAGTAGGTTTCAGATGTCCAATACTTGTGTTCCAAAGCATATTTTCTTCTCTTTACTTCCATTCCTTAAAAGTGGCTTTTTTGCTGCAACACGCCCTTAAAAACCTACTGAGCTAAGCTTCCTTCGTACAGTAGAGGGATCAACTGAGACACCTGTTGTTTTTTCGAGATCTGCTGCAAGTGAAGTGCTGGATTTGCGTCTGTCTCGAAGGGAAGTAATCTTTAGATATTGTAGATCAGAGGGCAACTGAGACACCTGTTGTTTTTTCGAGATCTGCTGCAAGTGAAGTGCTGGATTTGCGTCTGTCTCGAAGGGAAGTAATCTTTAGATATTGTAGATCAGAGGGAGAAAGCTTAGATGGCCTATATGATCGTATACAGCGTTGAACTCCATGTAGTATACTAGTCTTATACAGTAATAAGGTTCCATTATGGTTATTGCAAGTCTATATGAACAGCTACCACAATACAACTTCTTATATACTAGTGAATTTGAACCAAAAGTAGACATTACACAACCAATTACAATAGTTTATTATATTTAGAGATTAGCTAGTCGAGAAAATGTAAATTTATGGACAACTTAACTTATTATACTTTGCTATTTTTGTGAATGTAAAATATTTTTATATAATTACACTTTGAAATTAGTATAAATTATCATAGTGTTTTTTAGTGGTCAATTTTCTTTAAATATAGATTTTGTTTTGTGATGAAAATTTTAAAATTTCAAATAATCAGTAAGAGAATCAGCTAAATTTGGCCGATGCCAATGCCCCAAAAATGGCTGATTCTGCCAATGCCAATGAATTAATACACTACTAGTTTTTACTGATTTTGCTAATTTTGAGGGCCAGGTTCTTTACTGGTAAATATACTATTCAATTTGATGTAGTAACATGTTTTATAGATTTAATGACTCACACGTTGTTTATACCCTCATGTAATCGCAAGTTTCTTTAAAAATATCATCTTATTTGTTAAACTTTAATACAAAAAATTTCATCATCTAATATTTTCTACAGATAAGATAGTATAATGGCTCCAAATAAAGAAATTTCATACAATAGGTTGAAAATTATTGTTCTCCATAAAGAAGGCAACACTCAAAGACATAGCTGCTAAAGCTGGAGTATCATTGTCTACTATTTCCAAAACACTTTCTCACCACTCACAAACTGGGGATGTGAAGAACAAAACAGATTGAGGATAGAAGCGAAAAACATCTAAAAAGGATCTCCAGATCTACAGAAGCTAACGCTAATAAAGACCCTAAGATCCACTCTAAGGTTAGTCCGAGAGAAAGAAGAGAGTAGGGGTTAAAAGAAGAGAATAAGGGGTTAAGTAAGTAGCAAAACCTATCACTCGTGGGTTAACATTCATTCAGAAAGAGAGAGAGAAAGACTCGCCATCAATAGGCCAGTGTGTCGCTTACATCTCATCTCACTAAAATATTTGAAAGAATAGTTAGACAAAAAATCTATGACTTCCTGCAAACTCGTAAAAAATTAAATGATAACCAACATTGGTTTCGGTCAGGCAGATCATACCTATCACAACTAATGGAACACTACAACATTAGTGATGCGCTTGAAAGCAATGAAAACTATGATGAAATATACACAGACTTTGCCAAAGCGTTCGACAAGTGAGACCATAGAATCATAATATACTGAAATATATGGGAATAACAGGAAAAGTAGGGAAATGGATATATAATTTCCTCAGTGAGCGGCGGCAAGTCGTTACAGTACAAGGAATATCTTCATCAGAATCAGAGGTCCTCAGCTCAGTACCACAAGGAACAGTATTAGCTCCACTACTCTTCATAATCATGCTAACTGACATAGATGATGACGTTACCAGAGATAGCACAGTAACATCTTTTGCCGATGACACAAAGATCAGTAGAAAAATACGAAACCCAAAAGATATACTGTAGGATTTTGTAGTTACAAACAGACATGAACAGAATCTACAAGGAGACGGAAGACAACAATATGAAGTTTAACATTTAGAAATTTCAGTTCTGTCCCCAAAGGGACAGAAAATTCAGAGAAATTCTAAAGCAAAAGATTTAGGGGTTGTAATGACTGATGATGCGAAATTTGAAACACAAAATAAGATAGCAGTAAACAGGGCAAAGAGACTAACTGGACAGATACTGAGAACCTTTAAACGAAGGGATAGGAATATAATGATTCCTCTACTGAAAACACTGATCATACCCAAATTGGATTAGACAGCTAGAAGGGATCCAAAGAAGCTTCACAGCCAAGATCAATGGGTGCAAAGAACTAAATTACTGGGAAAGGTTACGCGAATTAAACTTATATTCACTGGAAAGGAGAAGAGAGATACACCATTATTTACACTTGGAAAATAATGGAGAAACTAGTCCCTAATTTTACTCTGAACCCTGTCACTCCCCAAACAACAGTGGAAAGTAGAAAGGGAAGACTGTATCGTGTTCCCAAATTAAAAGTTAGAGGGGGAACATCCTTAACCCTGAAAGAAAATAGTTTTGTTGAGAGAGGACCAAAACCGCTTAATCAGCTGCCCAAAGACCTTAGGAACACAAGTGGTGTTACGGTGGACATCTTCAAAAGAAGACAAGACGCCTGGCTCAGAACAATCCGCGATGAGCCGGGCGTATATGGCTATGTGAGGTGGAGAGTACAAGAAACCAACTCACTACTTCACCAGGCCAACTCGAGAGGAGGGGCGACAGGCTTGACCTTCGTGAAATGAGGAATCATCGCACGGAACATTTGAAAGGTTGAAAGGTATAAAAGAACATAGGCTATGCGGCGTCGGCCTCCGAGGTCACACACACACACACACAAATATATATATATATATATATATATTAGGGTGTCACTTAAATGCAAAGTTTGAAATTTTCATGCTGACACCCCGCGAATCTATTCCATTGGTAAAAAAAACATGGTGACTGAAAAATCTTTTTATTTGAATAACTATAAAAGGTCGCCCCCGCCTTCCAAAGTTTAATGCTTGCGCGGCGTCTCCATAATCGTTCATTAGATATCTATATATCTCTATATATGTGTGTGTGTGTATCTGTGTGTGTCTGAATATCTGAGAAATAAAGTGAACAATACTTAACGATTCACCGTTTCTCATTTCAGCTACGTGATTTCTGGTGATGGAAACCCGAAAGTGTATATACCTATTAGGGGCAGCGGTTGATGAGGTGAAAGGATGCAAGCTTCCTTCCTACAGGCAAGCATTCGGTTACTTCCTTTACCTTCACCATGAAAAGAAAATGACAATACGTGACGCGTTGAGGAAGTCACTTCGAGCAGTGATGTCCTTCTGGGAGAAAGCTCACATTCCAACCAGACTCGAGAGACACTGCGTCAGCAAACTGGATAAAGTCTTCGAGGAGTGGAAAGGACTCAAAAAACACGCCTCAAGGACGAGCGATTCACACAAGACGAAAGAAAAAGAATTCATTGAACGCCTCGATCGTCTCTTTGACATCGCCCACGCTGATTGTTTGTGAGAAATTGGTCAAGTACCCAGAGGATTGGGAGTTCCTTCAGCAGCAGCGCCAGAAAGGACGTCCAGGTTCAATGGCAGGTTTGGACATGACCCATCAGCGCCAAGTCAAAGATTGTACTCGACGTCGGGAGGAAGAGGAGAAACGAAGAAAGCGATCAGCAGCTGAAATGGAGGCAGTATCCAACGAAGCGGTTTTGGAGTCCTCATCCTCCAGCTCAGATGATAGCGAAGAAAAAGGAGCATGTGGTGGTTCGTTAGCGTCTAAACAAAGAGCAACGAAGAACATCATGACATCGGAATTGGCGGCAGCGCTTGATCGCACGCAACTCTCGTCAAGAAAGGCCACATATCTGCTGTTTGAGGCAGCTTCCAGCTTAGGGCATGATGCTAGCGACTACAACATCAATCGTGGATCCATTCATCGTCAGCGTGAAAAATTCCGTACCCTTAAGGCTCGGCAACTGAAGAGCGAGTTCCAAGGCAATAGTCCGTTGACTGTTCACTGGGACGGAAAACTCATGCAAGATCTGACGTCACGAGAATATGTTGACCGCTTACCTATTCTTGTATCTGGCTCCGGGACAGAGCAGCTCCTCGGGGTGCCAAAACTTCTGTCAGGAACCGCGCTGGCACAAACAAATGCCATCATAGATTGCCTGAATGAATGGGGAGTGACCGATCATGTCAAATCTGTGTGTTTCGACACAACCGCGACAAACACAGGCCACCGTGGAGGAACTTGTGTTCTTCTGGAAGAAAAAGTTGGACGTGACCTGTTACACTGCGCGTGCAGACACCATGTACTGGAGTTGGTGCTACAGGCGGCATTCGCAGCATCGCTAGATTCAGTATCTACCGGTCCAGAAATTCTGCTTTTCAAGCGCTTCCATGATTATTGGACCCGCATTGACCAGCAACAGTTCCAAACTGCGGACACAGATGCGTTCACCAAAGCAGCTATTTTTAAGCATAGAACGGAGCTCATTGAGTTTGCAAAATCACAAGCACTTCAAGTTCGTGATGACTATCAGGAATTCCTCGATCTTTCCGTCATCTTTCTTGGAGGAGTTCCATACAAGGGACTAAACTTCCGCGCCCCTGGTGCTATGCACCGGGCGAGATGGATGGCTAAGGGGCTCTATGCCATCAAGATCTGGCTCTTCCGAAGACAGTTTAAACTGACGAACACTGAGGAACGCGGAATTCGAGATATCTGCCTCTTTTCTGTTCTAGTTTACATGAAAGCGTGGGCAACAGCTCATCTGTCCATCGAAGCTCCGCTGAATGATTGGGAATTGATGAGGACGCTCCTTCGATACCCGCACAAGAGATCTCTGATGGTACCACCAAGAAGCTGTCTGCGCACCTGTGGTACCATTCGGAGGAGGCAGTGGGTCTGGCGTTCTTTGATGAGAGGATATCGATGGAAGTGAAGTGCAGCATGGTTGCAGCGTTAGATCAAGAAGCCCCTCACATGCCGCCAAAACGACCTTTGGTTCTTGATACTATGTTCCTCAGTGACAGCAAAGGACTGGAGCAACTGATCACAAAGAACACCCGAGGATTCTTCTCAAAACTTCAGTTGCCAGATTGCTTTCTGCTCCACCATCCCAGTTCATGGACGTCAAACTCTGAATACGTGCAAGCTCGGGATGTGGTCTCCAAACTTGCAGTGGTGAACGACAGAGCAGAACGGGCCGTGGCTCTGGTGAAGGAGCTGAACGGAAAGTTGACAGTGAAAGAAGAACAGCTCCAGTTCCTCGTTCAAGTTGTCACTGACCACAGAAAGCAACACCCAGCTCCGAACAAATCAGCATTAGTGAGGATGCGAAAGAACTAATCACTGATCAGCGTATGAGCACCAATTATTCTGCTACTGTATATGTATTTTATTTCTCAAAGTTTTGCTTTTGTTGCTTCTCCATTTTGTACCATTATTCGCCAAATTATGTCTTCTATTTTGATTATATAATAAACTGTTTGTATTCTTTGCGTTTTTAAGTGTCTTACTTTCGTTATTTCACCAAATTGCCTTGTTTTTTATTATCTGGTTCGGCCCAAGCTGTGAACACTGAACAGCTTGTTGACGTCAACAAATGGGTCTTGTTTTCAGTGACGAGGGCGACCTTTAAATGATGACCAATCAGGACCAAATTTCTCTTCCGTATGTTTTACACCAAATGGAACAATTTTAGGGGGTGTCATAGGAAAATATCCATCGTTTAATTTTCCCCCTATTACCTAGTGACACCCTAATATATATATACAGGGTGTCCCATAAGTCCGGCATCATAGGAAAAATAATAAAAAAAGGCAAAACAAAAGCTTTTATTTGCAGAACGTGCTCAATATGTCCACCATTGTTTTCAATACACAAATTCAGACGTGATACCCAGTCAGCAAGCACACGGTGAATGATGTCAGGAGTAATGGTGTTACATGCCCCAATAATGCGCTGCCACAAATGTTCAACACTCCTAATTTTCTCTGCGTATACCAGCGCTTTCAAGTAGCCCCAGAGATAAAAATCTAGTGGCGTGAGATCCGGGCTTCTAGCTGGCCATTCCACAGGCCCTCGACGTCCTATCCAATGACCAGGGAATTGCTGGTACAGATATTCCCTTACTTGGGTGCTGTAATGTGCAGGAGCGCCGTCTTGCTGGAACCATGTTGGGAAATTTCCTTCTTCGTTCCAGGATAACAGTCGCTGTATCATCGTCAGTGGACCTACTTGAAGGTCCACTGTGTGGTTTATCTTCTATGGATCCTGTTCCCTTAAACTTTGCAACAAGTCTGCTAACACAACTCTGTGTTATTGGCTCGCGGTCTGGATGCAGTCTGTTAAATTCAGCAGCGTCCTCTCTCTGACTCCTATTTCCTATGAGTAGAATTATCTGGATTCGTTCTTCCTTGCTCACAGACATTATGGCCTGTAGAAAGAGAAAAATATTAATTATGGTTTATAGAAATAGAAAAATATGAATTTCTCCTATGATGCCGGACTTATGGGACACCCTATATATATATATATATATATATATATATATATATATATATATACACCGGACAAAAAATTAGTCACCCCTAATAGCACCGATAGTAGGAAGTTCAAGGTCACACAGAGGGCGCTGATGTAGCATTGATAAGTGACAAGTAGCGGTGACGTAGCACACAGGATCAGATCTGTTTCGTGAGGTGGTGAAGAACAAAGTGTGTCTGCAAAAGGGTCGTGAGGCAGACGTTACTCAGTGGCAAAAAGGAGCCATCGTGTTTGGCAGAGCCCACGGACACAAAATGTCTGAAGTAGCCCAATTTGTTGGTGTGTCAACGCGTACTGTCCAGCGAGTTTACAAAGAGTGGTGTAGTTCGCAATCAACTGACAATCGACGGCGTAACTGTGGCCGGAAAACAATTCTCGACAATAGGGGCCGCCGCCATGTTTCTCGTCTAGTAACTGCAAATCGGTTTCAAACCAGAGAACAATTGTTCCAAGAAACCAATGAGGTTCTCCAGCGACCAATTTCCGAACGGACATTGCGACGAGAACTGCATGCGATGGACATCTGGAGCAGGGTACCACGGAAGAGGCCGCTGTTAACAGCAAGTCACAAATTGGCACGTTATAAATGGGCTCAGAGGCACAAAAACTGGACTGCGGCAGATTGGAAACGTGTAATTTGGTCCGATGAGTCCCGTTTTTGTTTGTTCTCCAATGATGGGAGGCGACGAGTACATCGCAGGTCCAATGAAGCCTTTAATCCTGAATGCGTCGAAGGTGTGTTCAGGCTGGAAACAGAAAGTGAAGCGCAGGAATAGACACCCACGGACTCTGGCGGAACTTCAGGACCGGCTGATGAACGAGTGGCAGCAAATCGATGTTCAGTACATGCACAACCTCGTAGTCTCTCTGCCTCGCCGGATTCGTGCGGTTATCAAGGCCAGAGGCGCCGTCACACGTTATAAGGTACATTCTGAGAGGGGTGACTAATTTTTTGTCCGGTGTGCTTATATATATATATATAATATTTAGGAGAAATCCAATGACAAGGAGAAATGTAAATGCCATGAAGTCTTCTTTAATGCGCAACGTTTCGAGCAATACGCTCATCTTCAGGCTGTATAATAACATGTGAAATTAAAATCAATAATTGAATGAAAAACAAGACAAAGAAAATTTCTATAACCTATTCATAAAGGCAAATTTTAAAAGACTGAGAAAAGAGGGTTAAATTCTAAGTTATACAGATTTACATATAAAAATTAAGAAGCTATTTTTAAATACATATAGTAAATGTGAAATTAATACACTGGAAAAATTAACAATAGTACACTGGAATAATGAAACTAACTAACCTTTCACTGCAATTTCCGAGGCTAACTGATTTAAGCAGAGGCAAGACGAGAAAACAAAAGATGGCGAGGGCGATTGGGGAAGGGGGATTATAAGGAATTGGGGAGGGAGGAGGGATTATAAAAAATTTAGAGGGACGGCTGATGAGTCAACATTTAGAGTAGGGGACAATGTTTTAATGTAAAGCGATTCCAAAATTCTTAGTGAGTTGGGACAAGTATTACAACCAAGGATTTTAAAATTGTCTAAAGTGACATCAGTTTTACATTTTATACTGTGTTCCCGAATACTAGAAACTTCTTTAGTTTTTAAAATTTTACCTGTTCGGCCACTTATTCCCATATGCGAATAAAATCTAGCCCTGAGAGAGCGAACAGTGCTGCCAATGTAATTCCCAAGGAGACACCTAGGGCAGGTAAATAAATATACAACACCGCTACGCAACGAGTCAGGGGTTCGATCCTTCGCTGAGAAAAAGCTACCTAAAGACGTTTTATTAATAAATATGATGCGGAAATCAGTATGATAAAAAAATTTCCTTAACAACTTTGTAAATTTAAGCTTAAATTCCTTATTCAAAGGACCCATTTCAGGTACCAAGAAATATTTTATATCCTTCGGCACTGTAATACAAGGAAGTTGAGGGCTATAAACATTATTTAAGAAGGATCTAATTAGTTTGTCTACATATTGAACAGGAAAACTATTATTAGTAAAGTATGATCTTAGATTATTAAATTCATCATTAAGTAAGGTAAAACTAGAGGTCAAATTATATCCTCTGAACAGGAGAGTTTTAATACAAGACATCTTATAGTTGAAATCAGTAAAACTAAAAAAATTCATGCCCAAACCAGTGAAAGTGGGTTTCCTGTAAACTGATGTAGTAATAGAATCACCGTTTTTCGAAATTAAAAGATCTAAAAAGGGGAGGGAGCCATTTTGCTCAGTTTCCATTGTATACGTCATATTGGGGTGCAAAGAATTTAGGAAGTTAAAGAATTGTTGCGCTTGTACCGCATTATCAAAGACAGCTATCGAATCATCAACGAATATGGGAATAAGTGGCCGAACAGGTAAAATTTTAAAAACTAAAGAAGTTTCTAGTATTCGGGAACACAGTATAAAATGTAAAACTGATGTCACTTTAGACAATTTTAAAATCCTTGGTTGTAATACTTGTCCCAACTCACTAAGAATTTTGGAATCGCTTTACATTAAAACATTGTCCCCTACTCTAAATGTTGACTCAACAGCCGTCCCTCTAAATTTTTTATAATCCCTCCTCCCTCCCCAATTCCTTATAATCCCCCCTTCCCCAATCGCCCTCGCCATCTTTTGTTTTCTCGTCTTGCCTCTGCTTAAATCAGTTAGCCTCGGAAATTGCAGTGAAAGGTTAGTTAGTTTCATTATTCCAGTGTACTATTGTTAATTTTCCAGTGTATTAATTTCACATTTACTATATGTATTTAAAAATAGCTTCTTAATTTTTATATGTAAATCTGTATAACTTAGAATTTAACCCTCTTTTCTCAGTCTTTTAAAATTTGCCTTTATGAATAGGTTATAGAAATTTTCTTTGTCTTGTTTTCATTCAATTATTGATTTTAATTTCACATGTTATTATACAGCCTGAAGATGAGCGTATTGCTCGAAACGTTGCGCATTAAAGAAGACTTTTCATGGCATTTACATTTCTCCTTGTCATTGGATTTCTCCTAAATATTAAATTGAAGCTCTGTAGAAGCAACCCGCATGATTATATATATATATATATATATATATATATATATATATATATATATATATATATATATATAGCAATTGGCATTAATGTAATCTTTAAGTATAATAATACTGTTAAATCACGCCTAATAAAGAATAGCCCTGATAATGTTGTTGGTTGTGTGTATTCGATCGGATCGCATTTAAATATGCGTGCAGAACAGCTAATACTTCCAATGCTTTATTTAACCATATGTATAGATGTAACCATAGCATCAAGTGGGATAGTTCTAAAGCGCTTGTTAAAAACAGATATTAATAGAAAGAAATATTCTAGAATGTGCATTTATTCATTTTAAAAACAATTTCAATAACAGTGCGGGGACGTATAAAATTGACGATATCATGTTAAAATTTCTTTTGCCTCTCATTAACCCTTGTTAAGTATGTGCTAATTGTTTTGTTTTTCCTGTACGTTGTATATATTTATGGGCATCTCGCCTTTTATCTTCATTCCCTGACGAGGTGTAGCTTTGAATACACGAAAGGCCTTGGAATCGTTTTTCTTTTTCCTTGTGGGTTTGCAGCATATATATATATATATATATATATACCGGATGAATTTCACAATTAAACACGTGAAATGAATGAATAATGCAAACCCACAAGAAAAAAGAAAAACGATTCGAAGGCCTTTCGTGTATTCAGAGCTACACCTCGTCAGGGAATGAAGAGAGAAGGCAAGATGCCCATAAATATATACAATGTGGCGGAAACCAAAACAATTAGCGCATGCTTAACAAAAGTTAATGAGAGGCAAAAGGAATTTTAACAAGATATTGTCAATTTTATACATTTCGTAGGCAAAATTCTATTTTCAAAAAATTCCCTATATAAGTTAGCTAGTACAGGTGAAAGGGGATTTCCCATCACCAATCCAAACGACATAGCATAAAACTTATTTTCGTCGTTATTATGTCGTTTGGATTGGCGATGAGAAATCTCCTTTCACCTGTATTAGCTAACTTATATATGGAATTTTTTTGAAAGTAGAATTTTCCCTACGATTGTTATTTTTAACATGGTTTGGTACAGGTATATCGATGATATTTTATGCCTTTGGCCTAATAATTTGGATGTTGACTTATTTCTTGGTAGGCTCAACAATTTAGTCCCAAGTATTAAGTTCACAGTTGAAAAAGAAAATGATGGAAGCCTATCTTTTCTGGATCTAAAAATTTGGAGATGCTCTAATCAGTTCAAATTTGAAGTTTATCGTAAGCCTACTAATAATAACTCTCTAGCGGATCGACAAGAAATATACCAACAAGTAGACAGACCAATTCTTCTTCCACGCCTTCATCAAACATTTTTGGAAAACACACGTGTGCAATGAATCAAACAATGAAGCGTCTGTTCTTATTCCAAACGCCGCCAAAAGCGAGCCCTTAGTAACTAAGGGACGGGGGCAAGGCGTCTTAAGATTTGGCGCGAAGTCCTACGTCACAGGAACTGCGTATAAAAGTGAGCTTCTACTCTCACTCATTCTCACTCACAAACACACTCGCTTTCCACCTCCTCGAACAGATCTCATCACGTCAACCGCCCTCCGGCTTCCCACCGGAGGAGCGGCCTGCTGCTTCCTTCAAGGCCTACGATTTATCATCAAGACCTTCTACAGACCGCCTGCAGAAGCAATCCTTCGAAGCCCAACCAGAATCACTTCGGGCCTACGGTTTACAAGGTCAGCCTTCAAGTTTCTCTACCGTCTACGATATATATTCAGCACCTCAGGCTACGTTTTACGAAGCCTACATGAAGCATCTCCATCATCTCGAGAGGCTTAACGGACGACAACTCGAGCCTACGTTAATAGGTTCCTCTTCAACCCGCCTTCAACAGAGTTTACATCGTCCCGGTAAGATAAGTACATCCTATTCTAAGTACTCTTGTGAAGCCTACATTAACCTACCGCCGAACGGTAGACTATACCCCAAATGTAATTAAGCGTTCCAAATGACTCTCGTAAAAGAACGCAGTAGGCCTATTATCCAATTCAAGTGTCATTTCAATACCGTAATTCCGCGTATCATTCGTTATTATGTTCAATTCATATATTTATGTGATAACTAAATATTCTCTTGGCGTAATCACTTAGCATCACATAATGGTCTTATATATAAATTATATTTGTGTAATCATTGTCAAGCATTTCAATCCATTATTATTATTAGGCCGCATCAATTATTCTATGTGCATCCATGCAATCATTTAGCCTACTTAATCAGTGTCACGTATTCTATTCAGTGTACCAAACGCACGTGCATTCTTTATATCATTTACTAGGCCCATTCAATGTTCCATATCGCATGCCATTTACATACCATCAATGAGTATATTACTTATTACGTGTCAATTAAGCTATTAACATTTCATCTTATTAGCTAAGCTCTGTGTCATAAGCATAACGTAAAGCTATCAATTAATTACTGTCAATTCTTTGTTGTACCACCGTGAATAAATAACGGCTTTATTTTCATAATAAAATACAACTATAAGGTGTCTTTTATAACCTTAATATTAATTTGCTTGGGCGTAATCCAAGCTGGTGACCCTCGCTGCCATTCCGGTCGCTTCTAATAGTATGGTGGCCTACTCAATTAGCTACTTTTCAATTGGTGATACTTTACATCATAAATTATTAACCCAGCCTATCATTAATAAACAATCAGTCATTGCATCAATTAATCATTAGCATACAATCAAATCATTATCACCTTAAACGGCTAAAACTAGATCCACTATAACTCTTATGTGCATTTTTGTTCTGACCATCATCCCTCGATTAAATCCTCTATTTTCTCTGCTATTTTTTTAGAGCATTGAAAGTTGTCAGTCCTGAATTTTTAGATTCTGAGTTATGCAATATCATGAATATTGGTAATAAATTGTTATCCTATTTCATTTTTAGATAACTGCCTTAGGAAAGCCAAGAATAGGTATTATAATAATGTAACTGTAAAGGAATTTGAGCGTAAAAATATCCTTCCTCTACCTTACCATATTAATTTCCAATATCTTCCGACTTTACTTAAAGCAAATGGCATCAGTGTAGTCTTTTAAGTATAATAATACTGTTAAAACACGCCTAATAAAGAATAGCCCGAATAATTTGGTTGGTTATGTGAACTCGATCGGATGTACACAATGTAACTCGGTATATATAGGCCAAACGGGTAAAACGTTAGATATTAGGGTAAAACCAGAATAAACATGCGTGTAGAACAGCAAATAATTCTAATGCATTGTTAAACCATATGTACTGTATAGATGTGTAATCATAGCATCAAGTGGGATAGTTCTAAAGCGCTTGTTAAAAACAGACATATAATTGAAATATTCTAGAATGTGCATTTATCCATTTTAAAAACAATTTCAATAACAGTGCGGGAATGTATAAAATTGACAATATCTTGTTAAAATTCCTTTTGCCTCTCATTAACTCTTGTTAAGCAAGTGCTAATTGTTTTGATTTCCGCCACATTGTATATATTTATGGGCATCTTGCCTTCTCTCTTCATTCCCTGACGAGGTGTAGCTTTGAATACACGAAAGACCTTGGAATCGTTTTTCTTTTTCCTTGTGGGTTTGCATCATATATATATATATATATATAATATATATATAATATATATATATATATAATATATATATACACACACACAGAGAGGACCGACAAGAAATAGACTAACAAGTTTTCTTCCACACCATCATCAAACATTCTTAGAAGACAAACGTGGTCAAGGAATCAGAAACAATGAAAACGTCTGTTTCTTCCCAAAAGGCCCGCGAAAGGAAGCCCTTATCAATTAAAGGACGCGAAGGCGGCGTTTCAAGAAATGCCCGCGAAAATTCCGCGTCAAAGAGGTTATATAAGCGAGATTGCACTGATATACTTTCTCACTCGCTCACTTGTCGGTTGTAATTTTCTCGTCTTCGTCTCCACTTTCGTCAGCAAAGACTAGTCACGTCAACCGCCCTCCGGCTTCCCGCCGGAGGAGCGGCTTGCCCAGCGCCGTTTCGACTTCAGCCGGCTTCAGTCCCTCAAACATCATCTCAACTCTACACGAAGCGAATCAACACTTGAGGCGACCGGCGCCTTGAACAAAAACTTCAATGGGACGGTCAGCATCACCGCGGGCCTACGTTCTACAAGGTCAACCTTGAAGCATCTCCATCTCAAGAGGCCTAATCGACACGACCAGCGGTCGTTCAACAAGCTTCAATAGGACGGTCAAACACCTCGAGCCTATAGTAATAGGGCCACCTTCAACAAAGGTTTTCATCGTCCCGGTATGCTAAGTGCATCTTTTCTAACTCTCGTGAAGCCTACATCAGCCTACCGCCGAACGGTAGGCTATACTCCCAAAGTGTTTAATTTAGCGTTCTAACTGACTCGTAAAAACGCAGTAGGCCTATTTCATAATCCAAGTGTCATTACAATATTTGATTGTGCGTCAGACTAATTCTCTAATACAAACCCACACAAGGCTTATTTCCTGTGCCCAATTCAAGTGTCATTTCCAATACCGCAATCGTGAGTTGTATCATCCTGCTATTGTGTTCTTTCATGTATCCATCAATATTTTGCATCCACTTATTTATTTGATTTATTTAAGCATTTCATTATTGACGGCGGAATCTATTTACAGTGTACTAAACGCACGTGCATTCTTTGTCATTACTAGGCCGATTCAATGTTCCATTTATGCATAACTCTAGCCTACCTAAGTGAAGGTCTAATCCAGGGGTTCCCAAATTCTTCCGCGGAACACTTCTCACGGTATACAAGTGTTCCGCGGAACACCAATTTGGGAATCCCTGGTCTAATCTATCAGGTCATCCCATAAGTAATGTCGTTTTTTAGATCGGAATTTGAAGGACAAAAAAAACTCAACTGAAACTTTTTAATCTAGTATATGTTTTCCATCGGAATCAATGACACACTGCCAACGTCCTACAAGCTTTTCAATGCCATATTTATAAAATTCAGGCGGTTTTGAGGCAAAAAACGGGATGATAATCTGAAGGCGCAAGGTCTGGAGAATATTGAGGATGTGGAAGTTTTTCCCACACAAGCTCCTCAATTTTTACAGAAGTGATCCGAGCAGTATGAGGACGTGCGTTGTTGTGGTGGAACACGATTCCTTTCCGATTAACCAAAGAAGGTCTCTCTTCTTTTAGTGCAGTGTTCAATCGATCCAGTTGTTGACAGTAGACTTGAGCGGTGATTGTTTGATTGTGTGGTAAGGTTTCAAAGTGTATTACACTACCTTTATCCCACCAAACACTAAGCAACACCTTCCGAGGGTGAAGATTTGGTCTTGGCTGTGGTGTCGCTGGTTCTCCGGCACAAACCCACTGTCGACGGCGCTTAACATTCTGGTACAGTCCACTTTTCATCACCAGTCACTAAACGATGCAAAAAATGGATCTTGGAGTTCACGGGAATGAAGAGCTGTGCTAATGTTTACCCACGCCCTCAGATTGTCGACCGACAATTCATATGGCACCCATTTTCCTAACTTAGGCACTTTCCCGAGTTGTTGCAAATGTCGATGGATGGTGGACGGGGATGAATTGAGTTTCTGGGCCAATTCTTCGACAGTTGTTGAACAGTCTTCTTCAAGTGCGGCTAACAGCAGGTCATCATCAAATTCAGCAGGGCGTCCAGAGCGTGCTGCATCTGTCAAACAGCAGTCACCATTCCTAAACTTTTGAAACCATCTTTGACATTTCCTCACATGCAGAATATCGTTGCCATAAACGTCCTGAATGTTTCGCGTTGCTTCCATAGCACTATTCCCTTTTTTGAACTCGTAAAGCATTATATGTCTGATATGCTCTTCTGATACCGCCATGTTTATGACGGGGTTCACATAAAGCAAAACACACGTCTTCACTGGTCAAGGTCTGTAAAGTATGCAGCGAAACACGATAGATCTCCTCTTAGATATAACCTTCGGAAAATTTATGCTTAAACCGAGTAGGACTAGTTTAAACTTAATCTATCGTAAAAAACGACATTACTTATGGGATGCCTGATATTTACAGTGCACTAAACGCACGTGCATTCTTTATCATTACTAAGCCGATTCAATGTTCCATTTATGCAACTCTAGCCTACCTAAATGAAGGTCTAATCCAGGGGTCCCCAACCTTTTTGTGCCGAAGAGCACATTCAAGATTACCGGTAGTGCGGCGGGCACCATTTACTTTTTCAAGGCAAATTTATAGTTGGACTTAATAATGAACATAATACACAAAAAAAAAATTTAATTCCTATGTAAAATAATGAACATAATACACAAAAAAAAAAACAAGGATGGGCTAACTAAGAATCTTAGAAAAATTATCAAAACGATAACTTAATTTATTTCTAAAGAAATAATTATTTTCAAATAAATGAGCATCTGTTTCTGTAACTAAGTACTAAAATTTAATAAAATGTTAAGTATGTTACATATTTTAAATATTTAGTAACTAAGTATTTAAAATATGTAACATATTTAACATTTTATTAAAAATTTAAATAAAAACTTATCAATCGTAGTCAGTCAGTGGCGGGCACACGCAAAAGGGTCGGCGGGCATCATGGTGCTCGCGGGCACAGGGTTGGGACCCCTGGTCTAATCTATTTACAGTGTACTAAACGCACGTGCATTCTTTGTCATTACTAGGCCCATTCAATGTTCATTCATGCATAATCTTTAGCCTACTTAATCAGTGTTACGTATTCTATTCAGCGTACCAAAACGTACGTGCCTAATTTCTATTATTTATTAGGCAGAAGCATTTGTTCCATGTTCATCTATGCCAGGGGTCGGGGAACCGGGGTAAATTACCCCAAATGGGGTAAAAATGAAAATCTCGGGGGTAATGAAGGCTCAATAAACATATAAATAAAATTGCACAAAAACGTATTATTTAATAAGCGAGGCTAATTATTAGTTATATTTTTTTCGAACAAATAATTTTTAGTTTCTTAATAAAATTAAAAATCTAATTATTATTAACTTTCAAGTCTAGGGGGTAATATCGTTGTACACAAATATATTTTGGGGTAATACCCAAAAAAGTTCGCCGACCACTGATCTATGCATAACATATAGCCTACATAATCAGTGTGTTACATATTCTATTCAGTGTACCAAAACGTACGTGCATAAATTCTGTTATCACTAGGTTTCATATTTTATGTTGTGTTCCATTTTTGCATGCCATTAGCCTACCATAAATGAATGCATTATCACTCAGAAATATTATAGTAGGCCTACTCCATTAGCCACTTTCAACCAGTGATACTGTAGGACATCATAAATTGTTAACCCAACCTGTCATTAATAACACAGGTCAACAAAAAAACATTTTTTTTCGTTGCCAAGGAAATTCGTACGAATTTAGGGTATTTTGGGGTTGCTGAATTCCAAAATGAAAGTAGTTTTTCCGATTTGGCTCTAGTTCTTGAGATAATAAATACCCTCAATTAATAGGAAACGTAACCATAACGCGTGCATATGGGAAACTACCGGAACATTCTAGATGGTGAGACCGAATAAAATGCCATTATGTATTTCATGTGTTTACTTTTGTATGATTTGAGACAATTTCAATGCGATTTGTAAGTAGGCTCCGCCTGAACATTACATTTTTTGCATTTTTACGTGTTTCAATGGGGTACCAATTATCTCATAAATTAGAGCCAATCTAGCAAAACCGATGTCATATTCGGAATCAGCACCACAAAGGTACCCCAAAATCACTCTAATATGATTGGCAATAAAATGAGTGTTGACCAGTGTAATCAATCATTGCATCAACTATTCACTAGCACTAAATTAATCAGTATCACCTCATTCGGCTAAAACTAGGCCTAATATATATATATATATATATATATATATACAGGGTGTCCGAGAATTATCTGTACAAGTTTTGGCTGTTATTAAAAGTCAACCATGAAGTGTAGAAATTCCAGTGTTGTCCCATTTTACAGAGAATCTCATTAAGTTTTTTCTGATACCAAGTTTTGACAAGTTTTTTAGAAATTCCAGTGTGTCCGAAAATTATGTGTAGAATTTCATCTTTTAATAAAATTCTTGATAACACACGTAAAATTCTTAAACAAGATTATTTAGAATCTGTATTTTCAAAAGTTTCTTTTATTAAAGTAACGTTGTTACAAACATTCGATATGTGCACCATCAGTGATTCGCAAAACATCCAATCGATAATCCAAATGTTGCCATGTACGCTGCAGCATATCCACATCAATTCGCTCAATAGCAGCTGTGATTCTTGCTTTTAAATCATCAATGTCTGTCACCCGCGTACAAAAAAGAAAAAACTTGTCAAAACTTGTTATCAGAAACAACTTAATGAGTTTCTCTGTAAAATGGGACAACACTGGAATTTCTACACTTCATGGTTGACTTTTAATAACAGCCAAAAATTGTACAGATAATTCTCGGACACCCGGTATATATATATATATAATATATATATATATATATATATAATATATATATATATAATGCGCCTCGGTGATGTAGTGGTTAGCGTCGCTGACTACGAATCCATCGGCCCCGGGTTCGAGACCCGATGGCAGCCGGCGCGCAGCAAAACCCAGCTGTTCATCCTTCCACACAATAAAGGAAGTGGTTGGTTGATAAATGGGTACCCTAGGTGGCCCAGTGGTTACGACGCTGGGCTGCTGCTGGGGCGTGGTTCGGATTCCACGTTAAACTGTAGGTCTAAGGTGTTGTGAAAAGCTTGACCTTCGTCAGAACGAACAATTCGGGCGGAAGCTAACCAAAGGTTATATATATATATAATATTAGGCCGGGTCGAAAACGGGTCAAGGTCAAGATTTTGCTTAGGTACATATTGTGAGGTTGATCATTTTATAATAGTAGTATCCACACCAAAAATTAAGGCTGTGGGACCTTCGCTGCGCCCCGCCACTACCGATACTCACTTTTTTCCATATGAATTTGTATGGGAAATAGGCCAAAAATCGAAAATCGTAAAAATCGACCCTAAATATTAATTTTTTGCTTTCGGATAGCCAAAATCGGGTTCCCCGGCACGAATTACATCAGAATTGACCATTCAACTTTTTTTGAGATCGGGGGGTAGGGGGTGGGATCTTAAATCTGGTGCTGACTCATAGCACCGGATATAAGACCTAATATTACATTATTTTTGTTTTTTTTCTTTCCAGATTCCTATTTAGGTACCTAGAATGTTAAAAGTTTGTATTAAAATACGTTATTTATTTTTAAAATATCAGTAATAAATAAAATATAGTTAAAATCTTATTAAAATAAATTATGGCTACTAGAAAAAGAAGCCACAATGCAGCCTTCGGATATCCAGCAAAATTTTCATCTGCCATGACGCCATCAAAAGCTGATGTTGTAAGGCACTTCCATTTTATTGTTAGAGAGGAAGAATCTAAAGCACAGGGTAAAATAAGTAAAAATGATTGCTATAACGTAGTTGTTCAAGATATAAAAGAAATTTGGCATGTCAAAGCCAAAGCGTTGAACGGGGTGTGAACTTAGTAACTAAATCTAGCCAGGAAAGAATTGGTTATATTAATCGGCATAAATTTATTTTAAATACTTTAGAGTCTAGAAAAGAACTGCCTACTTTTGAGTGGAAAAGTCAATGGAAGGAATAAAAAAAAAACAGTTTTAGGTCAAAAATTTTATTGAATTTCTGTCTCTTAATTTCTAAATTTCTACCAATAGCTAAAAATTTATGTATTAAAATTTTTTTTCAGGCATTTTTGTACTTTTTAAATTTTTTTTCATTAAAAAATAACAGTTTTATAAGCGAACTTTTGTAATAATAAAAAAATTTCCAAGTAAATCGCAAATTATCTCGAATTTTAAGAATTTTCTGAAAAAACTGAAACCAGTAGGCTGAGTAGGGGGGGTAGGGGTCCTCAGAATTCAAAAATATTTTACTGGGGTGTTACTATGATTGATTGAACGAACCACCTCACACTCTGTACGTAAGAAATAAAAAAATTTCGATCCGGCCTTATATATATATATATATATATATATATATATATATATATATATTAACTGCAAACAAGCAGTATAATTAACGTAAAGAACGACGCTTGTATAGGAGAATATTCTGCGCAAGATGAAGAGGGAGAACGAAACAAATGAAAAAAATGAGGTAACCACCCGGGAATCGAACCCGGGATCTTCCGATTGCCGGTGGATGAGTGGACTTGTAATCCTGAGGTCTGAGCAAATTCTGCTGAAAGTTCTGCACTGGATTTTCGTCTTTCTGAAAGATGTTAGCTTAAGGCGTGTCTCATCGTTTTTAGAAAGTTTCTTTGGCCTCCCACTGCGTTTTCGATCTTCAACTTTGCCTGTTTCGCGCTGTTTTTTCAAAATTGCTTGAATACCACATCTTGATACCCCAGTTTGTCGCGATATTTCTGATTTGAGATTGACTGCTCTTGCAATAATACCACCCGGTGTCGAGTTGCAATGGATATTTTAGTCATTGCTTAACCAATGTAAAATTTTATCCCTTTATCTGGAAAAAGAGAGAAAATTAACATACAACAGAAGTTCTGTTTACAAAGTGTGACTCAATGAGCTTAGAATATCTTGTAAAATAGTACCTAGAAGCTTTGTGTTAGAACGGAAATTCCGTTCTATCTCCAGCAGTAGCACGTTATGATGAAACATCCGTTTTCTTCGTTAAACTGCCTAATAACGAGATTATTAACATTGACTATACATTATAAGTTATATTTATAATAAAACAACACTAACATACTGAAATATTCAGCATAATTACTTTTGCACAGTAGTGTGTATGTATATATATATATATATCGTAAAGAACGACGCTTGTATAGGAGAATAATCCGCGCAAGATGAGGGAGAACGAAACAAATGAAAAAATGAGGTAACCACAGGGGATCTTCCGATTGCCGGTATATATATAATATATAATATATATATATATATATATATATATATATATATATGAAAATAATGTGAAAAATATTTACGATGAATAAAACCATGAAGGAAAGGAAACAGAGTGGTTGGTGCTCAAGCGCTTTCGTCTAATGACATCCATCCGTTTGGCCTATATATACTGAGTTCGATGTACACAATGTAACTCGGTATATATAGGCCAAACGGGTAAAACGTTATATTAGGGTAAAACAGCATAAATGCATGTGTACGGGGCTTAATGAGAAACAATTAAAACTTGGTGTTCCCGCCATTGGCTTCCAAGACAGCCTGAATTCGCTTTGGGTAGCTTGCCAAAAGTGACGTGAATAGATCTTGATCGTTACGCAAATTTGCTAAAACAGTTTCAATGTGTTGAGTCATTGTATCCTTCGAAAATCGATTTGCTGCAGGTTCTTGAAACAAGAGATATTCAACCTTGTCCTTTATAACTCATCCAATGTATTCACAGACATTCAGGTCAGGAGAATTTCCTGGCCATTCTTCATTTCCAAAGAAATCGATCTCATGGTTCCGCAACAACTGTTGAGTGGCTAATGCCTTAAAGCAGGGGGCCTTATCGTGCAGAAGT
Organism: Bathynomus jamesi; assembly: GCA_023014485.1. Taxonomy (NCBI): domain Eukaryota; kingdom Metazoa; phylum Arthropoda; class Malacostraca; order Isopoda; family Cirolanidae; genus Bathynomus; species Bathynomus jamesi. The sequence continues at coordinate 114,811 of JAJOZX010003764.1, read as the reverse complement.
GTGACCTGATCGACATCCATAACATTGTTTGGGTTCCTTAGAAAAGGAATGACATGCTGGGATAGAATAATATCACGAAAATACTGTCCATCCCAACTTTGACCATTTGGCTTCAGCACCCACATGAGCTTCTTTGCAGTGAACAAAACAAACACACCAACACAGTGTGGACTTTTTAATAATTCGCGATAATGTTCATCGTCATCGATTTCATCTGGTGTTGTGGCCCACACTCGATCATTTTGGTAGTTAGGCCGACGTGCTACGTAAACAAAAAATTCATCGGAGACAGCTAAATGCATGAAATCATCCACATCCCAATCTTCAAGATAATGGGCAAACCACATTCTGTCATCGATGTTAAGTCGAGTTTTTCTTGGCTTTGGAAGTTCATGCCAAGGCTTTAAACCTTGTCTATGACGGTACAGTCGAATGATCTCACCACTAACGATCTTTCCTCTCAACACTTCGATCTCTCTAGAAAGTTTAGCACAGCTGTTTTTCCGCTTACGCGTACCGCTTTCAATGATGTCCTTTGTTTCCTGAGAGAGTGGCAAATTTGGGCGCCCAGATTTGGTTGTATCCATTTCACATTCATCCAAAGTTTTATTCCAATTTCTTTTGACGAAGTCCTCACCTCTTCGCAACTTTTTGGCAACTCATGAACTTGTTATAAAGGTGGCTCCAGCATCACGAGCTTCCCGAAATGTTATTGCTCGTATGCGATCTATCACACGTTGCCTCTCCGAATCACCAATTAATTGAGAAGCCATTATATTATCACTATCAGCTAGAGTAATTTTAATACCTACAATAAATAAAAAATTTTATATATTTTTATAATCACTAAAAACTATCTCGATATAAGTAAACATGTAAGCTGCAAATGGGGGCGGGCTAAGGTTTTTAGGAACCCCTTAGAAGTTAGAACAGCTAATAATTCCAATGCTTTGTTTAACCATATGTATAGATGTAATCATAGCATCAAGTGGGATAGTTCTAAAGCGCTTGTTAAAAACAGATATAATAGAAAGAAATCTTCTAGAATGTTTTTAAAATGAATAAATGCACAATTTCAATAGCAGTGCGGGAATGTATAAAATTGACAATATCTTGTTAAAATTCCTTTTGCCTCTCATTAACTCTTGTTAAGTATGTGCTGATTGCTTTGGTTTCCGCTACGTTGTATATATTTATGGGCATCTTGCCTTCTCTCTTTATTCCCTGACGAGGTGTAGCTCTGAATACACGAAAAGCCTTGGAATCGTTTTTCTTTTTCCTTGTAGGTTTGCAGCATATATATATATAAAACGTTCAACTTCCATCCCGGCAACGTCGGGTCGCTCCGCTAGTTACTGTATAAGACTAGTAAACTACATGGAGTTCAACGCTGTTCATGATCATATTAATTGTTTATCTTTATGAACATAGACATTACATTATAATTACCTATATGTCAATGAATGCACATTCAATTGTCCTTTAGATATATAGTAGATGTCTGCGTTATATGTTGTTGGACTCGGTTGTCCCCACTCCACCCCACCCTCCCCCCAGTTTGGGTACCTTGACTATCACTGCGGCGTTGCCACATGTACGGGGACGTCTGTGAGGCGAGGAACATTACATATGCGGAAACTGTACATATCCCACGCGCTTCATTAATAAAAGTTGACGGATATGAAGTTCATTTCCCCATGATGTTGGGGTGAGTGCGCTCGAAGTCACCTTTAGCCACAGCAATTACAGAGTAAGCGGCCAACCCAACGCAGGAGCCCCACCGCTCAGAGTCCGTCACCGTAACTACTGATCTACCAGGGGCTCCATATTTTATTTCACATTTAAAATTTATATTTCAGCCTGAGTAAAAGCTTTTATTTAATACGCAGTTGTTGTTTCGTTGAACAGACACCTTATGCCAAAATACTGTAGACTGGGCGTAAGTCCATATACGATATATTTATATTTAACATTCCTATGTCTAGATATGCCTCATCTATATTTCATATTCTTATTCACGTTTTGGTCCCCAGTTCTAATTTTTTGCTGAAGAAAAAAACGGGATGTTCACCACTAGAAATGTATGTTACGATGGCGATTGAGATTCGTTGCAAGCTAGAAATACTCTCCCGACTGCGTGTCTTCGAGTCCGGTAGCAGTGCCCGAATTCTCATTCATTTTATTCCAATTGACTTACTTTCATTAACTTAAAGCCGTTATATATATATATATATATGTGTGTGTGTGTGTGTGTGTGTGTGTGTGTGTGTGTGTGTGTGTGTAGAGGTCAAACAAAGAAATTTATTTATCTTTATTAAACATTATAACAACTACCTGCTTATTTTTAATAGGAGCCCAGTAAAGCCTAAAGCTTGAGGGCCAAATTAAATAAAAATAAACAGTCGAGCTTCACAATTATTCATGTCATTGTAAAAAGACTACTGTATTTATTTTATTATTAATAAAGGTTATTCAATTATTTGGTCTGCAAAGAGCTGGTGACCACTAATTATTAATTTCAATTTCATTCAGTAATTATAGTAAGCCTACTTTCTTAGCGACAGCAAATCGGTGATCCGTAAGCCACTATAAATTGGTTAACACCTGAGTGGCCGAATGTTATTTTTTCACAGTGATCGTTGTGTCAAGCTTCTAGTGACAATTTATTTTTGCAGTGATTTAAATAAATTTTCATTTAAATACGATACTTATAAATCCAAAGTAAAATTAACTAGGCCTACTTGCAACAACAGTGACTTTCGTTGTTTCGTGCGGTACGTTATTAATTAATGCCTTACTGTCCCGCGGTCATGTGCCGCGGCACAGCCACTGCAACTTTCGAATTCAAGATGACATCCCCACGAGTCCCACTGCCCTCCAGACGGCAGGGGCGCGGCGACCCCCGGAGAAGCCACCACTGGCATTGGATCCTGTCCCGCTTTCACACGGATCATGGAGGGGCTCACGAAACTCACCACCGGACACTCAGGACATCACGCACCCTCACCCCCGGTGCTCCACTAAGTTCAACTCGCCACACGGCGCCTTGTTTCGTCAACACCTTGCCCAAATATATTCAACAGTCCCTTTTCGGCCGCTGTACGGAAAATCATTTGGCAGGAACCCTGACAACGCACCCTATTTGCACCAGCGAACTCTTCCTCAAGCACAACGTGGTGTTTTTCCCCCCACCCCCACTCCTACGAAAAGGCCTAAAAAGCATTCTTCAAGTAAACAAGCACGCACTCACACACACATCCAGGCAACAAAAGGGCGTACTGCAAAGCACACACACTCCTCAGGCACAGGGTTGTCGATCCCCTGCCTTCTTCAACTGTCTCTCTGCATCATTCCGTGGATTTACTACTACTGCTTGTTTCCGTGGACGACGTTTTTTTTCTTTCCCTTCGGCAGGAGCGCGTTAATCGAGAACTGCCATGCGACGAGTTTTGGGCACTGCATACGAACTCAATACAGTTCCCCCTGCCCCCTCTCGTCTCCACCTTTTCTCCTCCACTCGCTCCGCATTCCTACGTACCCCAACCCCATCCTCCTGTGGACCCCCATACCCCAATACAGCAGCGCCTCCTCTGACCATCTCCCCAGTCCGAGACGACCCTTCACTCCCTCCTGCGTCAGGAATCTCACGAAATACCAGACCCGGAGTAAAAACTCGGAGTGGCCTCATCTGCCTTCGCTACGAAATGGTAATTCTTCTTAGTATCGTTCCTGTGCAGTCTCTGAGAAGGGACTACTTGTAGAGGTCAGACAAAGAAATTCCTTTCCCCGCCGGTCTCAAACATCATGGAATCAAAACAAAAGCTACACACGTGGACATGAAACAGGCCCACGCAGGAAACACACATTGTGATATTTCCCGAAACAACAACCAGAAGAACCACCAAGGCCTATAAAATGCAGTTTCTTTCTCAAATCACTCTCACTTGCCATTTTCTTGTTTTGGTCGTCACGTCTCTCTCAGCACTATCGTCAGTAGCACCACTCGGCACGCTACCCGCTCTCCGGCCTTCGCCGGAGAGCGGCCCGCTGTTCCTTCAAGGCTCTGGTCGAGCATACACGAAGTCTATCATCAAGTAAGGCCCTCTACAATTTCATCCTGCAAGAAGCAACATCACCGCTGTAGGCGTGTTCCGTTGGCTCCTTTTCAACAAGTCTCTACCGGCTGTCAACACTCATCCTCTCGCCAGCAAGGCCAGTCTGACTACAGAAGCACCCTTCGATGCCCAGGTTCGTAAACCTTCTATTAAGGCTACGAGCCAAAAACCTCACTTTGTTCGTCACTCATCCTCTCACCACAATTCGATTGGCGCCCGTTCAACAAGTATCTCAACAGGCCCTCTACAGTCTCCAAAATCATCTACAGCAAAACACAACACGGTCAAACCCTCACGTAGGTCTTCAGTCTCCAGAGTTATCCAGCGTCGCAGTAAGCCTCTTGTCGGCCCTCACTCGACCTACAGCGTTTTTGTTACGTCGTGCTTCCACAAGCTCTGCCTAATCACGTAGGCCCTAAAAGTGTTTCCATTACCGTTCAAACTAACACACTCGTTAAGACCGCAGTAGGCCTATTCAAGTGTTGTACCAATACCGTAGTGTTATATCACCCTGTTATTGTGTTCTTTCATATAACTCATTTAATTTGCATCCGATTGTTTATGTGCCCCTTTAATACATTTCATTTTCCCGACCTAATCCATTTACTGTGTCATACCGTACTTTCATTATTTATTGTGTTCACCTCTGCATATCTTATTAGCCTATCTGAATTAGTGTATTTATTTAACAATTAGATTGGATAACCATTCCTTATTGCTAAGAATCACTCATCTTTAGCATAGTATAAATGCCGTTATATAATTGTTAATCACTATAAATATTTTACTGAACCGTTAATCGCTGTGTACAAAATTTATTTTCTTAATTAAACAAAAAAACAATAATTTCTCTCTCCTTATTAAACATTATTTGGTCTGCAAAGACCTGGTGACCCCTAATTATTCATTTCAATTTTATTCAGTAATTATAGTAAGCCTACTTTCTTAGCCACATCAAATCGGTGATCCGTAGGCCACTATATATATACTGTATATGCGAGACGACGAACGAATGAAACCTAAAAAGAGCCTCGCTCGAAACCAACATTTAAGTATGGAGGAAATTCAGTTCAAGTTTTGGGGGTGTGCATCTCCTTAAGTGGTGTTGGAAAATTGCTGAAAATTGCTGGTATAATATTGAATGCTTGGTACGGCCAAATACTGGTCCAAACTTTATCTTACAGCAAGATAATGAGCCAAACCGCGCGGCTGCAGTAATTGAAACGTATCTGCAAAAGAAAGAGGAGGATGGGAGTTCTTTAACGCGTGGTATGGTCCCCTCAAAGACCAGATCCCAATATCAGTGAAGCTATATGGAACCATTTAGATAGAGAAAAAGTGAGAAAAAAAAGTTCCAGCAAATTAGATGATTTGTGGAAGGTCTTGGAAGAAGCGTGGAACAGGATACCACAAGCGTTTACAACAAAATTATTTCACAAATTATTTTAAGAATTTCAACGTTTTTACGTTTTTAAAAGAAAAGGTTGGACACACTCACTATTAATTTATATAAAGGTAGATTCTGTATAAACAGTTATTTGATTTTGATTTCATTAAAAGTGGATTTCATTGACTGCAAAGTTTTAGTTTCCTTTTGCATCACATTAGAAAAATACAATATGTCTAAGACTTGGTGGTGGTGGTGGTGGTGGTTAGCCGATCAGCCCACCCTGATCGAGCAAGCCGGCGGCACGCAGGTAACCGATCGCCCTCTCCGGAGTGGACCAGAGGTTCAGCGCACTAGTGATGTTGTGTTGTGTTGTATGTTGTGCTAGAGCGGTACAGTCTTCATAATGTGTTCAATTGTTTGTGGTGCGTCCTGGCACAGGTGGCAGGTGTCGACTGTGGAATTGTCAAGTGTGTGTTTATATGTCCGTAAGTTGGGGTGATGTCCACATCGGAATCGTGCTAAGTTAACTCGATCCGATCTGCTCAGACTGATCTCTGACCTGTTAATGGGTGGCGACTTCGCACCTAGGACCGCATTCAGACCGAGTCGTGTCAGTGCTTTGTGGGTCAGGTGTGTGTGTGTGTGTGTGTGTTTTTTTTCTGTACTGTGTGATGTCTGTGGGGTGTGGTATGGAATGGAGTATTTGGTTATGATGTCTCTCTGGTGTTACCTTAATGGTGCGAGGTGTTGGTGCATGATTGTACATGTAGTGGCAAGGTTGTTGTGGGTTAGTTGTCGCTGCTGCCATGAATTGTGTTCCCCTCATGTCTAAATGTTCCCTAACTTTCAGTATTTTTGTTCCTGTGTGCAGGTGTTCTATTGGTGTTGTTTGAGTGCATCCTGTAATGATACGAAGTGCGTTGTTTTGTATTGTCTGTAAGGTGTTTGTTTGAGATAATGGGTGCCCAGCATGGGCTAGCATAGTCCATAACTGAGCGAATATATTGTTTGTATACGAGTGTTGTTGTTTCCTGCTGGCATGACTCCAGATTTGAAAAAATTTACTGGAGCACAGCTCTGAATTTACTTTTTTTCCCCTTACACCACTAGATAGGTTAATGATAGTAAACTCTTGAATTGACGACATACCAATTACAAATTGTTTTAGCTAAACATAATAATACAATAATGTACAGTTTATAACTCACCTTAAGTTTATTTATTCATTGCAGCAGCAACAGTGGACGATGTTAGACCTTGCATGTAGGCATTTGTTGTGAATTTACCGCCATGTATGCTTGGCCACTGATCAATGGCTTTCTGTGTGATCAATACAGCAGATCTAGTGCCTGGAGCTGGACCCTCCTTCACAATTCTGCACAGCTTAGTCAAATGAGATGGCTTAATGGATCCTTTGTGTTCAACAATGTAACCAAGAATGGGGAATGTCCCTTCAGCTGGTGCTTCACTCCAGGCAGTTGATCCATCTTTATCAAAATGCTTTAATCTCTCTGTGATTCCTTTCCACAGCTGTTCTATATATTCTGTCAGCCAATTTATCACTGAGTCTTTTGTAAAACTACTTTCAGATCTGGTTCTGGATGGTCTAGCAACTTCAGCAACCTGGTAGTAATCAGAACGTTTCTTGATGTATTTGTAAACTTCATTTAGGATGTAATCCTCAGCTGTTAGTTCCTTTTGCTGCCCTGTGGTATCGTGCTTAAATTCAGAAACTACATCATTTGCATTTCCTCCATTAGCTAATTTGGAAATTGTTTCCATCACTCTTAACATAACAGTTTTCCCTCCTTCTTTATAAAATATATTTTCTACAAATTCTGCACTAACTGTGGTTTTTTGAGCTACTTGCAACATAATCTTTGTTACATAGGAAATCAATACATAGAACTTGGCACTAATTTCTTTCTCTTGTGGATGATAAAAAAAAACACAATTTTCCACAAATCTGTCAAATTGATCAAATTCGTAATTAACCATGCGAGTATCAGATTTGAGTTTTGGTCTCTTAAAACCAACGATATTGTCAAGAACCATATTGGTATAGTCAAGGCCTGATCTCAGATTTGAAGAGTGATTCTGAATAAAGTCTAAAAGCTCACTTAGTTTACAAATTTTCTTCAATGCATCAACGTGGGCTCTGTTCACAAGATGCATTAAGTCCCATCGAAATTTGAAATTTTCTCCAAACAACTTTTTCATTTCGTTTTTAAATGGCTCGTTGTCCTTACAAAAAGCCCCATCTCCAACCATTCCAGATACCTTGGATTTAATTGCTTCTTCAGATAGTTTCAAGTGATTAGGAGACTTCCAACACATCAAAAATTTCATTGGCCAAATAAACTCCTGATTTGCTGCGTACTAAATTTATCCCAGCAAGTTTTACAGTCTTATCTTCTTCACTCATAACTAATACAACTAGCATGCTTAATCCCAAAATTGTTCCAATGTCAGCTGTTATTGTTACTGAAGTTTGTTCTAAGAACCACTTTACAGTTTGTTCTTTAAGTTGATTATCTAATAGCTCACAAATTGTCTCGCACGCATGTGTGCTATGATTCAAATTTCCAACCTCACAACCTGACCTATGTAATACAGCTAGAAGTACTGGATATAGAGCCCATGCAGTGTTTGTTTTCATTATGTAGTATAAGATGTTGCCACATAAGTCTTCTATGCGTTTAGTAGTGTTCCGAGAAGATGTTTTCATCACTTCATAAACAGCAGCTCTTTGATGATGCTGAAGTTTAATTAAATGTCTCTTCAGGTGGGTTTTCAGATTTCTAAACCCTCTCTTGATTTTCTCCTTGTTTGCATACATAGGTTAAATCTTTAACATTGAAGTAACCTTTTATGTTAGAATGTTTGTCTGAAGCACATGCTTTGGGGTCTGTGCAAGCTATGCAATATAATGTAAACATTTTATCATCAGAAGCATCATCAATATCTTCTTGATTATCATCATCTTCATCCTCAACAGCTATATCTACATCAGGCATATTAGTGTCACTATTTGCAATGTTTTCCATTATTATCACTTGGTACTGAAAATGAATCATCAGCATGCCCTAGATCCTTCTTTTCCACCAATTTGAATGTAGATTTGATCAAATCATTGTTCAGGATTTCTTGTATTGATTTACACTTGCTTAAATGGGCTATGGAAATGTCAAATTTGTTGCTTTTTGCTTTATTAGATTTGGATGCAACACTTGAACTTGAAGGCATATTTTGACTCTTCTCTTTATTAACCACAACAGCTTGGTGAGTTTCTTTTGTTAGGCGCAAAATTGCATTCAATGTCTTCTGGATTTGGGAATTTTCAAATTCCTCTAAAGCAGATTTGTTAGTCTGATGCGCAGATTCCTCACTTACCTTTTGTTTCTTAGGTGGAGGAGAAGCACTTTCTTCAGTCTGTGAAACATCTAGTGAAAAAGTTTCATTTTCTAGATTAGCAGTTGATGAAGTTGGTTCATTTTTCTGAGGTCTAGCACTAGCACATTTTGTGAACAAACTAAATGACTGCTTTGCCGTATCTCTTTGCTGCACTTCATCCTGGTATTTCTTTACTGCAATATCTAAGCTGTGGGCCCAAACTCTGGGACCTCTTGTATTGTAACAAATATTTTTTTTGGAATTAAAATGTTCCTCCCAGTTTTGCTTCTTTGAATATTTGTTCTTGCATTGACCACAAAAGTAACCCCTTTTAACACCCTCACTTTTCTCTCCAACTTCATCAATATTAGGATCCATTATTGATTATTGACTACCTGAAAAAATACAAAATAAGTAAAAGTTAGTAAATATAGTATGGTAAAAGTGAGTAAAAGTAAGTAAATATAGTACAATGAAAGTAAGTAAAAGTAAGTGCTTTAAACTTAGTAAAAGTAAGGAAGAGTAAGTAAAAGTAGGTAAGTTAAAGTAAGTAAAAGTAAGTTTAAACTTAACTAAACTTTTCAATTCTAGAGTCATGGTGGATTACTTAAAACCGCACAAGTAATTATCTGGCCAATTTATCAAACCTGGCCGAGATCAATGGAACATAGTCCAATCCTGATAATTTTATATTAAAAAAATATACGTTTTAATAAAATTTTAATTATCAAAACATTGAAGCTTAACAAAAAATTAAAATAATTGTTAAATATGGAATTACCAACTAAACTTAAAATAACTAAATTTGTAATTTAAAAAAATTGGTTTGTACAAGAACGTATACGCAAAAAAATTGCATAACGTCTAGCGGATGAACAAAACCCAAACCCAAATTTACTTTTTCTCATGGTCAAATTTACTGGAGCAATGCTCCCAAGATCCCAGGAATCTGGAGTCATGCCTGCTGGTATCCGAAGTTTGTGCCTGTTAGTACCCTAAGCGTGTTAAGTCTTGACGTACATTTGGTTTTAATGTCCTGAATGTGGTTTGCAAAAGATAATGATGTGTTGTATGTGACCCCAAGTATTTTGGTCCTGTGGGTGTGTGGAATGTTGTTGGTGTTGTTTAGTGTAGTCTGTGGAGTTATCTGGTGTTCTTTTGTGTTGCTTCTTAGTAAGGTGATGGTTGATTTTGTGGGCGCTACTTTGAGTCTATTGTGTGAGAGCCAGTCTTGTATACTGTTTATGTATGTTTGTAGGTTATTTGTAGCGGTGTCGATGTTGTTGTGGGTGGATTTTAGTGTGATGTCATTGGAATGTCATGCATGTATAATAGGGTGTTCCACTTTTATCAAGTTGTGAATTTCACTACGCTTTGCTCTTCCCCGTACACCTTATGATCTGTAAAGCATATGTATCAAAATTGAAACAAATTTAACACTATTTAGAGGTTGCACACTTACGTCACCTCTGATACCTTAGCCCTTTGTAACCAAATCTCAAGAACGTCCCAACTTCCAACATATTGTAATGTTTTCTTTTCTTTCATAGGTGCAAAAAGTGTTGAAAATGGAAAGAAAGAGAAGATCTGGCTGATTGAAAAGACTCCGGTCGAAGAGCTCTTATGAGCAAGATTGCCATCCCGGGAGCAAGTCCTCCTCTGCTTTATGTACTATCACCTGGAGCTGAAGGAAACAATCCCCCTTGCCATCAAGTCTACGAGTATCAAGCTTCAAGAAGTTTGGAAGAAGGCGAATATCCCCGTGAAGACAGAGAACATTAGAGCTGCTATACTAAAGCTGTACAAAGAGTACCAAAACTTGAAGGAGAAGTCGAGAGAGACGGACAAAGCCATTATGAAGCGTCAGGTGTGGAAGGGAGACCTTGCTGACCTTTTCGACATCGCTTGTCAAGGTGTGGTGAGCATGAGTTCAGTTCCGGAGGAGGACAAGGTTTTCTTGTCCTCCCAGAGGGAGGACAGAATGAGTTCTTCAATGGCTGGGGTGGATAGGAAACACACCATGGCTGTCAAACGGAAAGCAGCAGCAGCTAAGAAACTTGAACTTCGAAAACGAAATCATGCTGAAGAAGCTGAAAAGATCTCCGAGAAAATGAAGCTGGATAGCACATCCTCTAGCTCAACGGCAACAACAGACGATGAAGATTTTGCTGCTCCATTAGCCTCTAAGTCACCTCGTCGTTCCAAGAACACACTTGATCCAACACTTGTGGCTACTTGGGATAGAGAACAACTCTCTATTCGACAAGCAAGCACTTCCTTCATTGCAACTGCTAAATGTCTCGGACAAGATGTATCGCAGATTATGATTTCGCCATCAACTGTTCATCGAGCACGTGCCAAGTATCGAGAGAAAATGGCCAAACAACTTGAGGAGTCGATCTTCAAAGATCCACCTATCTTAGTTCTGCACTGGGACAGCAAGCTACTACCCCAAACTGCTGGCGGAAGCTCTAGAAGCTTGGAAGACAGAGTAGCTGCTGTGGTAACAAGGAAGGAATTCGAGCATCTTCTTGGAGTGCCTGTTGCCCAGGATGGTACTGGTGAACAAATGGCTCGAGCCGTCATCCAGGAGCTGCAACGATTTGGAATTCAGGACCGCATCATTGGCCTCTCGTTTGACACTACGGCGTCCAATACCGGACTTCTGCAAGGGGCATGTATGAGGACTGAACAATTCCTTGGTCGGTCGCTCTTGTGGTTGCCTTGCCGTCATCACATGAGCTCATTTTGAAGGAGATCTTTCATAAGTCCCTGGGGCCAACAAGTGGTCCTGAAATCCTGTTGTTTCGACGATTTCAGCAGCGTTGGGACTTTATTAACAAAAATTGTTTCAAAACCATGATCGATGAAGAAGAGCCAGCCACTAGGTACTTGGAAGATGAACGAATCAGGATGGCGAGTTATCTTCGTGGAATCATTGAAAGTTCATGTCACCCGAGAGAAGATTATGAGGAACTCCTCAAGCTGTCGCTCCTTTTCCCTGGAGGCTGGGGCGGAGCCGAGTTCTTCAGGACTCCAGGAGCATCATCAAACCAGATGGATGGCGAAAGCTATGTGCTGAAAATGGTTTTGTTCCGGGAGCAACTGGAACTCACCGACCGAGAGGTGAAGGGATTGCACGACGTGGCCCTTTTTACGTGTTTCATTTATGTCCGGTTCTGGCACGAGGCAGTGGTCAGTAGGTGGGCCCCGAAAAATGACCTAGACATGATTCAACTGTTGATTTCATATCCGAACAAGGACCTGGCCAGGCTGCCTTGAGAGTTGCCAAAAGGCATCTATGGTATCTCTCGGAGACTAGTCGGCTTGGCTTTCCTTGATGAACGGATATCGCCAAATGAGAAAGAAAAGATGTTCTAGGCCTTGAACAAGCCTGCGTCGAGGAAGGAACTCAAACGACTCGAGTGGAAAAACCTGACTTTTGAAGGCAAGGATCTCAGCAACTTCGTCACTCAAAGGACGAAGACATTCTTCGACAACTTCGGCGTCGGGGATGTCGACAACGTAGAGGAGTACACCAAAAATGACGGCTTGAGAGTGTCAGTCAACGCGCTGAAAGTCGTAAACGACACAGCGGAGGGGAATTGCATTAATCAAGCAATGCAATGAATCAGTCAAGGACGAGAAGCAAAAACAATTCTTGTTGTGGATTGTTAAACATCATCGAAAGGAGGTGCCGAGAAGAAACAAGGCGAGAACGTCCTTGTACCAATTCAAAAATTGATTCGGATTTTCTGATTTTAATATAGTTTTTTATTTTCTGTGCTTCCAAGGGAGCATTCTTTTGTAACACTGAAGAAAATTTTGTATTATTAAATTGTATTGTGTAGTGTGTATTGATTTCAACTTCCCAATTTTATTATTAGAGTTTTTCATTTTTCGTGGTTCCAAGGGAGAATTTTTTCGTAACGCTGAAGAAAATTGTTTATTATAAAAGGTTCAAATGTGTGCAACCCCTAAATATCACTTAATCGTTTTCAAAATTGGTGTACATCTTTCTTACATGAAAAGGAATAAAAGCACAAGCAAAGTGGAGAAAAATATTGACCTTTGATATTTTCCTCTGTACGAGTGAAACACCCTAATGTATAAGGTGAACAGTGTTGGTAAGAGAACAGAGCCATGAGGACTCCGTTCGGAAAAAGCTTGTTTTTGGATGACTTGCCATTAAATGTGACATGTGAGTATCTTCCTGAAAGATAGTTGCTCAGCCACCTTTTGGGGTTATTGTGCATATGTTTGAGTATTTTGTTTATGAGAGGGAAGCGTGGGATAGCATCAAATGCTTTACTAATGTCTATTGTTGCTAATAGTGTACATTGAGCTGGTCGTCTGGAGTTGATGCAATCCATGATGTGCTGCGTGAGGTTAGTGAGTAATGTCGTGGTTGAGTGGCGAGGTCGAATCCATATTGAGTAGGTGATAGTGTACGTGTGGGGTTGGTGATTTGTAAGATTAGTCTTTCTGTTACTTTGGAAGGTGTACATAGTAAATTAATGGATCTATAGGAAGCTGGTTCTGTTGGATTTTTTGTTTGGTTTGAGTAGCGTAATAATTTTACCTCGTTTCCATATGTCATGAATAATACAGTGTTGGTATGAATAGGTGTTGATATTTGTGAGAGCTAGTATTCCCTGTGGGCCCCAAGTGTTTAAGGTGTATGTTATATATATTGTCTGGTCCAGTAGCCTTCGAATTCTTAATGTTTTTGATGACCTTGGTGGTCTGGTCTGTATTGAAGGGTGTAATGGTCGAGTCTGTAGGTTTTCTTGTGTCTGGCTGTTCGTCTGTCTGCGTGTTTCTGGTTGTTGTCTCTGTTTAAGTGACTTATCTTTGCGTAGTGATTAACTAGAACGTTAGCTTGTTGTGTATGTTACGATATTATTTTGGCTGCGACAGACAGCCGCGTGTCAGGTGTGAATGCCGCTGTTAGAGTGGGTAATGAATGCTGTTTATAGTCTTGTATAGCCTGGATGTATCTGTGGAGTGGTTTAGTGTTGTTATGAATTCCCTAAATGTTTATTTGTTTTTCTTTAAGTTTGTTGTTTATTTCTATGTTGAGCTGTTGTATCTGCTGTTTTATGGTTTCTGTGTGTGGTGTTTGTGTGTCATGTTTGAGGTTGTTACGTTGCCTTATGAGGTGGGCTATTTCTCTAGTGTAATTTGGGTTGTATTTCCTAATGTTGCCCTCGGGTATGTATTTGTTTGCATTATTGATGATCTGATTAAATGTCTTGAGTGTTGTAGTGATGTTTATGGTGGGTGTGCTGTTTAATGTGGTGAATTGTTCCTCAGTCTGTATTTTGAACTGTTCCCAATCAGCTTTCTTGTAATTTCTGTAAGTGTGCCTAAGGCTGTTGGGGCAGAGTATAGGTGTTGTAAATGATGATGGGCAGGTGGTCTGATGACAGTTGTTTTTCTGTTTTCCAGTGTGTGTGTGTGTGTGTGTGTGTGTGTGTGTTACATTATACTTAAGCACTAAATTAATAACTTTTTTCATGCATTCGTAAAATATATATATATATATATATACACACGAGGTGCGATCCAAAAGTTCCCGGGCTGGCAGCGTGGAGCGCTAACAGGCCGTAGTACGGACTTGGGCCGCTAGATAGCGCTAAACAGCTTCATCGTGAAGCAGTGTGCCGAGTGACACGGTGATACACGCACGCGTTTTTTTCCACGAACGTTTTTGTGCGTTAGTGTTAGTGGTTTTATGCGAGAAGAGAAATGGCAGACTTCAAACTCCGCAAAACCGCGTCGGAGACCCATGAAATGCTTAAAAAAACATTTGGTGACGACGCCATGGGCAGAAGCCAGACTTTCGAATGGTTCTCGCGGTTCAAACGTGGGCAAACGTCGGTTGAGGAGTCCGAACGTTCTGGTCTGCCTTCAACCAGCAGAACCGACGAAAATGTTGAAAAAGTGCGTCAGGACATCCATGAGGACCGTCGGCGAACGATTAACGACATCTGCAGCATCATTGGCCTATCGTTTGGTTCATGCCAACGCATTCTCATGGAGGAGCTCAACATGAGGCGGATCGCTGCAAAATTCGCTCTGTCTGTGCAGCAGTTTTTGGCCAAAAACAACATGGCAGTGGTCCCCCAGGGACCCCCACCCACCCCTACTCCCCCGACCTAGCCCCCTGTGACTTCTTCCTGTTCCCCAAGATGAAGATCCGGCTGAAGGGGCGAGGATTTGACGACATCGAGAAGATTCGGGCGGAATCGCACGAGGTGCTGAGCAACATCCCCAAAATGGAGTTCCAGAGGTGCTTCCAGCAGTGGGAAAATCGCTGGGCCCGCTGTATCAACTCCCAAGGGGACAGCAGTAATTAGAACCTAAGGTAAGTCTACATTTTTTGGTCGGTACAGCCCGGGAACTTTTGGATCGCACCTTGTATACGAGTGATATATATAATATATATATATTATTTACGAATGCATGAAAAAAGTTATTAACTTAGTGCTTAAATATAATGTAGCATCAAAATGTTATCCCTCACATTCGATTGTCTTAATCTGAAAAATCACCTATTTCTTTAAAAACATTTCCAATATAAATGCACTTAAAAAAGATTGAAGTCAATTTTAGTGAAAAAAAAAAAAAAAAAAAAAAAATGCTGAAATCGTACTTATACGAGTACATTACTAAATTATTGTATTTACTATTAATTCTTCGTACAAAATCCATTTCTCACGTTAAGTACAAGTTCGTTTTGTCCTAAAAAAATTACCCTATATAACCATACTGTTTGCCTCATTGTAATCATAATTAATTAATCATATTAATAACCAATCAAAATATTTACATGTTACATAGACGACACTAAAATTTTAAACTTTTGAAGCAGTACAGCAAGGCCTTCAATTCACATCGATGTCGGTATTGTACCGTAGGCCACTAAGCCACTGCGGTACAGATTTAATCCCGTCTCCCTATACCCTGGGCGTGAACGTGGTACGGCGTCTCAAACGGCCAACCGAAAAGTGTACAGTAGCCGGGATTAAAAGCGGTATCCTAGCTACTCGACCTAATAATATCAATTCAGCATGTTAAATTTAAAATCTGGATTTCAGGTGCATAATGGGAGACCAACTTAAATACCCCGCTCCCCTCGAAGGGGTTGGTGTGGGCTAGAGACTGTCCAATTCATGGGTATTACTTCAGGGAAGTAATTAAGTGTTAAAACTCCGCTAAATATGAAACGACTTATGAAAGAGTACAAGTTAATGGTAACGACGTTCAGGAGTGACACCGCGAGTCTCTAGCTGGGCATGGATCAGGGATTCCCAACCGGTAGTGGTACGTGAAGGTTGTTCTGACGGTACGTGAAGCGACACCAGAATTTTGCGCAGATTTATACCTGCACCATCGGTATAGGTACAGGAAACAGAGATAAGAGGAGCATTTGCTAAAACCCATGAATAGAACCCTTTTCAGCCTTTCCTCACAATCTGCGTTAAACCGAAGATTAACCCACTTTGACATCAGTTGCTTCCTTAAGTTCTTCAGGCGCTGCTGGACTTACGTCTGTCTAAAATTCACTATCAGGTTGTGATAGTCTCCATGGTTGCTCTTCCAGCTTTGCCCTTATGAGCAGTGGCCCAGTTTCATTCCACTTTTTCACTAGCTTCTTAAGACCCTTTAAGAAATCCGCGTGTTTTCATTAGTTTCCCTTTGACTGCAGCCTTCCTCGTGTGACGTCATTAAAGTACGTTTTACTTCTTCACAATTAGTCCGATTTGGACTAATACTTCATAAATGGTGACGCACAAAGCATTACTGAAGTTCATCAGTATGAAAATTGCGCCTAGTATTTATTATTAAGAATATAATTCAATTCAGTTCTTTATTTACAAATGTATACGGAGCAGGGATATAACGAATACTAAAATCCACCGAATACGAATATTCGGTGTAGAACTATGCGAACGAATACCAAATATTGGTTTTATTTGGGTTATTGGGCGTCAATGTAAAAAAAATAGAATAGAATTATTATCTCAGCCCGATAAGAATACAAATACAAAAAGGAGTGAAATTTTATAATTCCACATCTTGTCCCGCACGGGTGGGATGGGTGGAGGATTAACTGCCGATTTTCATGAAAAAAAGCCTGGGAATTATTAGTCTAAAACAAAGAAAATTATAGAACAAATTCAAGCTTCAGTTTCCATAGCAACACAAGGAAAGTTCTGGGAACACCAATCACGAGTAAGGGGGAACGTATGGTTGTTAAAGCTCTGCCCAGTGACTTAGCTAAGTGATTACCACGTGTTCGTTCCGAGCCATTTATGGTGCAATGATAAATCATCGGATCTTAACAATTACGTGGACAGTCAGTCACCCCACTTCAATCTTGCGTGGCACAATCATTATTTGTTGCATTATCTTAAATGAATGCTTATTTTTTCTTATTGGTGTAGTGCTTAATAAACCGAACCAAGATCAAATAAAACCGTTTAAAAACCCTAAAGAAGCCTTTATAATACAATGTTGAAGAGGTATGGGGCCTATTTGGTTATTTTTGTACGTTAAATTGCATTTACCAATAAAATATTTTATTCAAATATTTTCCATATACTTAATGCAAATTTACGGAGTACTCTCCGTAATAATATTAAATTTTTATTCCAGATCTGTTTTTTGTTATCTTTATACAATTATTACAAAGTAACGTTTAAATAAGTTCTAAACGGCAGTTTTTTTTAGGCCAACCAAAAGGATCCAAAAGCTAAATGCAAAAAATGCGTGATGCTTATTTTTCGAAATGGAAAGAATCCAACAAACGTTACTACAACCGGACTCAGCAATCATCTTCATAATAAACAGTCTGCCTAGCGCTAATGAGGCGGCGGTTTTGGCAGAGAAATAAATTACTACTATTGATGCGTCGCACCTCCCACCATCAATCTACAATTTTAGGAATTAGCGAGAAAGCTGAACCAGGTCAACAAACATTAAGTCATCAATGTTTCGAAAGCAAAAAGGTGTGGGATATATTACCAAAACAAATAAAATTATATATCAGGTCGTAACATAAATTCTGTTCGATTAGAAAACGGACGATAGATAATAGAATACCTTCAAGACAATGTGAAATAGTTTTGGAAATGTTGCAAAATACACGCGGCGACAGGTTCGCACAGGTTTTATTACGATACAGAATGACTTAGGCTAATGAATATTTTCTCTGGTGTTTTTCACACAGTTACAACGCCACCCCTACGATATTACAGTAATTGAAAAAACATGGAGCCCAAGAAAGAGCATATTCGACATGTGATGCTGTATGAGTTCCATAAAGGATCTGCTAGGGTGGCCAGACGTCCGGCTTTAGGGCGCTCTGTCCTCCATCCGGAGCCACCTTGAGCCGGACGTTAATTCCTCCTCCTTTTTGGGGTCTGGCTAAAAAGAATTATATAAATTACCTCAGGTACACTTAAAATAGCGGGTACTGAAGGCCATAATAACCGTCAACGTATTTTTATTATATGTAGTTGGCAACACTGCTGATAAGCCGCATTTGTTTTCAGTTTCATGACTACGAGTCGAACAGTCAGTCTGCCCAAGGAGTAAAAATGAATATTCATTTCTTTCAGTTATATATGTATAGTGGACCTAGTTTTAGCCGTTTAAGGTGATAATGATTTGATTGTATGCTAATGATTAATTGATGCAATGACTGATTGCTTATTAATGATAGGCTGGGTTAATAATTTATGATGTAAAGTATCACCAATTGAAAAGTAGTTAATGGAGTAGGCCCACCATACTATTGGAAGTGACATGAATTAACGAGGTCACCAGCTTGGATTACACCCAAGCTAATTAATATTAAGGTTATAATGTTATATTGTTTCAGACCAACAAAGACCCTAGGATCCACTCATGGCTGGTCTACCTGTGTTCGTAATCGTGTATTGTGTATGTCCTCCGTGGTGGCGGAGGGGACCTACAATTTTACGTGGGTTCCAAACCACAAGAACATAAGAAATTTATGTAACAACTGCTTGTACATTCGCAACGACCAATTTTTGCAAAACTAAATAATTATCAATTAAAAACTAATTAATTATCGATTTAAAACTAAATATAGAATCTCTGGATTCAGAGGATCAAGGCATACTAGACTACTATCAACAATATGTTACACTCTATATCTATTTATAACGGACATGCAAATATATCAGATCCAAAGAATCCAGTCAATTTCATTATGATATCCATCAATACTAGTACCTTGCCAACGAAAAATAAGTCACGGTCCATATCGATTGCGGACCAAGTCAAAATTTACAACCATATACATTACAATATATATACTTAGGAGGGAAGGTGTAGGTGTGGCTGTAAAGAGTAATGTAGAAATGTGTGCGCACCCATTTAAAGGTGTTTGTGGGGCAAGTGAAGATCATGAGTTTTTCAATACCTCACAGTACAATGGGGGGCACCGCTCGGCAAAGGAATCTCTTTAAATGGGGTGTGTAAGGACAGAGAGTATCCCCTAACCCAAGATGCTGCCTCCCTATATCCCACAACACTTGTGTTCAGCTGTGGGATCTAGTACCACAAAGCCTTAATTTTACTACCTTAAACTATACCCAATCTATCAACATATTTGTCTAATCGATTTTTAAACATGTTTATAGACGTGCTACTAATTACTTCTACCGGCAAACTATTCCAGCTATTTACTATTCTATGCGTAAAAAAGTTTTTCGCAACTGCTGTCTCGAACTACTTGTTAACTTACCCCCGTTATTTCTAGTCCTATTATATTGAGATATTTCGAAAAAGCTATCTCTATTTACGTTATCGAACCCATTCATAATTTTAAAAACCTGGATTAGATCACCCCTTAGCCTCGAGTGTTGTCAATTTTAACTCCTTAAGCCTATCCTCATACGACTTTGACCTAAGCGACGGAATCCTCTTAGTTACTCGTCTTTGAACTCTTTCGATGTTGTCTATATCTTTGCGCATATGCGGATTCCAAAATTAGACCGCATACTCCAAATGGGGTCTAACTAACGATTTATAAAGTGGAACTATAATATCGCGCGATTTGTACTCAAAATTTCGAGCTATAAAACCTAACACTAACCTTATTGACCGCTGCTGTACTTTGTTTCGCTACTTTTAAATCACCAGTGACTATACCTCCTAAATCGTTTTCCTGCTCTACGCTTGTTAAATCTTTCCCTGACATACTATACGCAAAATTACCGTTACGCGAACCTATATGCAAAATTTTGCACTTATCAACGTTAAATCTCATTTGCCATGTGACTGACCAATCAACGATTTTATTCAGATCTTCCTGGATTTTACCTCTATCTTCGTCATTAATCGCCCTACCACCCAGTTTCGTGTCATCCGCAAACTTTGAAACTGTACTGACTAGGCCGACATCTAAATCGTTAATATATATAAGAAAAAGCAAGGGGCCCAATACAGAACCCTGAGGAACGCCACTCGCTACATTAGCCCAACACGACTCCACTCCATCAACGACCACCCTCTGTTTCCTACCTCGCAACCACTCTTCTAGCCAATTTATTATAAAAATACCTTATTGTTTTGTATTTTATTATGAAAATATAATGTTATCTATTCACAGTAATATAACAAAGGATTGACAGTAATTAATTGATAGCCTTTACGTTATGCTGATGACATGGCTTAGCTAATAATATGAATGGTTAATAGCTTAAATGACACTTAATACCTTCACTGATGGTATGTAAATGGCATGCAAAATGGAACATTGAATGGGCCTAGTAAATGATATAAAGAATGCACGTGCGTTTAGTACAGTGAATGGAACGAATACGTGACACTCTGATTAAGTAGGCTAAATACTGTAATTGCATGGATGAACATAGAACTGATGCGGCCCAATAATAATGGATTGAAATGCTTGACAATGGTTACACAAATATCATTTATATATAAGGCCATTATGTGATGCTAAGTGATTACGCCAAGAGAATATTCAGTTATCACATAAATATATGAATTGAACACAATAACGGATGATACGCGGAATTACGGTATTGAAATGACACTTGAATTGGATAATAGGCCTATTGCGTTATTTAACGAGTCAGTTGGAACGCTTAATTACACTTGGGGCATAGTCTACCGTTCGGCGGTAGGCTAATGTAAGCTTTATGTGATTTACTTAGAAAAGGATGCACTTATCTTACCGGGACGATGAAAACCTTTGCTGAAGTGTCGAGTGAACCTATTACTGTAGGCTCGAAGTGTCGTTGATCGTCCTCTGGAAGCTGGTCGCTCACGCGTTGGTCGTGTCGGTCAGGCCTTGTAGACTGTAGGCCTGAGGAGATGAATATCTCTTGTAGACTGTAGGCCTGAGGAGATGCTGAGCCTTGTTGACTGTAGGCCTGAGGTAGGGTTGCCAGACGTCCTTTATTTCAAAGGACAGTCCTTTAGTTCGATCTCTTGTCCTTGTCCTTTATTGAAGCGTCAAAGGACGGCATATGTCCTTTATTTCTATTTTTATGTCTATTTCAAAATCATAAATAATAAATCCTTTAAGAAATTTATTATAATTACATAGGTATTTTTTTGCATTTTGTTCCTTGACAGAGTAGGTAACCATTATCATTGCATCGTTAAGGCTTAATAAGTTAATAACAGTGTAGGCTCATTGATTTCTATGTAGCCGCAATAGATAATTCTGTGAGCTCTACTGCAATAAGCGGAGTGCCCCCACAAATGTGTACGACAACTTATTTTTCCATATGCTGCGTCGCTGAAAGATACAGTAGTGGTACTGCTCTCGTCTATATTCAAGAACATTTTAAATATTGTAAAAATCAAAGATGTTGAAATAAATATTTATCCTATAACATTTAAAAAATTTTTTTGGAGCCTCTCTCTCTCTCTCTCTCTCTCTCTCTCTATATATATATATATATATATATATATATATATATATATATATATATATATATAAATTTGAGAATCTGGGAGTGGCAGCTTGAAAACGTTTTGTGTGTCCTTTAATCCGGTCATCAAAATCTGGCAACCCTAGCCGCCCCGGCCCTGAGGTGATGAATATCTCTTGTAGACTGTAGGCCGAAGTGATGCTGAATATCTCTGTAGACGAAGAGTATTTGAAGGCTGACCTTGTAGACCGTAGGCCCGAAGTGATCCTGGTTGGGCTTCGAAGGATTGCTTCTGCAGGCGGTCTGTAGAAGGTCTTGATGATAGATCGAAGGCCTTGAGGGAAGCAGCAGGCCGCTCCTCCGGCGGGAAGCCGGAGGGCGGTTGACGTGATGAGATCTGCTCGTGGAGGTGGAAAGCGAGTGTGTGAGAGTGAGTGTGGAATCTCGCTTATATTACTTCGGTGACGCGGACTTTCGCGCCAAATCTTGAGAAGCCTTGTTCCCGCGTCCTTTAGTTGCTAAGGGCTCGCTTTTGGCGGCCTTTGGAAGTAAAACAGACGCTTCATTGTTTTCTGATTCCTTGCCCACGTGTGCCTTCGAAGACTGATGAAGGCGTGGAAAGAAGAATTTTTCTGTCTATTTGTTGGTCTATTTCTTGTCGATCCACTATATATATATATATATATATATATATATATATATATATATATATATATATATATGTTAACATACGGCCACATACGCAGTGTCCTCCTTTTTGGAAATGGCCACCCTATCTAACGCTAGTGAATCCGCAAGAAACATTCGAAGAGTTTATGGAAATAATGATGTGAGCGAATGAATGTGTAGGAGATGGTTTGAGAAGTTCAGAAATGGAGACTTCAGTCTGAAAGATTACACAGGTCAACAAAAAATTTTTTTTTTCGTTGCCAAGGAAATTCGTACGAATTTAGGGTATTTTTGGGGTTGCTGAATTCCAAAATGAAAGTAGTTTTTCCGATTTGGCTCTAGTTCTTGAGATAATGAATACCCTCAATTAATAGGAAACGTAACCATAACGCGTGCATATGGGAAACTACCGGAACATTCTAGATGGTGAGACCGAATAAAATGCCATTATGTATTTCATGTGTTTACTTTTGTATGATTTGAGACAATTTCAATGCGATTTGTAAGTAGGCTCCGCCTGAACATTAAATTTTTTGCATTTTTACGTGTTTCAATGGGGTACCAATTATCTCATAAATTAGAGCCAATCTAGCAAAACCGATGTCATATTCGGAATCAGCACCACAAAGTTACCCCAAAATCACTCTAATATGATTGGCAATAAAATGAGTGTTGACCAGTGTTATCAACGAACAGGACGACCAAATGAGTTAGATGAGTTGCTGAAAGCAACAGTGGAGGAAAACCCAACGGTAACTGTAAGAGAACTTTGCCTGCAGCTCGGCGTTAGCCATATGACCATTCATCGTCATTTGAAGCTGTTAGGAAAAGTAGTGAAGGTTGGAAAATAGGTTCCGCATGATTTGTCACAAGCGAATCTTCAACATCGAATCGATATTTGCACATCACTGCATTCTCGGTAAATGCAGGCACCGTTTTTGAATCGGATCGTCACTGGGGATGAAAAATGGGCCCTCTATAACAATATTAAGCATCGACATCAGCGGCTTAGCCGTGAAACAAAGCCTGAAGCTCAGCTAAGGAATGGACCCCATCCAAAGAAAATTTTGCTGTGCGTTTGGTGGGATATGCGAGGAATTATTCATTTTGAGCTTTTGCCAGATAACCAAACAATCACAGCTGAAGTCTACTGCCAACAACTCCAACGATTGAAGATGGCATTACAAGAAAAACGTCCTGCATTAATTAATCGCACAGGTGTTCTATTCCACCAGGATAACGCGCGCCCTCACACTGCTCGAATCACCACTGCCCAATTGGAGACATTTGGTTGGGAAAAAATGCTTCATCCACCTTATCCTCCGGACATCGAGCCTTCAGACTACCATTTATTCAGAAGTCCGCAACACCACCTAGATAGACAAAAGTTGCAATCCAGGGAAGCTATCGAAAACGAAGTTCTCTCTTTTTTTTTTTTTTAACTCGAAACGAAGGGATTTCTTGAACGTGGCATAAAAACTTTTCTACAGGTGGGAGGAGGTTATAGAAAAAGAAGGGAATTATATTGATGATTAATTTGTCATTATGTCATTTAATTTTTGTTGTGAATAAACTAAAAATTTGAGCAAGTTTGTCCATATAAATCTTTTAATTTTTGTTCTGAATGAACTAAAAAATCGAGCAGAATATATAGTATGTTACAACCTTATACTTAAATTACTAGGTGAAATGATCCCGGGACAATCAACCATTTTCGATTGTTAATAATAATCCTCGTTTTAAGAGACTGATTTATGGGTTGGAGCCTGGATATCCTATTCCTTTCCGTAAATATATTTACACCAAAATGTTTTACCACAAATCTATGATCCTACGCGTCGAAGTATTTTAGGTTTATTGAATGAGTTCGCTTTTATGAGTTCTATGACAGATCTGTGAACATCTGATGCTAAAAAAAAAAATACATTTTAAGGTTCATTTCCCAAATCACGTTATTTACCCTAATTATCAAATATTCGGTTAAAACATATAAAAACTATTCGTCCGAATACTGAATATCCTCATTCTTTACCGAATACCGAATATTCGGTACATCCTTATTACACAGTTCATGTGGACGAGTATAATTTCAGTATTATAACGCACGAAGTGATTACAATTGTAAACTGCATTTACGAAACGTACACGCTTTGCGCTTCACTATTTAAACATAAGATTTTTATAAAAGGCCTAATTACTAAAAGGAAACTTTACTGAATATGATGTTAAACATTTACATTTCAATACACGACCTGGGAAAGGGGTTGTCATTATAAAAGATTGTTACGCATTCTAACAATTGATGCGTTTGTATATCATGATCTTGACGTCGGGATGTGGTGAATGGTGATCCAACCGCTCCCCAAAAGGTGTATCGAGCTTCCCATCTCCCGCGATACAGGAAGGGAAGGATTGGGTTGGGGACCCATCCTTCTTTCTTTCTTTCTTTCTTCCAACGAAAGGAAACAATGGCCGAGGTTTGGGTTGTTTCTGCCTTCTCACCCCAATTCGTTGGGAAACTTTGAAGTGGGCGTTTTTGCGGGCGTTCGCCTTTGATACCTCTTTCTCGCATAAAAAAAAAGTCTCTGCAACACCATTTATTTCCATTCATAATTTCCGTTTAAGAAAGATTCTTTTTGTGTGTGTGTGTGTGTGTGTCGATGTTTTGCTTAACAAAAGTAAAAACCTAAAAATTATCCATTTATCAATTGAAATTAAATTTTGGTCACCATCAAATTACCAATTCGTTCTTTTCTAAAACTCTACATACGTTGGTTTTGCCTCCCAATTTCCCTTCCTCTTTCCTTCTTCTTCTTCTTCTTCTCTTCCCTTCCCTCGCCTCATCCTTCCTTCCTTCCTTCTCCCCTTCCTTATTTCTCCCCTCACCTCATCCTTCCTCTTGATTTCCCCCCCGACTTATTTGGAAGACTATCCACCCCTGAATTTTGGTTTTTATCACCATTCAAATGTTTACTTTCGCGCATTTACGAAAGGATACTGATAATTTTAGGCAAATGTTAACAAACATCGAAGAACGTAAAACCAGAAAGAGAGAGGGAGTAAACTTAACTGCGAGATGCGTTAAGCCATAATTACATCATATTCGTAGAGTCGTTCTTTTAATGACGTCCATAATAATTTGGACCTTATTTCAACAAAGAATGGGGATCAATGAAAGAAAGCCACCCCTAAAAGTTTCTAATAAACAATGCCACCCCCGAATTGTGTCAATGAAAGAAAGCCACCCCCGACCCGTTTGGGGGTGGCTTTCTTTCAATGATCCAAGAATGGTTTATAATCGCTAACATTCCTCAATCCATATCGTTAGCCGCATGACTAAGTACCGGGTGCTCCATCATTTTTGCTCATACATACCAATTTCTATGATGCGTCTACCATATTTAACTGGTTTCAATAGGCTTCATAAATATTTGGAAACTTTGCCTCGTATATTCCACGATCCTATTTTAATGTTCAACAATCAGAATTCCAAATTTCGCAACTATTCGCGGGATGAGATTCGCTCCAGATATCTACTCCCATTTCGGCAGGAATAATAACCTAACCGGGCATTACTGTAATCTAACACACCTCTAAAATACCTCAGAACTGGTTTTAAAATATAAATTAAACAAAAACGTAGGACACATAGTAATGTAGAAGATATAAAGCTTTATCATCCTAACCGGGTACTAAATACGCTTACAGTGACCTAAATTAATCCACGTGATTATGAACGAAATAGGGATGGGAATTAAGAGAGTATTATTCCCATATGGGAGTAACCTCGATTTGAAGTCCCATTTTGGTACTTCTCTCGTTTGAGGACCACAATGGAATGGGAATGAAAAAAATACAATTGTTAATGATGTCACTCGAATATACTCTGTACTTGTGTGAATCCTTAACTTTCATAAAGACATCCAAATTTACCATCCAGTTCCCCTCAACACCACTTAAATTCAAAGTGAGCCTAGACAGTTTCAGTACGCACAAAATAAATGGAGATTTATTAGAATAAAACTTTTCAAATCTTAAAAAATAGTAAAAAACTAGCTTGGTTAATTTTTCATTTGATGGGCCCGAGGTAAGCGAGGTTGAAATAATTGTATACGCGAGTAACTAATAGATTTAGCTCAAACTTCTAAATGTTTGGAAAGTCTTCAAACAAGTTTTTAAAATGGCGTCAAGGATGCGCTTAAAAAACTCAAATTCTTAAACTCGGCTTATATTTTAATTTAAATCAAGAGAAAAATTGGGTTTGGTTCCACTTTTTGGGGTGACTATGGCAAGAGGGGTGACATTGGCGTTTCTTTAAAAAAAAAAAAAAAAAAAAAAAAATGGTTTTTATACATTTTGTGCGAAAAGGAACAGTTTCATTGAAAAAAGCATTCTTATTTTTAATCTATGGAATTTTGCCTAAGAGTGCTTTTCTCCACAAAACAGTTTCAAAAAAAAAAAAAAAAAAAGCGCCAATGTCACCCCATATTACGGCATATTAAGTCAATTAAGAAACTCCATTTTTCACCCAAACTTTAGACCAGAGAGCGTATAATTTTACCAAATTAAAACTGGTAGCTACGCGAGGATGAATTCCATTTCAGGATTAAATAAATCTTTATTACAATTATTTTTCTTCTCACGATAAATATTAAAAAAAAAAAATTTACTTTAAAAAATTCTTCAAATATTTTAATTTTTTGAACAGATTTACTGGAAGGGTAAAGAAGAATGGTCTTAATAAATTACGAGACCGCAATTTATTTCACGAGTTAAACACATTCGCAAAATTTACCATCTAAATGTTGTTAAATTTAAACTGATGCGAACAAACAAAAGTTATTTTAAAAAATTGCAACCATTTTAGAACTACAAAGAAATTAACTTCTCGCTAACGTGGCCGAGAAAGAAAGAGGGATTACCGACGATCGGTAACGACGAACAAAGGTTAAAAAGCGACCTACTTAAAACATCGACCATTTACTACAAACTCCGCGAAACCATTTTTCTAGAACTCCTCTTCCCCCACCCACTCCCTCCCTCCCTCCCATCCAAGATCCGATGCGGTTGGTCATTTTTATTCTTGATAATTTTGTAAATTTCTATTTAACAACTTGGATAAATAAAAAAAACATTTTACAAAACCTATATATTTAGAGAAATAAATTCGGCCTATAAATTACGTGTGACAATTTGTCAATCTGATTCTAAGAACCTCGCGTAACTAAACCAAACCTTTTATAACGTTTAAAATAAAAATACTCTCAAATTACAATCAGATAGGCCTACTATTTTTTTGAAGTATAAAATGAAGGAGTAAATATAAAATACTTAATTTTTTTTTTTTTTTTTTTTTTTTTTTACCAACAGATATGTCACCAACCAACTATTTCAATTTTCAGCGATACACAACTTGACAGCCTAACGGTCCAAGACCCTATTAGGCCGCATGATGAGAATTTAACATATACAGTACAACAAAATGTCATATTTTAGTCTACAATCTACATATTTACTAATTTTAAATCAAACTTGATAATATGTGAGAGCTTTTATAATAAATAAAAATTCAGCAAGTGCACATTTATTTTTGGGGGGGAATAATTGGCAATAGAACTAATATTAAGTGAAAAATGATATTAAGTGAAATGATGTTAATATTAAGTGAAAAAGTGATAAACCATTTAATGACTTTTTTGTGACTGCTTATTGCGAGACAGGAGTCGTACATTTGGTTCCAACATCGTTGACCGTAGTTTTAGTTGGTCCTCCAGGTGAATATTCGTCATCTGAGATCTCAAACGCGTTTTGATTTGAGTCACATATGAAAACGTTGATTCACAACAGTAGGTTGTGCCGAAACAAGACAACATTCGACGAGCATGTTGACGTAGACGTGGGTATTCAACGGCATTTTTCCATATTTCAACAGGATCCTTCTTAGTATCAAACAGAGACTTAAGGATATTATCTTCTAATAGCTCAATCAACTCCATCTGTAAATCTTCAGGTGCTTTGGAGACATCATCCAGGTGTGGTTGGAAAGCTAGTTTCAGTGTGAAGTCATGTTTCTCAAAATCTTCAAATCTTTCATCGTATTCTTCAATCAGGGGGTCTAGGACAGCTGTGTATTCTTTCACATCGCATTCCCTTAATGATTTGCTTTTATCTTCATCAATTACCTTTGCCAGTTCAGGGAAGTGTTCAGCTGAAAGTTCCGATCGGGTAAGGATAGTTTTGAAAAAGCGCAGCTTCCTCCGAAAAGCCTGGATTTTTTGCCACATTTCATATATGGATTTAGTTTTACCTTGCAAAGAAATATTCAGGTCATTTTGCTTTGACATTACGTCACACAAAAATGCAGCATTTCTGCAGAAATACCTTTTTGACAAATCTCATGGTTCATTGAGTTCCTCAAAAAATCTTGTGATTTGTTTTCGCAAAGACAAAAGTTTTTCAAAGACTTGCCCTTGTGACAACCAGCACACTTTAGAATGATACGGAAGATCCACAATGAATGTTTCATCAACAAGCATAAGCATATTGCGAAACTGGCGATGTCGTGATGCATTTGCTATGATGTAGTTCACAATACATATAACTTTACTTAATGTGTCACTTAAAACAGTAGATTTGGCACGGAGATTCTGTTGATGCAAAATACAGTGAAAGGAAATCAAGCTATCTGGATTTGGCAGTTCTTTTTGTAGTAGCGCAACAAATCCTGCACATTTTCCTCTCATGGAAGGTGCACCATCTGTGCATACACTTACTAAATTACATAAATTCAGTTTCGCTTCACGGCATTTTTCTTTGAAGAGACAAGACGTCAATTCCACCACGTGTCTTCCCGGTAAGGGTACCCAAAGCCAGTAACTCCTCGAAGCATTGAAAATCTGCAGTTATAACACGAATAAAAAATGACACTTGCGCTGAGTCGGTAATATCAGTGGACTCATCCAAGGCAATCGAATAATAAGTATTTTCGCTTTGGCATATTGTATGAAGTTGTTGAGTTACATTGAGGGCTAATTCATGTTGCCGATCAGTTATGGTCCTTCTTGAAAGAGGTAGTTGTTTGTATTTGTTAACCTTGTCTGAAGGCTTCAACTTCAACAATGCATTCTTTTATGATTTCCACATCACTATATGGCTTACCTCTTTTTCAAGTATATATGCTACTTTATAAGTTGCTTCAGTGATTTCAGTACCTAGGCCTGACATCGTTTTAATTAAATACTTGCTGTTCTTGAAGTTTCATCTTCGTAAGTGCAGACTTTCGGGGTTCTCCTTCCAATATAGCATACTTGTGGTTCTTATGAGTTGCATAATGCTGATATGCATTGTATTTCTTCACTGTTGCAATTATGCGTTGCAGAGCAAACACATCATTTTATCTTTCTCAGCAACTATGAAATACTGCAATTCCCATTCTTCATGGAATACTCTGTTCTCTTCCTTTAATTTTATTTTCACAGTTTTTGACATGATTGGGGTACCAGAAGATTTTTAAATAAAAATGGTACACGAATTGATCAAAGATTTACAGTTTTAAAGGAAACAAGCGTGCGTGT
Source organism: Bathynomus jamesi (assembly GCA_023014485.1). Taxonomy (NCBI): domain Eukaryota; kingdom Metazoa; phylum Arthropoda; class Malacostraca; order Isopoda; family Cirolanidae; genus Bathynomus; species Bathynomus jamesi. The sequence goes on along the minus strand of JAJOZX010003764.1, from coordinate 84,726 downwards.
CACTATCTGAGAATCGTCAGTAACTGTCATCCAGTCGAGTTGATCGTTGATAGGTAAGGGCGTAAGCCGTAAGGCAACGTTGTCAGTTTCAACTGGCAGCGTTGCCATATTTCCTATTGTTCAAGCCATAAAGAAGGCTTGTATGTGTAAGAAGCAGTGAAGCTGAAACCATGATCTAATGAAATAGCCTAAAGCCCTAAAGGGGTATCAGTTACTGTCCATTATCGTACGGTATGAATTCTGAATGTCAAATAGGCAGGAGGCCGCAACTAGTACCCCAAAAGGCCGCAGGTTCCCCACCCCTGGTCTTGGTTAAATGAAATGTGGCCTTCCAATGCAAAAAGGTTCCCCACCCCTGGCCTAACCTAACTTAATCAAGCCGAACGATGTAACCTTCCAAACTCCAGTACAGTATATCATTTCTAAATAATTTTTCCGACCTGGATAACCTCGCTAGGGTCGAGTGGGAAAGTGTTACGATAGTGTTTTATATACATCTCTGGTTTGCTTTCGTCCGAATTGTTCATTCTGACGAAGGTCGAGCTTTTCACTCGATCTTAAGGCCGCTTCACACGAGCATGTTTTTGTCGCGCGTTTCCTAACGCGGGTTTTAGAAATAAAGAGTTCAATGGGACCGTTCACACGGCGTACGCGCAACAAAACAAACGCGGCACAGACGCTCACCAAACGCCTGTACTTCTAAAATGCGACGCATAAAAATGTGCAGAGCGTTCAAGAATTTTTCGTGTGGCAATGGAGTACTTCAGACGCACGTATTTTTTGTCGTGCGTCAGCCTTGTTTCAGCTCTGGCAGAGTCAATACCCGACTGCCTCTGTATTATCCTTGTCTGGTGCGGTTAAAAGGATGGAACCCACCATTTGCGCTTTCTTTCCTTTTTCATAACCTTATTCATCAAATACGCACAAACAATTCTCTCGTTTACGTCTTCCATCACGAGCAGATGCAGGCGAACTAAGGTGATGCGCGCGACACAATACGTCTGTGAACACACGCCTTCTAGAAAAACAGACGCACGCATAATTATGCGCGCGACAAAAATACATTCGTGTGAAGCGGCCCTCAGACCTACAGTTTAACGTGGAATCCAAACCACGGACCACTAGCAACCTAGCGTCTTAACCACTAGGGTACCCATTTATAAAGCTAGGTTTTGCTGCGCGCCGGTTGCCGTCACCGGGTCTCGATCCCGGGGCCGATGGATTCGTAGTCAGCGACGCTAACCTCTACACCACCGAGGCATATATATATATATATAGTTCCAAAAAACCTTAGCCCCCCCATTTGCAGCTTACATGTTTACTTATCTACAGAAGCTAAGGCTAGCAAAGACCCTAAGATCCACACTAAGGTTAGCCCGAGAGAAAGGAAAGAGTAGGGGGTTAAGAGAAGAGAAGAGAATAAGGGGTTAAGTAAGGAGGAACACCTATCACTTGTGGGTTAACATTCATGCAGAAAAAGAGAAAAAAGACTCACCATTATCATCTGCCGGCCACTGCCGACAAGTCAGAAAATAGTCGGAGAATAGGAGAGGGGTGAAAGATGAAAAGAAGTAAAATAAGAACGCTTACAAACCATGCAAACACAGTCTTAACTCACTGTCATACCATGCAAACTACAGACATGCAAGTAAGGAGAGGATAAGAAAGAAAAAAAAAAGTAGTTAAACAAAAAGTGGGTTAGTTTACGCTACGAGCTACATCTACGTTCATGTTAGTCTAATTTTTTTTTATACTAATTTTTTCTGGCACATCACACGCTGGCATTAATCGTCAACAGACTCATCCTCGACCACCATACCCAGAGCTCCTGTTGCTAATTTTTTTTTTTTTAAACAAAGTTAATATTTTCAAAATGCCTATCTAAACGGTTCTTAAACATATTAACGCTGGTCGAGTTAACGACTGACGCGGGAAGATTATTCCATGTATCAATTACTTTAAACGTAAAGAAGTTTTTAGCGATATTAGTAATGAACCGTCTGCCACGCAACTTAAATCCGTTATTACGAGTATTGCTATTATCGAAAGTGAAGTTTGTCAAAATTTACGTTATCGATGTTATTAACGATTTTGAAAACTTCAATAAGCTCCCCCTTAATCTCCTAGTTTCGAGTGAATGTAAGTCTAACTCTTTAATCCTATATTCATAAGGCTTGTTGCGCAATGACGGAATTAGTTTCGTGGCACGACGCTGAACCCTTTCTAACCTATCAATATCCTTACGCAAATATGGGCACCAAAACTGAACGGCATATTCTAAATGAGGCCTGACTAGGGACTTGTAAAAGGGCAATATAATATCCTTCGATTTAAATTCGAAATTACGCGCTATGAAGCCTAACATCCTATTAGCTTTTGCCCAAGACTCCAGGCACTGGTTCCTAACTTTTAAGTCCTTAGATACGCGTACACCTAAATCTACTTCCTCGTCAATGTTCGCTAACTCTATCATCCATCGTGTACGAGTAATTATTGTTACGAGAACCTATATGCAAAACTTTACATTTGTCTACGTTAAATTGCATCTGCCACTTATCCGCCCACTCCATAATCCTATTTACATCGTCTTGGATCCTATTTCTATCGTCCTCGTTAATAACCTTACCGCCTATTTTAGTATCGTCCGCGAATTTTGACACGTTACTAGTCAATCCTACATCTATGTCGTTAATGTAAATTACGAATAGCAATGGGCCTAACACTGAACCCTGTGGGACACCGCTACCTACATCCAACCACCCGATTCACTACCATTAACGACCCTCTGTCTCCTAGCACGAAGCCATTCCTCTAACCAGTTAGCTACCTGACCGCGTATACCGTGCGCTTTAACCTTCGCAATTAATCTCTATGCGGAACTGTATCGAACGCCTTTTTAAAATCTAAATAAATAACGTCAGCCGCTCTATGCCTATCGTATTCGCGCACTATTTCGTTATAAAATTCTAACAAATTAGTTAAACAAGATCTATGGCGTCGAAACCCATGCTGACTACTATTAATCAAATCTCTACTTTCTAAGTGATCGATGATACGATCCCTAACTACGGATTCCAAAAGTTTACCGACAATTGACGTTAAGCTAATGGGCCTATAATTGCTAGCTACTGTGCGGTCGCCTTTTTTAAAAATGGGCGTGACGTTAGCTAATTTGAAGTCTTCAGGAATAATCCCCGTTTCGAGTGACTGATTAAAAATCTTCGTTAAGGGGCCTACGATAACGTCTTTCAAATGTCTGGGATAAAAAGCGTCAGGGCCTGGAGCCTTGCTAACTTTTAGCCTATCGATATAATGCGCAATCTCACCCTCGTAAACAGTTATTTCATCCAAAATAGTCTCGCTACTAAATGGAACGATATCGTCCACGTCGGGGACATTATTTACGTCTTCTACGGTAAAAACTGTCGCAAAAATTATTGAAAATACCCGCCATCGCCTGAGCGTCAGAAGCCAAAGCGCCGTTAACATCCACAAGAGGGCCTATGTTATCTTTTATCGGCTTACGATTACTGACGTATTCAAAAAACTTTTTTGGATTTTGTTTACTATCCGCAGCTGTAAGTATCTCTAAATTACGCTTAGCATTCCTAACTCATCTTTTAACCTGACGTCTAAGCTCGATATATCTATTAAAGTTAGCTGCCGTGCCATTGCGCTCATTATGTCTATACGCTCTGTTACGCTCGATTATGAACTCTCCTATTTCCCTAGTCCACCACTTGGGCCTCCCATGATTTCTGATTTCTAGCGCACTTGGGCCTATGAGGAATAAACTCCCTTTCAATATTCATAAAACTTTCTTTAAACGCCTCCCAATGCAAATTTGTGTCATTACCCATAAATAAGTTATCCCAGTCCACTACTCTCATCCTATCCGCAAAACTATCAAAATTAGCCCTACAAAAATCAGGGACTTCTATTACGTTACTATCCTTAGAGTTTTCTATCGATAACTTAAACCTAAGAATTTGATGATCACTACATCCTAAACTCTCGCCTACTTCTAAACTATCGACTATATTTTCGCCGTTCATCACCAAATCTAAAATATTTGCACCGCGCGTTGGTTCGGTAACTATCTGTCGTAAAAAATTATTCTCCATGAACTCAATCTCAAACCCTCCTCATTACCAGTAAAAGTCTCATAATTAACATTAGGGCAGTTAAAGTCTCCGACAATTATAATATTCCAATTGTCAATAAAGTTTCCAAGAAGTGAGTAAAATCTACTATCAGTGTCGAAGGGTTGAACGGGAGGTCTATGAACAACAACAAAATTAAAACTAATACTACGCGCCCTAACTTCAACGCATATCGCATTAATTGCTGCCGGAAAATCTATCTTAAGCACGATAGCCCTAAGGGAATTACGAATGTACAGCAAAACGCCGCCATCAAACCTATGTAACCTATCATTAGTAGAGAGTTTAAAACCCGGTACATCAAGTTCCCCCAACAAGTCCCGAGTCACGGTATTTAACCACGTTTCAGTGATAGCAACTATATCGTAGTTGCCGGAATAAATTATCGCCTTAAACTCATTTAATTTATTTCTAATACTACGCGAGTTACAATAAAAGACGTTTAAGTTATTTTTTACCACGGGCCGGCGTTTTAAACTATTTTTCACGTCGGGCCCGCGTTCCCCGGACCCACAACGTTTAAAGAAGGCTTCGACCTATACAGCTTTCGTACGTTGTCGTCAATTAACCTACCTAGCCTAGCATTACCTATTTCATTAAAATGCACCGCATCTTTTATAAAAAGGATAGGATCACTGAATTGGGACCACAGCTTTACGAAGGGTACATTTTCCTCAGCACAAATCTCTTCTAATTTATTATTAAAAGATATCGTTTTTGACGTAATCCTAAGACCCAAACCGTGCCTAGGGGTAATACCTAGAACTAAAGACCAATCTGACCTCGCCTTCAGGGACCTAATTAACCCCCTATATCTCTCCAAAAGGTCAGGCACTCTCGTATCGGGCTTATACGAGTCGTTGCCTCCTACCATCGTCACCAACATCGAGCGACGGGATGCAACGTCAATCCTATCCACTTCGTCCCTAACTCTGTCAACCCTGGCCTCTGGGAGACAGACCCTCCTCCTCTTGGTTGAATGCCGTTCAACGAACACTCTGTCCATATGGCGCACTAAAGAGTCCCCAATTAAAATAGTTTCCCCCTCATTCACGTCCCTTTCCAAATGGGCGAAAGGGTTCGAAACCTCGATAGGGGGGAGATTCCTATCACCTAACGTACGCGGCCTAGCTCTACCCTAACTTCTCTAAATTCCTCCCCATCTACTAATCTCGGACCAACCTTAACCCCTTCCTCAACTCTATCCAACCTTCCCGACAAGCTACCTAAACTAGAAACTAGGTTACGCACCTCACCCTTCAAATTACTAACGTCTTCTACGTTAGTATTGGTTCGGCTTTCGTCAACCGTAGCCCCTACCCCTGCCCTCATCAAGCGTTGCAAGTCTTTCCGTTACCTCACGTACACTGCGTTTTATGTCAACTATTTCCTCCATTAACTGGCAAAAGAAACAAACTGATCTCTCGGTAATCGCCAGAGGACCGCCGTTATAATCTTTAAATTCCGAATACCACCGATTTACCCCACACCTAACACACGACGCTTTCTGCGACGGCATCGCGCAGTTAAAAATTAGTTTATAACCGTCATAAGTTTAAGTTAAATTAAGCCAGCACGCTATGAAAACTTCTAAATCGCCAAAAACCACTAATATTCAATTATTTAACTATAGCTATCTGATTGTTCGTATTATTCTCGATCAATATGGTGGGAGCGGATTATTTTGTAACTGTGAACATCAGGGAGCGCATCTCTATATCTAAATCTCTTACTAAAATAAGAACAAAAATTTTAGTTTTAAGATCTAAAGATTTAGGTATACGAATTTGCCGTCAAAACACTTTAAATTTTAATATACGCAGTTGTTTCAAGATTTCTAATGTATGAGCATAATAATAACTCGGTTTTTTCTAATAACACTCTTCTGGTTTATGATTAAAGGGTTGATGATGCAATCACATGCGCTAATATTGTACGAGAGATGTAGATAAATTAGAGAGAAGTATAGCGTTTTAAGCGTATTTTTTTATACAGAAAGGAGGAGCCAAGAGCAGGTGCCCGCGAAAATGTTCCCCTTTGTGAAAAAGAGTCAAAATCAAGGTCTCTGAGGGTCACAATGACTTTTTTTTCATATAAATTTTGAAAAGATTGTGTAGTGTAAAATGCAAGCATGTGTAGTGACGAATAGAGGAAGAGGCGTGTTTGAGAGCATGCTGGACTACTCACAGAGTAGATGAGACATGGAAAAAGATCAGCTAAAGAGGACAATGACGGGAGAAACGGGAGTTCCAGCACCCCGTCTTCTGCTTCGTGTCCTTCCCCGAAGTAATTCCCCGGTCGATTGGCGTGTACAATCCCCACCATAAGGGAAGGAAATGTAATTTTGTTAATATAAACAAAAATTTGAATAGTTTATGATCTATATTTTCAATATGTTGACGAAAGGAAAGTTTGTCATCAAGCGCAACTAATAATTTCCCTTCAGTGACGCGCGATATAAAGTGCAGCTCAATAATAATAATAATAATAATAATGTGTAAATGGTCCCCACCAGGACCACCAACACCTCGTGAACAGAAGGTGGGGGCGGTAGTCACTACACTGTGACAGGATGAAAGTTTATTCAACCTGCCATACGTGTATATAACCCAGGAAACGCATAGCATAACGTTTCGCGTCCAGAGGCATTTAACGCGTTAACCCTCCCGCACTCGAGGTAATGACAGGGTGACAAGCCAATCCATGAAACCAAATTCTAGGCATTTTCCAGGTTATCCAGGGTAAATTCTGGTTATTTTCTAGGTTGAAATGAAACAAAATTTGCCTTGGTTAACCTTGGTTATATTTACCTCGTTAACCTCGTTGATGTTCCGTGTGTTGCTCTCTCTTCACACGAAGGTGAAGCTGGTGGCCCCGCCTCTAGACCTGGCTTAGTGGAGGAGCGAGTTGCTTTCTTGCGCTCTCCACCAGTGGTGGGCAAATTACTAAGATTTCGTAATGGAATAAAAGAATTACTTGCCGAAAATAGTAATGAAAAACAGAAGTAAAATTACTATCTTAAATAAGTAATCGATTAAAAGTAAAAATTACTGATGTCTGAAAAGTAAAGTACAAAGTAGAAATTACTTCTCTGGATTAATTATATATTGCTTTTCAATGTCTATTTTTATTTACATAGCACAAATTTGCAGCACTGATATTCTAGTAAGATGATTACAATTTTAACTATTAGTTAATGCATTCGTGATTCACTATAATGCTAAATTGCAGATATTACTGAAGTTTATACCGAATGTTGCCACTTGCCAGCCTAATGCCAGACGTTGACCGGAAATTTTGTTTGTAGATTCTGGGCCAAAATTCCTGGATTAAAATACATATGGCAACACAGCTCCATTATTATCAATAAATAATATGGGATTGGAGAATAAAGCCTTGGGAGATCCAGAAAAAATAAAAAATAAAAATATAAAAAAGTAATTATATGAGTTTTTAGTAGTTACAATTAATAAATTTTTAATCGATTACAAGCAAAAAGTAGTCGTTCAGAAAAGTATTGTTACAAGTAGATTACTGGAAAAACTACTTAGTTACTATAATCGACTACAAATGCTTCGTTACTTGCGCACCACTGCTTTCCACCGCACATACCCAGGGACACGCTGCTCATCTGGTACCGTCCTGAGCCAGGCAGTTTTCTCTTGAAGACTTCAGCTTTGACCCCTGTAGCGTTTCCAAGGTCCTTTGGAAGCTGGTTAAAAAGTCTTGGCTCCCTGACAACCAAACTATTTTCCTTCAGTGTTGAAGAGGTACCTTGTCCGGCCTTTAATTTGGGAACACTACACATTCTGCCTTTCCTATTTTCCAGTGTTGTTTGGATGGTAATTGGGTTTAGTTTTAGGTTTGGTACCAGTTTTTTAATAATTTTCCATATGTAGATTATGGTGCACCTCTCTTCTTCTTCTTTCCAGGGAGTACAGATTTAGTTTACGTAGTCTTTCCCAGTAGTTGAGTTCTTTGCAGCCATCAATCTTTGCTGTGAAATGTCTGAGTTTCTTCCTTTTTATATGGGGACGTCAAAACTGAGCAGTATTCAAGTTTTGGTATAATCACTGTTTTTAGCCAGGGGAATCATTACTGTCCTATCCCTTCTTTTAAACGTTCTTAATACCTGCCCCGCGACTCTTTTTGCTTTGTATATCGCTGTCTGATTTTGAGTCTCGATTTTCGCATCATCGGTCATTATTACCCCCAGATCGATCGCTTTCGTGCTTCTCTGAATTTCCTGTCTATCTGAAGCATAATATGCATTCTGTTTAAGTTCCTCTTCTCTACCATATCTCAAGAGCTGAAATTTCTCGGTGTTAAATGTTATATTGTTGTCTTCTGACCATCTGTATATTTTGTTCGTGTCCCTCTGCAAGGACTCCACCTCATTTGCATTGCTAATTTTTCTGCTGACCTTTGTATCGTCTGCAAAGGATGTTACTATACTGTTGCTGTTTATTCCACTGTCTTTGTTAGCATGATAATGAACAGGAGTGGGGCTAGTACTGTACTTTGTAGTACTGAGCTGCGTACTTCCAATTCTGATGATGATACCTTGAATTTTGACGACCTGCAGACGTTCTCTGAGGAAGTTGTAGATCCATTTTCCCACTTTGCCTGTTATTCCCATATAGGGGCTATTTCATTTTATGTGCTATTACACCGTGATCACATTTGTCGAAAGCTTTAGCAAAATCTGTGTATATGACATCGTAGTTGTCATTGACTTCCAGTGTATCTAGGATATTGGCATAGTGCTCTAGAAGTTGTGATAGGCATGATCTTCCTGATCGGAATCCGTGCTGATTTTCGTTGAATCTTTCCAGTGTCTCCAAGAAATCAAAAATTCTCTCTCCAACTATTGTTTCAAATACTTTGGTGAGGTCGGACGTCAATGACACTGGTCTGTAGTTCTTTGCTCGAGATCTAAACTTACCGACAATGTTGAAATACCTCTGGAGGTGGAAGAGATACTTGAAGGTTGACCTTGTAGACTGTAGGCTCTAGGTGAAGTTGACCGTCCTGCGTTTCGCACGTCGAGGATGACCTTGAAGTCGATAGCGGGGCCTGTGATGAACTTAATGAACTTATTGAAGGGGCGCCGATCGAATTGAGGGGAAGGATGAATTAGGCCAGGGTCAGAAGGCTGTCGCCTCAAGTGGTGATTCGCTCCGTGCAGAGTTGAGATGTTGCTTGAGGGACTGAGGCCGGCTGAAGTCGAACGGCTCTGGGTTTCGAAGGATTGCTTCTGCAGACGGTCTGTAGAAGGCCTTACTTGATGATAGACCGAAGCCTTGAAGGAAACAGCAGGCCGCTCCCCGGCGAAGCCGGAGAGCGGTTGGCTTGATGAATGTTGCTAACTTGCCGCTGACGAAGGCTGAGAGTGAAACGTGACAACCAAACGAGAAGTGAAGACTGCGGAGAGAGGAGGGAGTAGGGGTATCAGTGGACTCAGCCTTTTATAACCTCTTAGAACGCTAAGTTTCGCGGCCTTTCTGAAACGCCTACAAGCGTCCTGTTGTTTCTCTGTCCTTGACAAAACCACGTGTGTTCTTCGATTCTTGATGATTCCAAGATGTTTGGGAATGGCGGGGAAAAGAATTTGTTTGTTTCTTTGTCTGTTTACCATATTATATATATATATATATTATATATATATATATATATATATATATATATATATATATATATATATATATACACCTGATATTCCATACATGTTGTACCTGATATTCCATACATGTTGTACCTGATATTCCATACATGTTGTACCTGATATTCCATACATGTTGTACCTGATATTCCATACATGTTGTACCTGATATTCCATACATGTTGTACCTGATATTCCATACATGTTGTACCTGATATTCCATACATGTTGTACCTGATATTCCATACATGTTGTACCTGATATTCCATACATTAAAACCAAGTTCACCCTCACGTCTATCGTTAATTTCGCAGCCATCCCCTACCTAAAAGAAAAAAATAATATTACAGTCAAACTGAAAATTCCCATGATGCGCGACTTTTATGTATACTGTATATTGTTATGTATAGTGAATAAATCATAAGGTTTAATTAAGATTACTGGTTATAAATTAAACCACAAATAGATTGATCATGCAGCAGAGTGAATTGTATGTATAATTATTCATATAAATGTAAGTATGAATAATTATGTATCAATACCAGAATCAACTAAGGTATGCATTACCTCAAATGAAGAGTTCTTTGTTAACCCAGGATGGCGGGTCCGAATTTGCGTCTTTCAGGCGCTGGAAATTCTTAAAAAGGTGAATTAAAACACATGCCGGTTGAAATACTCGCTTAAATTAAAGAAAGGGACATAAATTTAATTGTCTATTCAAATTCTAAAAATAACCTATGAAGGATACCCCGATACTAGGGAAAATAAATTAAATGTAAAAAGTGCATTTACAAACAAAACGTAGCATTCGGACGCGGGACAATGAAAGGACTCCGTTCAAATTAAATTGTTGCCTTATTAAAAGGTTTAAGTGGCACAAAATTACACCTTATAAAATGTAAATAATTCCTACAAATAAGATCTATAAACTGTGTACGACAAACAGTATGTTGATGCGAATGCCGTTCGACGATGGGCGAGGCAGTGTAAAGGAGAAGCAGAGCAAGAAGATTTGCGAGACAAACCGCGAAGTGGAAGCCTGTCTCATCGGAACTACGTTGACGAACTGATTCGTGAAAATCTTCGCATTAAACAAAATTAAATTGCCCGATGCTCGATATCTCGAAAGAGCGAGTGGCACACATTATCAGTATTCTCGGTTATCGAAAGGTCTGCGCCAGATGGGTGCCTCGGATGCTCATTGCCGAGATGAAAACTGAGAGACTACGCATTTGCCAAGAAAATCTGCAGCGCTTCGAAAATTAAGGTGAATTTCTGCACAGCACTGTGATAGGAGACGAGACATGGATCCACCATTATGACCTTGAAAATACACGGCAATCCATAGAATATCGGCACAAAAATTCACCGCAACCAAAAAAATCGGCTGGAAGTGATGATTGTTTTTTCTGATATCAGTGTTGTTGTTCTCGAAGACTTTACGGAAAGAGAGAAAGCAATCAACTCCGTACGTTATACTGAAACTCTGAAGAAGTTAAAAAAGCGGATCAAGATGGTTCGCACCCACAAAAACGCAGTCATTGTTCACCATGACGACGCACGGCCTCGCACCAGTGTTCAAACGTGAGAAGCAATTCAGGATCTGCAATTCACAGTCTTGCCGCATCCACCATATAGCCCCGATTGAGCACCATGCGATTTTCACCTCTTTCCTAAACTTAAAGAACATCTCCGTGGAAATCGCTACGAGTCTGACGAAGAAGTTAAGGCCGCTGTGAAATTTTGGTTTCGTAGTCAAAGCTCCGAGTTTTACCGGAATGGATTTCAAAAGCTCACTTATCGTTGACGTAAATGTATCGAGGTAGAGGGTGATTTTATAGAAAAGTAAATGTATCATTTTGAAGAATAAACTCTAGGTACATATCTGCTTTGGTTTCGATAAAATCTTTCAACCCGTTTAAAATTTGAGTGGAGGCATCACTTTTCAGCCCACCCTCGTACATATAATTTAGGGCGGGTCAAAACAAGTGTTTTTTTTTGGCTTTTTTAAAACGACACTATGTAAGGATTTTCATTTGGGCTTACAAATAACATATCAAAAGTTGAGCTATGCGCACCCCCTGTACCGCTCGCACATAGTCCCCCCCTTTTCCCCACTCTTCTAGCTAAGATTTCACAATAAGCTTTGAACCTATTCTGAACATCAATTTAAGATATGTTAAAAATAAGTTAGAAGACCTTATTTGCCCTTATTTAAATCAAATGGGTATCTTCTTTATTTATGGATACTTTTTTTGTTTTATGCAGGGTTGCATTTCGCAAACGTGCAAAAAAGTCTGGCAACCCTAAATTTGTTAGTACTTTTTGCAAAAAATTATATTTTGTTTTTGTTTCAGATTACACTGGTATGCATATGAAATGTTTTTGTCTCCTGTGAGGGTTTTTTCAACTCATATTATATAATTCGACCATGCTGAATTCGAAAATGACATTGGTTTTCCTCAATCAGGTCAGGTTTTTTCTCTATTGGCCATTTATTATAAGTCCAATTTTATCCCCAAATTTATTGATTTTTTTAGCTTAAACACTGTAGATACGAGTAATATTATAAGAACACTCGTGAAAAATGAAAACTGTGTGAATAAATACTTTTATTCATACAATGAATATGGAAAAAAGTTTATTGAGGAAGGAATTAAGTTTTTTTGGCTTTCCGTCTGTGTTTTTCTTCGGGCACGTCTCGCTTCAAACACCAGCAATAGTCCGCCAGCATATTGATATCCCAGTTTCCCTGGTACCTCTCTTCCATTATTTTGATATCTTGGTGAAATCGTTCACCCTGTTCCTCACTATAATCCCCGCAATTTTCAGGAAAATAGTCCAAGTGGGACCACAAAAAGTGCATTTTTATGGACATGCGCGACCCATGAGCTTTGAAAGCTTCCATCAAGTTTTCGACAACGGACTCGTATTCTGGACTTCTACGCTTGCCAAGAAAATCAGTGACAACTGATTTGAATGCCTGCCAGGCATTCTTCTCAGTTGGAGTCATTGCGTTTTCGAACTGAGTATCCTTGATCAAAGTTCGAATTTGAGGACCATCAAAAACCCCAGCATTTAGTTTAGCATCAGATATATGAGGAAATTTACTCTCTAGATATCGGAATGCTGAACCCTCCTTATTCATTGATTTGATGAAATTTTTCATCAAGCCCAGCTTAATATGAAGTGGTGGGAGCAAAATTTTTGTTGGTGGTACAAGGGGCATTGAAACGACATTATGCGACCCAGGTTCAAAATTCTCTCTGGATGCACATTCACGCTGTGCATAGTGCTTCTCATCCGCTCGGCTATCCCATTTGCAGAGGAAACATGGGTATTTCGTGTATCCCCCTTGCATTCCCAATACAAATGCCACAATCTGAAAAAAATGAAAATATTTAAAGAATTTAGAGAATTTGTTCTATCAGATAAAAAAATCTATGCATTGGACTGTATCATTTCTGTGGGGAAGTTAAGTGTTCTTATACGCTCTCAAATAACCTTTGGAAAAACAACATAGTCAATAGCAATAGTTTACTTATGATATTAGTATTACCTTCAAATCTCCACAGATCCTCCAGTTATGTTGGTCGTATACGAGAGCATCCAGTAAAATTTTCATGTTATCGTAGCTCTCAGTAAGTTGTACGGAATGTGCTACAGGGACTGATGCAACCCTATTCCCAATGTTGAGAAGTACTGCTTTCAAACTTCGTTTAGACGAGTCTATAAATAGCCTCCATTCTGATGCGTTATATGGCAGGTCCAAGGATTCGATTAGCCCCTCAACATTGCAGCAGTACACTAAGGAAGAGGTATTTTCGTGCACTGCAAAAAACTTGCGGAATTCTTCCTCTCGTTTCCTATACCAGGAGAATGTTGTTCCCGGAGCCAGCAAGTTGTCCTCTCGAAGTCGTGAGCCCAAGATCTCGGCAGCTAATTTGGAAAGTCCTAAATCCCTGGTAAGATCATTAAGTTTGGCCTGGTTGAGAGGCCTCGGCTCATTTGAAGCGGTATTTTGAGGTATATACGACTGGGACTGGTCATTGGTCATTGATTCATCATCAGAATCATCGAAGTCCAGGGTTTGAGGTGGGTCGGGTATTGGAATTCCAGGACCATGGGGTACAGTAGGGCGGCTCGTTTTTACACTTTTTTCGATATTTGATTGGGGGTAGTGCGGAAAAGTTGCGATTTGGAGAGAAAATAGTGTGTAACATTTTTTTGATCTCCGTCAACACCTTCCGGTGGCGGCGAGTCCTTAAAAATCGAAAAATAGGCCTAAAAACACAAAATTTTTATATAATTTTATATAATTTTTATATAATGTTCATTGTTCAATGACTGCTATTAATTTATTCAAGCCTATAATAGTGTTCTCAGGGTTGTTTGCTCAGAAATATACCGGAATTAACATTTGTATAACATCGTTAAAACTTGCTTTAAATCAATATTTTGGATATTTTAACGGCTAAGACGCCACCGGAAGTTATTAACAGATTGTGCTGAAATTTTTATTGTTTATTTTGTAAGTCTTTAAAACCATTTTCCAATCTACCCCGTTAGGCCTATTCTTCGATTTTTAAGGACTCGCCGCCACCGGAAGGTATTGACGTAGATCAAAAAAATTTTACACTTTATTTTCTCTCCAAATCGCAACTTTTCCGCACTACCCCCAATCAAATACCGAAAAAAGTGTAAAAACGAGCCGCCCTAGGGTACAGGTCTCATAGCAGAAGGAATGTCAGGGTATACAACAATGTGTTTATTCTTCTTCTTAACTCCTGAAAATAGAAACACAGAAACATGGATATAAAACTTGCATATGAAATAGAAGAAGCATTCAGACAGTGGCGGCTCGTGAGGGAAGGCTGCGGTCTGTAAGATATGAAATAGGTCGATGGAGTCTGTATATTTTCTTTCTTTTTCATTCATATTGTCCCTTCGGGGACAATATGAATGAAAAAGAAAGAAAATATACAATCATTGTATATGTAAATGTAACTTGTATAACAATATGTATGTGTAAATGTATTTTCTATAACAATATGTATATGTAAATGTATGATTACCATTATGGTGAATATTATGCTATATATGGTGAATATTACATTATGGTGAATATTATGTCAAGTTTCATACGAGGATTTCAAAATATTTAAGAAAAATAAATTTATAAGCCCACCTTGGAGGTTTGTCATGCAGAAATAGCAATCTGTCACGTGATCCTTTCCTTCTCTCCAAATTATGGGAATTCCAAAAGGCAAAGATTTCGCTCTGCCTTTGCTCCATCTTCTCAAATTTTCAATGCACGTCTTGCAGCACATATGAGGGGCGAAATTTTTGTCCTGGTCCCCTAGCTTAATTCCAAAGTATGCTCTATACATTGTCTTCACAAATTTAGTGATTTGGGACTGGTTATTTGGCATGGTAACCGTCCCACATTTGTAGCAGAATCTACTGGGATCATTTTTACACGCTCTATTCATTATGAAATATTTTATCTATATGCCTGAAAAGTAAAAAGAGATTATACAAGTGAAACAAGTGATGATAGATGTTACTGTTCCAATTCCGCTTTGACAAAATCACGAAAAATTCTATTTTACTTATGAGGCCATAGCCGGATAACCTGAGCTGATTGAGAAAAACGGATTGCAGATTCGAAATCAGCAGGAAAAACCCTATAAGATTCACTTACAAAACCCTTGACAGCAAAATTGATGCATACCAGTGTTATTGATTATGTGAAATTATTATTGATTATTATTGGTTATTGATTCAAACTATCGGTTTTTAAGTTGAATTATTGGTTATTAAGTCAAATTAATCATAAGAAAAAAGTCGTCACATGCAGCCTTTGGACATCCTTCCGAGTTTCCAGCAGCTATGACACCAACAAAAGCAGATGTTGTGAGGCACTACAACTTTGTGCGACGACGAGGAGAGGCTGAATCAAATAAATCGATCACTTTTAATGAATGTTGTAACATAGTCGCAATAGACGTTGAAACCATATAGAGAAGGTTCTCTTTCCCTACAATAAGTACTCGTGGAATCTTTCAGAAAGTTGTTAGTGATAGAAGCAGCTTCAAAGTTGAACAAGGTACCTATAAAACCGAAGAGATGAGAGATTTGAACAAAAAGTTTCCGAGTATGACGCTATATTTGATGTATGTACCTGTGATTGCTACGATAAAGGGATTGATAGAATTCCCTGCCGATGCAAGGATAAAATAATAATTGCTGAGTGGGATTCTTTTGTAGGACAAAAGCAAAGATTAAACCAACTGGGGCCAATTGATAGAAAAGCTGCTTTGATGAGGAAAAGGTCTATTGCTAGAGCTCAAAAAGAACACGAACGCCGAATGAGATTACAAGCAGAATTGACTAAAGCTATCAGAGTTGTGTCCCTTCAACATCACAGGTATCACAGGATGCAGCCGGTGCTGAGAGCATGAAGGTAGAGACTGACCAAGAGGATGAAGACTTCGTGCCTGATATAGAGTTAATAGAGAATGAGCAGAACAGATATACCTATGATAAGTTGGCAGTGACCTCAGATCGTTACAGAGTGAGTTGCAGGGCAGCAGCAATTATTAATGCTGCTTTAAAAGATATGGGAATCCTGGATCAGGGCAACATGATTGATAGAAAGAAGCTGGAGAGGGAAAGAGCACGAGTAGGTAAAAAATTGAGTACCAGGTTTAAATCGGAGAATATAGGAATAGAATGCATTGGGCTTTAATGGGAGAAGAGATGACACATTAACCAGGGCAGGCAAGATCAAAGAAGAGCACTACGTCATTGTTAAAGAGCCTGGAAATATCTATGTAACATCTGATCATGGAAATGCTCTTTGTGTAGAAGAGCTGATTACTGTAATAGTGGACTCAGAAAGTTCAGACACTCTAAAAGCTTTACTATGCGATGGCACTGCTGTGAACACGAAGAATCGGTGGAGTAATAAAGCTTGTTGAAATCTATTTGAATAGGTCTGTTCAGTGGCTGGTATGCCTTCTTCATATGAACGAACTACATTCAGGCACATCTACGAGGCAATAGATGGAAAAACAGGCTCAAGTACTTTCAAGGGTTCAATTGGAAATAAATTGAAAACTGATCTAACAAAATTGGAAGTGGTTGCTTTTTCTCCTGTTGAAGGAGACATTCATGAAATTCCATCTGATGTTGTTAATACTTTAAGCAGTGACCAAAAGTATCTATATCTACAATATATGCCTAGCTGTTCAATCTGGAAGTCTTCAAAGATCTCGCAGAAAGATCTCTTGGTACAATTAATCATGCTCGTTGGCTAACTAGAGGAAATAGAATTCTTTGACTATGTGTCAACACCAAATCCAACACAAGATCTCAAAGATCTAGTAAAAATTATTATGCTATCTAATGCTCCTGGATTGTTTTGGGTTAAGTCACATCCACTGGCATCTGACGAATCATCTAACTTCTGGTACTTAGGGTATCTGCTGCGCGACTCGAAGGAGAAATACAGATTGATCATGGAACCGGTGTTTCAGAATAACTCTTACTTTGCGAACCCCGAAAATATTCTACTATCGATGACAACAGACTCAAGGAGAGATGTTAGAGGGGTTGCAATCCAGAGAATCATTGTCTCAAGAACTACATTTTCTGGATTGCAAGAAAGTTTGACCTACCCCGAACTCTTAATTTTGATTCTTCAGACTAACTGAAATGATTGGTTGGCAGAAAGAGGTAATTTATCCGCCTCCACTTCTGAGAAACTTTAACAATAAGGAACTGGTTCTTGTCTTGCTAGCAAAATTCAAAATACTAGCCTTTCCTTGTCACAGTCAAGGAGTAGAAAGCGCTGTGAATCTAGTCACGAATGCATCCAATGTACGAAATGGCTACGAAAATCGCCAAAAATATATTCTTAACCTACTGGAATCACGGCAAAATGTTAGTAATTCATTAATTTGTTCCTTATTTTTTATCTTAATACATAGCATATACTCTAAAACACGTAAAAATGTCATATTCTTTGAGTTTGAATAAAAATATTAAACGAATTTAACAGCTGAAACAATTTTTATCCGAGTTTTTACTGAAAAGTGTACATTTTGGCAAATAGAAACTAAAAATCGAAAATTTGTGCTGGTGGTAGGAGATAGGGATGTGCCGATAGTATCGGTAGTATCGGCAAGGTGAAAATATGGCCGATACTCCGATACTTTTCTACTTTATTTATTATGTGATTCAAGACAAAGTTATGTTTAATGACAGTAATTGATTAACACAGATGATATTATATCATATTAATATTATTATAGTGCTCCTACATTAACAGTACTCCTACCCTAACACCGGCTTTCCCAATCCATACCATAATCCTGCAAATATCGCTCTTATTTCACCTTCAACTGAAAAAGACAGAGTTCTATGTAGCACGCAAATTTGGACCTTATACCATAATAAATAAGGTTAATTTTATCCTGCCAAACTTGGTCTCAAGTGCCACTGTAATTCGCATGAAGCAAAGTTCCGACGATCATTTCATAGACCGTTATTGAAATTTCGGCCAATTTACGTTTCAAACCAGTATAATACAGTATTATTATACAGGGTGTCCCATAAGTCTGGCATCATAGGAGAAATTCATATTTTTCTATTTCTACAAACCATAATTCATATTTTTCTTATGCTCGGGATACCAATTTCCCGTCCACCATTCTGTTCAGTGACGAGGCTGTTTTTTATGGAAATGGTGAGGTAAATCGACAGAACACCCGCTACTGGTCTCAAAACAACCCTCACTGGTATACCTCTTCAAAGGAACAAGGTGCATCTCGGGTGATGGTATGGTGTGGCATTTGGAAGGATCGCATCATAGGCCCCCTCTTTTTCGATGAACATGTCACTGGAGGCTCAAGGAAGAAGCATTTCCCAGTGTCTTGAACGAAGAAGGAAATTTCCCAACATGGCTCCAGCAAGACGGCGCTCCTGCACATTACAGCACCCAAGTAAGGGAATACCTGTACCGACAATTCCCTGGTCATTGGATAGGATGTCGAGGGCCTGTGGAATGGCCAGCTAGAAGCCCGGATCTCACGCCACTAGATTTTTATCTCTGGGGCCACTTGAAAGCGCTGGTATACGCAGAGAAAATTAGGTGTGTTGAACATTTGCGGCAGCGCATTATTGGGGCATGTAACACCATTACTCCTGACATCATTCACCGTGTGCTTGCTGACTGGGTATCACGTCTGAATTTGTGTATTGAAAACAATGGTGGACATATTGAGCACGTTCTGTAAATAAAAGCTTTTGTTTTGCCTTTTTTTATTATTTTTCCTATGATGCCGGACTTATGGGACACCCTGTATATAAAACAGCTTCTTATGAGATAAGTATGGTAAATAATGATAAATATAGTCAGCTGAAAACGACGCCGCGCCGCGAATTCCCAACAATTATAAATTAGCGAATTAAAACGAGAAGTGTTTCACCGATGGTGTCGGTGTCACCTATCAGGCTATCTCAAATCTAAAAATTGCAATGTTCGCATTAGGGTGTGCACGAGTACCGAAACTTAGGAACCGGGACCGATACCAGAAAAATTATCGGGAACCGGGAAGTCCCGGGAAAAAAACCGACTAAAATTTTTGTTTTAACCATTGTTCGTAAAATGGTTATTGGCATAAAAAAATCTAAGCATTGAGATCAATTATGTTTATTTATCTTGTTTTACATCATTTATGAAGTAGTATTTAAAGAAAATTTGAGCATTTAGAACCGCATCAGATAATTGAGAACGAAAAAATCGAAGCATTGAGATCAATTATGTTTATTTATCTTGTTTTACATCATTTATGTAGTAGTATTTAAAGAAAATTTGAGCATTTAGAACCGCATCAGATAATTGAGAACGAAAAAATCTAAGCATTGAGATCAATTATGTTTATTTATCTTGTTTTACATCATTTATGTAGTAGTATTTTAAGAAAATTTGAGCATTTAGAACCGCATCAGATAAGTGAGAACGAATCTTTGAAAGAAATAGACCAGCTGCTGAAAAAGCTCGTTCACTTTCAACGCTTCTAGGCTTAATTGTTAGAAGTGCAGCTCGCAATCGATCCAGCTTTTCTGTGTGATTCCCTGTCGCTTCAAACAGTTTGAATTCTTTGCTGGCATCGAAATTTTCTTGATTTTTTACATTCTTTGGAGATTTAAGTTTATTTACTACATCGTAGTATTCCTGAAGCAAAGGGTCGTTGGACTCGTTGATAGTATCGGGCGTATTTTGATTTACTTCTTCAATACCAGTCCTTTCTTCTTCGTTTTCTTCATTAGTCTCTGGATAGAGACGTTTGTAAATTGCTTCAGCAGACTTCTTCAGAGATACTCGTGAAGCTGCAGGAAATTCCGTCGACTCAGAGGTTGGATAACTTGGATTATGGATATGGATATCATTTTTTATTTTTAAATACGTAGAAATCTACTTATTAAATTTTTTTATTTTTAAAATACGTAGAATCTACTTATGCAGCTCTTGCATAGTAAAAACAATGTAACTGTTTTTAGAGTGTATAGGAACCGGGAAATCTTTTCGGTTCTCGGTTCGGTTCCTGAAATCTAGGAACCGGGAATTTTCCGGGTAGCAAGAACCGGGTGCACACCCTAGTTCGCATGTGTAGTATTTATAATTTCCTATAATAATATGGGCATATTAAAATATTGGTTTTATAACTTTTATTACTTTGTGTGCTTACGTATTCTTTCATAGAGCTATGATACAATACACTACACTGCTAAATTGACCAATGCCCACTAGTGGGGTTCGGGGGAGGAGTGTTAGGCGATGGGAAAGTGGAGCTGTCTCACGTTGCGTGTTAGTTGACTGCACCAGCCACAGAGTGCGGTTGTTATTTGTCGCTGTCACACGTCATCTTATACGCAGTGACAAATGTGCTGAGTGCTGACACTGCTGAGGCTGATAAATCTTGCATTCTGCTTCGTTATCATGGTTCTACTAGTCAAAGAAGTACATCCTCTCTCGTCTGGAAGTATTTCGACATAGATGAAAACGACGAGTCTAAAGTAGTCTGCAAAGAATGCAAGAAATTATTGTCACGTGGAGGAAAAGAGGGGAAATCTTTTAATACAACAAATCTTAAAAAACACCTGCAAAGCAAGCACAAGGAGAAGAATGAAGAATTAAATAAAGAAGAAGAGGCTACGGAACAAGAGGAAACTGGAGGGATATTTCAACAAACCTGCAAAAAAGAATACTGGCGCATCAACATCAACAAGTTCTACAAATGAAATTCAAATAACTCTGGATGAAACTTATGTTCGGAAGCAAATTTGGGACATCAACAATCCCCAGTCGCAAACCATTCACAAAGCCATTGGAGAAATGATTGCTGCTGACTGCCAACCATACTCTATTGTTGAAGACGTTGGATTTGAAAGACTAATGAAGAAGCTAAAACCTAATTATGAGTTGCTGGGAAGAAAGTATTTCTCTACAAAAATTGTTCCCGATATTCACACAAAAGTACTGGATGAGGTCAAGACTGCATTGGAAGAAGCAGAGAACATCAGTTTTACTACTGACATTTGGACAAGCAGCTCAGATACGGCTTTTATTAGCCTAACAGCACATTGTACTGACATCAATTTTGAGCGAAACACTGTTGTACTTAGTTGCACCTTTTCCAAGATCCCATACTGCTTCAAACATTGCTGAGGTGATCGAAAGTGTTGTTCAGGAATTTAAAATACCATCCTACAATATTCACATTTTTGTACGGGATAATGGAGCTAATATTGTCCGAGGTATTCAAGAGACAGGCTATGCTCGTCTCTCGTGCTTCCTCCACACTCTACAACTCGTGGTTCATGACAGTATTTTCGAACAACGAATAGTTAAGGATATGATCGCAAGTTGCAAGCAAATAGTTGGACATTTCAGCGATTCAGCACTTGCATACAACAAACCAGTGGTGGGCACCGTTAACCAAAAAGTTAACTTCGATAACGATAATCCGATAATTTTACTACAAAGTTAACGGAAGTTAACGATAATCCGTTAACGATAACTATTTCTTTACTAACATTTAAAAAAATCAAGGAAAAAAGCTTTAAAACCCATAGAAAATGTTTATTTATGAAAAATCCAACAATAAATAGGTATTTAACTATTTTTATCAAGTTTTGCAACTTTTTGCTTAATAACTTTTTTTTTTATTTTTAATAAAAAATGTACTGATTACATGTTTTGAAACCCTTGTAACCACTAACCATTAACTAAATTTTAATTTACCAGAGAATTATTATGGCGGGAACTGAAAGGTAAAATTAAATTTTAGGCACATTTATTAAAGACTGACACAATGTGCTGGTTGCCCTTCAGAAAGACCAACTTCTCAAAGTTAGGCCCAACTGCCAGTCTTGCCCTCTTGGGCCTCGGGATGTCCTTGCCGAGAGAGAAGAGCCGTTCCACTGCGGCAGAGGACGGAATTGGCAGACTGAAGTTATGGCGGTTTGAATTCATTCGCGGAGCGGTGATCTTCCGTGAATGACTCCTCGCAGTTAACGTGTTAACGGACTTTAACAGACTAAATATCGAGTTATCGGAAGTTAACTGGTCCGATAACGATAAATTGAAATTAATTTCCGTTAATAGTCCGTTAAAAAGAGTTAACTTCGTTAATTAACTGTTATCGGATTAACGCTTTAGTGCCCAACACTGCAACAAACTAGCTGCGCTACAGAAACAGCATGACTTGCCCGAACACAAACTGATACAGGATGTTCCAACTCGGTGGAACAGCACCTATTTCATGATTGAACGTATGTTTGAGCAAAAAACTGCAATTGCCAACTACTGCCTTGATACTCCCAACCTCCCTGTATCTGATGCCAACAAGTGGACTTTGATTGGGAAGTTTACTGCGCTGCTGAAAATATTTCACAAAATTACTGTTCGGTTGAGTGAAAGGTCTGCGACTATCTCAGAAATAATACCTCAAATAAAGTTCCTAAAAGTCTTCATAGCAAAAGCATCAACTGACATCAGATTCTTTGGACTTGGAAGTACTCTTTCGGCTATTAACGCATCAATGAAGAGTCGCTTTGAACGCTATCTGGATGATTACAATCCAATACTAGCCACATACCTGGACCCCAGATATAAGACCGCCTTGTTCCAAAATAAATCTAGTGAAGATTCCAAAATGCAAGAAAGCAACCTGGAGAGAGCAATGATCGATAGCGTCAAGAAAAGGAGCGAAGCTGTTCAAGAGGAAGAAAGTGGACATACAAGTACTACGAGTGAAGAAGATATGCAAGAGACTGCGAGTGCTTCTGACATTATAATTGATGAGTTCAGTGAATTTGACTTTGACAAGTGCATGGACCAATTGGTTCAAGAGGACCGTGATGATAGTGAGGGAAGTGAAACAAAAAAAATCAACTCCAAGAAGTTCATCTAAGAATAAAAAGCACTGCACATCATTATTTCTGATTAAAGATGAGATGACCAAGTATCAAATGTTGGAATTACAATCACGGGATGGAGACCCTTTAAAGTGGTGGAAACAGAATGCAGTTACGCTTCCAACATTAAGCCGTCTTGCAAATAAGTACCTGTCTTCTCCCCCTTCATCGAGTGAAAGTGAGAAGTTGTTTAGCACTGGGGGCAATATTTACACTCCACACAGGAATCGTCTAAGTGCAGAAAGAGGCGAAATGTTAATGTTCCTTCACTACAACTTACGAATTTTCGATTTTGAATATGAAGAATATATTTAATGTTTAATTATCCATGTTTCTAATTTCTACTAATCTTAATAATAATTATTTACTGGAAAATTGGAAATTTTATTTTTTTTATATCTTAGTATCTTACAATGGAATCCCGGTGCTAATTACTTACAGAATAATTAGTATATATAGTATAAAAACCAACCGTAGAGACCGAGTTGCAAGCATTACCAAACAAGTCTGTCTTATTAGTAACAGCAAAACGAATAACAACACGCCTTGTTGATACAAAGCATGGATTTTCTTCGTCTAATTCATCACAATCTGAGGAAGAAGAAGGAGCTGACGGCCAGAGTCACCAGACACACTCAGAAATTGGAGGGTGCAATCAAAAAGCAAACAATTTGTCACTAGCAGCGGTCAATCACAAGCTCAATCAATTGCAAAGAACTTCTCCAAGGAGTTCGACATATTTGACGCAACTGGTGAAAAAACAGTTAACATAATCAAAATAATGAATGCTCTCGAGTCTATACCACCAACTAGTGTCGAAGCGGAAAGAGCTTTTTCAGCTGCAGGACTGTTTATAACTAAACTCAGAACTCGGCTGAGTGATAAGAGTGTGAATTGTCTATGTTTTCTACGTTCGTATTATAAGTCAAATTAGTTCTTTTAAATGCGCTATGTTTTGCATTCTCATATGTTTAGTTGTTTTTGTGTTTTTACGAGCATGCTTATTCTTTACAGGTGTTGATTTTCTTACAAATAGCTGTCTTGTTGCACTCAACTGTCTTTTAAGCTAGTTATTTCACACTCATAGTTACCTAATGGAATATGTTTAAATAAATAAATGATGAAATCTTTATAATTTTTATATTAATTCCTTTTTAAAAGTATAAAAAATTTAAATACATATAAAATAAAAATCCCGGGAAATCCCGGGATCCCGGGACGAAGACAGATTTTATCCCGGAATCCCGGGATAAACAAAATGACTCAAAACGACAATCCCTACTCTCAAGGCCGTATGTTGTACCCATACTTTTCTTTCAAACGCTGGCTTTGAATCTAGATTCAACGCCCCAGGAGTAGAGGTACAGGCTCACATGGTATCAGTACATGGTGCTGAATTGAAAGGCTGTCAAAGTCAGCAACTGATACTTTGAAGATAGCAGTCAGTTTTTCCATAATTAAATTTCCTAATTTTTACACAAAATAATTAATTTATTTCCTTTTTCATTTCAGACCATCATTCTGCTACAGTTGGTGAACAAGTTATAACAATGAAACACTCTTTGGAAGATGAAGCATTGATATTGAACCTGCGTAAGGAGAAAGATGGGGTGCAAAACGAATGAAGAAAGTTTCCAAATAAACGATGGACGATACCTGGACTTCACTATCTCAAAGAAAATCGATATCACAGGGTCGACCAAACGAAAAGAAGGCAGAAGGAGGCAGAAGGAGGCCAAAAACATCACGTACTGAGGAAAATATTGACACTGTTTCATCCATGATATCCAGTCAAGAACGGCCTAACACACACAAGTCCGTTAGAGAAATTTCAAAAACTACTGGTATTTCTCGCTCTAGTGTTCGTCGTATAGTAAAAGATGATCTGGGTCTTAAATGTTTTAAAAGAGTCGAAGTTCATAAGCTCTCTGCATCAAATAAGCAAGCAAGAGTTGAAAGATATCGTGCTCTGTTAGATCGATTCCCAGATAGAGAAGCGTCGAAAATATGGTTCAGCGACGAGAAGACCTTTACGGTTGCTTCAATAATAATAAACACAAAATGACCGAGTTTATGGAAGACAGGACAAAAAAAAATCTATCAGTCGAGATCAGGGTTTCTTAACCTTTTCTTCTTAGTGAGCACTTTAATGCCTTTACTTTTGTCAAGGAGCACCAACGATATTCAACTAAAACGCAAACCAAAATAATACCTTTTTAAAAGTAAAAATTAACTTTAATTTTAAACTACCAATAATGGTTTCTTTTATGATGCTTAATTTATGTCACCAACAAATCTTTACGGAACGTTACCTTCTTTATGAGATCTTTGATTCTGAATAGTATTTGTTAACTCCTTGTAATTCACTTGTCCTTTATAAAGAGCTATTCGAAGACATTTATGAAATTAAATGAAATTACATAAATACAGGGCTTCACTATAGTGCTCGCGAGCAAAGTTTTAGGTGATGGTGGAGAGCACTTTACACAACTTAAAGAGCACCAGGTTAAGAATCCCTGGTCTAGATAAACTTTGCAGGGAATGTCCGCATTTTTCGCAAAAAGTCATGGTTTCCATCTTTATTTCAAAGTTAGGGAAGTCAGAGATTGTTTTTGTTGATCAAAATGCCAAAATCACTGCTGCTTATTACCAAGAAAAAATCCTTGATGTAGTAGATAAATGGTGAGCAAGGTTGCAAGCGTGCATTGATAATGGAGGAGGGCACATTCCGCATCATCTTAGACTCAATTAGGTAACTGTATGGAAAGGTTTTCTATCAGTGTCTGTATAACAGCGAATTACAAAATAATAGTTACAGTTAGCAAAAAATCCAACTTCACCACGAGATAGACCATGAAATTCTATACTATACAGGACACATATATTGATTGTACAAATAACATTTGATAAAGGTAAAATTATATTAAGAATCAGGGTAATAGTTTTTTTTGGCCCACCCAGTATATATCGTATGATACAACTCGGAATGGTCCCCCGAGAAAATTTTGTTACACACAGACCGTGCATGAAACAAGGAACTTTTCTGGGAAATTAAATTCACTACAGTTCGAAGGGTCTTTTCAGTTTTATAAACTGCAAAAATTTTAAATAAAAATACATTTTTGTAGTGTAGTTTTATCCGCTACTTTCAAAAGTAACTATTTTTTCGGAGAAACGTAAAGAAATTATAAAAATTTGTCTTTGAAGTCGTATTCTTTTTTTTGAAAAAGCGTAGACACGGGTTTTTCAACTGAAGTTAGAAATACAGGGGTTAGACAAAATAATATGAACACCCGCCGATTTCACCGGTTATCTTTAAGGACTGCTCAGACACAAAGTAAACGGTCAAATGACTGGCAAACCTATTTAAATGCGTAACAGAGAGTGTATACGTCATGTTATAACCCTCACGTTGTTTTTACAGATCTGAGTGAATTATGAATTAGCAGTTATGAAAGACCTGTCAGACTTCCAAAGAGGGCAAATTGTCGGAGCGCGGATGACTGGTGCATCGGTGACGAAAACTGCTCAGATGTTCAATGTATCCAGAGGAACTGTCTCTATGGTCATGTCTGCATACCAAAACCATGGAAAGACAAGCACCGACAAATGCAATAGTGGACGCAAGAAGAAGCTGTGTGATCGAGACCGCCGGGTGCTAAAGCGCATTGTGACAAAGAACCATAAGACCACAGCTCCAAAAGTGACTGCAGAGCTTAACCAGCATCTTGCAAGCCCGGTATCGATCAGAACTGTACGTCGCGAGCTCCATGGAGCTGGATACCATGGGAGGGCTGCAATTGCCAAACCCTTCCTTTCGCACATCAACATTGAGCGGCGCAGAAAATGGTGTAATGACCATAAGAATTGGTCAATGGACCGGTGCAAGAATGTACTCTACTCCGACGAATCCTCCTTTACGCTATTTCCATGTTCCGGTCGAGTTTACGTCTGGAGACAGCCTAAAGATGCTTATGACCCCGACTGCCTGACCCCAACCGTTAAGCATGGAGGCGGATCTGTGATGGTTTGGGCAGCAATATCGTGGAATACTCTTGGCCCAGCTGTAGTACTGCATGGTTGGGTTAACCAGGTCCATCCCATGGTCCAAACGCTGTTTCCCAATGGCGGCGCCGTCTTCCAGGATGATAATGCACCAATCCACACCGCTGGGGTCGTTAAAAACTGGTTTGAAGAGCATGTTAGTGAAGTAGAACGCTTGGATTGGCCTCCACAATCCCCGGATCTTAACATTATCGAGCATCTGTGGTGTCAGTTGGAGCAGCAGGTCAGAAGCCGATTCCCACCGCCGGCGTCTTTGGAGGAACTGGAGCAGGGTTTGCTCGAAGAATGGCTCAGGATTCCTCTAGCCACTGTCCAAAAGCTGTATGAATCAATTCCCCGACGCATTGCAGCTGTTATTGCCGCTAAAGGAGGACCAACTCCATATTAAGAATAAAAACCGCCATTTATCAAGGTGTTCATATTATTTTGTCCAACCACTGTATGGTGCACCATTTTTTTAAACAGATCTTCATTTTCGTCCCTGAGACGTTAGGTTAGGTTTGGTTGTGTTGGGTTAGGTTAGGTTAAGTTGCGTTGGTTAGGTTAGATATAGTTTAGTTTATCATCTAGGTAACTTACCTCTCTCAAAAAGTTGTTGGAATGAACCACAGTAGGATGAACTCATTTGATTAGTACTTTGTATGCAAATAATTAATTTTTTTTAGTTTCTCCAAAAAAAAAAAAAAAAAAATTTTTTTAAATTAACTGATAAAATTACACTACAAAAATGTATTTTTATTTAAAACACTTACAGTTCATAAAACTGGAAAGATCCTTATCCAGTTGGAATAAGTACGGTAATGGTAAGTGACAAACACCATGGTTTTTCTTTTTAATGATGGAAGGGCCCAACGTGGGCAACGGGGTTAGTCGCAGAGAGGCCCCAAAATATAGCTTCCCTCACCAGCTATCTGTCAAGCGGATAAGATCCTGTCCCAAAGCTGGATCCTATCTGCTTGGCAGATAGCTGGTGAGGGAAGCTATATTTTGGGGCCTCTTGGCGAGTAACCCGTTGCCCACGTTGGGCCTTCCATCATTAAAAAGAAAAGCCAGAGTATTTGCCATTTTACCATTACTTTTTCAAACTATAGTGGATTTCATTTTCCATAAGAGTTCCTTGTTCTATCAGGTTGTAACAAATTCTGCTCGATTAGAAAAAGGACGATAGATAATAGAATACCTTCAAGATAATGTGAAAGTTTTAGAAATGTTGCAAAATACACGCGGCGACAGGTTTGCACAGGTTTTATCACGATACAGAATGACTTAGGCTAATGAATATTTTCTCTGGTGTTTTTCACACAGTTACAACTCCACCCCTACGATATTACAGTAATTGAAAAAACATGGACCCCACGAAAGAGCATATTCGACATGTGATGCTGTATGAGTTCCATAAAGGATCTAACGCTAGTGAATCTGCAAAAAACATTCAGAAAGTTTATGGAAATGATGATGTGAGCGAATGGATGTGTAGGAGATGGTTTGAGAAGTTCAGAAATGGAGACTTCAGTCTGAAAGATTATCAACGAACAGGACGACCAAATGAGTTAGATGAAGAGTTGCTGAAAGCAATAGTGGAGGAAAACCCAACGGTAACTAAGAGAACTTGGCCTGCAACTCGGCGTTAGCCATATGACATTTACCGTCATTTGAAGCTGTTAGAAAAAGTAGTGAAGGTTGGCAAATAGGTCCCGCATGATTTGTCACAAGCGAATCTTCAACATCGAATCGATATTTGCACATCACTGCATTCTCGGCAACTGCAGGCACCGTTTTTGAATCGGATCGTCGCTGGGGATGAAAAATGGGTCCTCTATAACAATATTAAGCGTCGACATCAGTGGCTTAGCCTGAAACAAAGCCTGAACCTCAGCCAAGGAATGGACCCCATCCAAAGAAAATTTTGCTTTGCCAACAACTCCAACGATTGAAGATGGCATTACAAAAAAAACGTCCTGCATTAATTAATCGCAGAGGTGTTCTATTCCACCAGGATAACGCGCGCCCTCACACTGCTTGAATCACCACTGCCCAACTGGAGGCATTTGGTTGGGAAAAAATGCCTTATCTACCTTATTCTCCGGACATCGCACCTTCAGACTACCATTTATTCAGAAGTCCGCAACACCACCTAGATGGACAAGTTGCAATCCAGGGAAGCTATCGAAAACGAAGTGATCGCTTTTTTTTTTAACTCGAAACCAAGGGATTTCTTCGAACGTGGCATAAAAAAGCTTTTCTACACTTCTCTACACTTCACAAAATCGTCAATTAAAAACGTATAGTAATATTGATGATTAATTTGTCATTAAGTCCTTTAATTTTTGTTCTGAATGAACCAAAAAATCGAGCAGAATATATGTTACAACCTTTATTTATTTATATATATAAATAAAATAACGCACTGTTGCGACGAAGTATAAAGAAGGAAACCACTCTTCAGAAGACGTAAATTTTTATTTCTCAACACCAATACAATCATTACCAATTGAAAAGAACTCTGTGAAAAAACTGTATTGGTGTTAAGAAATAAAAAATTTACGTCTTCCGGAAGAGTGGTTTCCTTCTTCATATATATATTTGGCCTTTGATGCAAAATGTGATAAGTAAACACAGATGCATACAATATTTATTAATAATATTCTTTTAGGAAATAAAGCCCCGTATACAATACTTTTAATTCATTTGGGGTGAATTTTGTGCCTACTTCGTATTCGGGGATAACATTTTATACGCTTTAACCTTTCAACATATGGCTTAAAAAAATCAATTGAAGTAGCTACAGGGTGTCCACAAAGTCTTGTCACCCCAGTAAAATACTAACTGATTTTCGTTTTCCTTTCAGACCCATTTCAAATGCGTGATAGCAGCAATTAAACAACACGTATTGGCTAGCACCTGGGTCCATGAGCGACTACGTAATGGCAAAACCATTTAAAATACGATATTCGTGCAGCTCCTGCAAAAAGGACTCTGTTGAGATGGGAAAAGAAACTGTTCGCAACAAGACCCGTAAAAGATAAACCACGAACTGGCAAGCCATCTAAGTGATAGATGGGTCTGAAAGAAAAACGAAAATCAGTTTATATTTTACCGGAGTGACAAGACACATTGTGAACACCCTGTTCACGTTCAGCTATTACCATTTTATCATTAAAAGTTATTATATACTGAACACGTTTTAAATGGAAATTTATGAGTTTTATATCAGCCTTTTAAACTGAAAATCACTTAGGCCTCGTAACGGTAGGCAAACAAATCCAAGTTGTTACAGCGGCTACCCCTGCTGTAGAGGTAAAGCTCTTGAGGGTTATGGTGAATGCGAGGGGGGGCTTTAGCGATCGAGGACTGCGTTCCAGTGAATGGTACTTCTCCGCGGATGTATCTTGAGCAACAGGGTGAGAACGGCCTAGAGCTTAAAGATTATTTAAACATTTAAGTTCTAAGCCGTTCCCACCCTGTTGTTCTCTACACTTCACAAAATCGTCAATTAAAAACGTATAGTAATGTTCTAGAACAGTATCAAAGCATTTCATATCGTCAATTCGTGTATTTATTACGGGTCTCAAGTTGAAGTGTGTCACTATTCCAAACTGTCTATCGAGGGTGAAACGGCATGGCGTACGCACTAGTCCACTATTACCAATTTTTACCGATACTGTTCGGATTAGCTTTCCATCACAAACGCATATCGACGCACGGCTGCATCGTCTCGTTAACGTACAAGCAACGGCATGAGAGACTGTCAATGATCATTAATATTGAATTATTCACGAAGGCTGGTAGTTTACAATTCTCAGACATTCACTTCTCAACTAATGTAAAGATTTTTGCCATCGCAACACTCAAATAAGTCGTACTACGTTTGTCTGATACTATGTAGAAAATGTCACGAGTGCAAAACGTATCACACCACTGTTACGTCTGAATACCATGAATGATTTAAAAATGAAGGTATAGTCGGCATTCTTTAACGAACGACCCATTTCTCTTTATTACTAATGCTGGTATTTCTGCTACGAACAATGCTCTTACACACACACACACACACACGACGCTTCAAGATCGGTTGTTGGTACGAGATGATGCGTTTGTTTCAGTTTGTGAATGCTTATGTGCGAGTCATCCGTTTAGTCAGGGGGCTTAATCATATAATTGTTCAAATCATTCCGAAAGTGCCATTTTTGGACCACAGGTAGCTATGACCATACTAATTTGAATGTTTGCGGGAGCCAAGCTGGGCTCCCACTGTGGCGGCCATATTGGCCAAATCAAAATGGCCGCTGTCCAAAATGACATCCACTTGAGTACCAATACTAGTACAGATTACATAGTTAACTTGATAAAAAATAAGTCAGCATCAACATCTTTTGCTATTAAACTTTAGTATATACGCAAGTACAATCTTCTTTATTCCTTTTACTCACAGTACTGCATCTCATGATAATGTCTATCCAATAGATGGCTGTTCACTGATTAATAGTCGTCATTGTTCAGGCAGCCACCCTCACACTTGCAGAGTGTCGTACATCGAATTCCAGCACTACTGCATTTGCAATTCCCTCTGCAGGCTTTAGTGCATCCGCAATGAAGGAGAAGAGCACATGCCTTACTGGCATCAGCGAGAGTTGTCCAGAAAGGGAGCCATTGGTTGCTGCGCTTGTCATATTCCCATCCCCATTTATCAAAAGCAGGGAGTGTCTGATGGCATGTGGTTGACTGCTTCCACACAAAACTTGCCTGCAACAATGACCTCTTGATATGCTGGAAGAGGGCAGCTTGGGTAGGTGGTATGCTGTCCAATGATCGACTGCCACTAGAAAACAGATGGTGCCTGGCTACGTTTACAGATGCTTGTCCACATGTTTTACTGTACATGAGCACAACAAACCTCTCAATGTGTCATTTCAGAATACTAGACTGAAGGACTCGGGGTCTTCAGTCAATTTGATCATGGTTTCAGTTAAGTTTGGTGTATTATTCCATGCAGTCCATGCTGTCTTCCCACATCCAAGAAACTGAGACGTAGTGTCGCAGCCTGTTAGTGCATGGAACAGAGGTAGAGCCAGCGACTTTGATGGACCAAGCTGTGATTGAATGCTGTGCACTGGGATATGTCGGTAATATTTGCCACTACCAAAACCAATCCAGAGTTCTGTTACGTCAAGCTGTTGAAAGAAAGCAATGGCAAGAACGACTATGTCACTGTCAACAGTGCGGATGAATGCTTTCTTGTGACCCTGAGATGATGCGTGAGCAAGATGCAGAATGATCCGCGTATCTGCCTCTGTGTGGTTGCATGGTTGGAGCCCTGATATATCAAATGCTTTATTGGAGAGCACAGTTTCTAATTCAGTGCTGAGGAGGAGTTTTCCACCCATGTCAATCTTGATCAGCTGTTTACTGATAAAGACGAACAGTTCCTTGTTTTCCACATTTTTCAAATATGACTGCGTCTCGTTTGGGAATGGGTGTGGTACCATCACTATCTGGATCAAGTCGAGTACGTGCTCCTGAACCACGCCGCTGCTGTGCAAGTGATTTCAGACTGTCTTCAGGATAGGTATCCCACACGGCATCGACGCGCTCAACTATGTCAGTCATCTGTGCTTTAATGAAAGGTATGATGTGTAGAGATACATATTCAGCAAATGTTGATGCTCTACTTGGACGCACAATGTGGACGATGGCGGCCATGTCATACAACTGAACTGTCACTTGTTTAGCAGGATTGGCAGATCCAGTTGGTGCATTGACACATGCAAGAATGTCTGATTTATTTCCAGCTCTGAGTGAACCTCGGTCTGAGAGTGAAGGGGGCTCTCGCTGATTCTCGTATGTGAAAAATTCTGTCATATCCGCATCTGGACGTGATTGTAGGGACAGGAATAGCTGAGTAATGAGCACTGTTTTGCTTCTGTACCCCCACTTTGCTACTCTTCTTGCGTGGGTCTGGCCGATTGCTGAATGTGTACACATTGTTTTTCTTTATAGTGTTTGATATAGGAACTGTCCCTTTGTCCAGCCTAGTCTTTACATACTCATGAAGGTCTTGGCCAACTTCCTGTATCTGTGACAGTGATGCTGCTACTTCATTCTCCATAACATCGTGTGTGTCAAGGGCTACAAGCTCCTGATTTGTGGCCAGGAAGGGGTTGCCCAGTTCAGACACCACCTTTGTGAATGACTTGACATCCTTCAAAAACCTAGACTGTAGCCCAGGTGCTGTTTCGTGGTGGCCAGTTGGTCCTTCTGTAAGTTTCTGAGCATTCTCAAACTCTTCTATCATTATGACACATTCAGGACCTGCCAACATGTACAATGCTAATGCTTCTGTTTTGTCATAGAGGTCAGATGCTCCACCACAGCCCTGCAGTACTTTGTTCATCTGCTCATGAGATTGATCTTTCGCGATGAGGCTGAATGTACGAGCAGACTTTTGGACTGTAAAGTTCCCTTTGAGGTACTCTGCGTACACCTGTGGATGGCTTTCAGCAAGACCAACCATATCTCTGACATGAATCGGCAACCAGCGGGCATAGTTAGTGTGGTCCAGCACAAAGAACCATGGACATAGTTCATCACACACCTGGACATAGAGAGGGAAGTCACCCTCTCTTAATGAGCGCACAAATCGACACATCAATAGCTCAAGCTCAATCACTAGTGACCAATATTTGAACATGTGAACATTTGCAGATTTCCTTGCACACCACATCTCATATGACTCACAAGGCCCAGCACATTGGATGTGTATTGCAAGTATGCATTTTGCTTCAAATGAGAGGGAAACAAGTGACACTTGATGAGCATATCGTGTACGCTTTATGTGGTGATCATCGAGAGCTGACTGGGCACGTCCAGATGAGAGGACATCTGCTTGAGCTAGAGCTGTGTCCCATCCGGAACCTCGTAGCACCTTGCCCATCATCAGCTGACACTTATCCTCGATATGTAAAGCTCCCAACTGCATCACAAACTTATCCTCACCCAGTGTGTCAGGAAACTCCTACTGTAACTGTTTGCATATGGCAAAAAGAGGCTGATCAGCCCCAAGGACAGGGGTTTGACCAGGGTTTATGAACTCAGTCGTAGTTTTCACAATCTCCATCGTGTGCTTCATCATTGATGCAGAAGCTGCCTTATCAGGAAATAAGGGGAGTATACCAGTCTCTGCCTTTGGCTTTATTGATGCATCATCCATGAGCTGAGAGTTGAAGCCTGACCACGTAACCACATCACGTTTTTCAAGCTCACCCTTTTCCAGCACTCTTCCAGCATGTGCTATCCATGCATCATCTTTTACTTTGGCACCGTTGACTAGGCTGTGGTTCGGCCGAACTTGACCTTCGTTGATTCTGGGCACAAGAATGTCACGGGTGTTGAGTTCGATGGGAGGAACAATTACATAACTATCCGGCAACTTGGGTTTTGATGTATCAGATGGATCAAGTGTGATTGCTGGTCGACGGATTTGGGTGCTGTCTGATGAAGATGCATATTTTACTGTGTTGAATATCAGCAGTTGGCACAGTGTGCACGCAATCTTCGCCCTTGTGCCCAGTTCAGCATCACTGTTGGATTGCTCTCTACTATGTTTATCGATATTACCTTTAGGACCCTGGAGGACAACATTGATGAAACCTAACAGTGTTTCTTCTATGGGGGACGTCAGGCATTGTGGAGAGAATGAACCATTAAATGGCTCTTGTTTCTGAAGGATTCGCTTTCGTAGTGCCATAGCAGCACGATCAATAACACAGCTTCATCTTGATTGATTTGTGAGGAATGATAGCTTTGTTCTAGCACAGCACCCACTTTTGCCTTGTGGCTAATGAATACATCTCTCCCCTGTGCATAGGAAGCCCACTCAGGAAGATGCTCAAGCAGATGGTCTTTGAATCTTGTTGCATGAGGTTCTCTACCAGAACAGGGATGTCCTAGATCTGACATCATTATCTTGTACATTTCCCGTAAGTCAGACAACTTGTGGACCTCAGACTGAGTCATCCACAAATGCCACTAACTGTGCTATGACCATGGGATCAAATGGGGGAGGCTTGGGTTCACTTGAAGATCGACGTTCAACTGCACGAGCTCCATCACGAAGCCGCCAATAGCATTGTACATGATAACATGCATCCATTGCATGTGCATCAGAACCTGCAGTCAAGCGCCCATATAAATGCCAGTTGTTAGTTGTTTTTGCCCAATTCTTCAGATTTTGATCAATGTTGTCACTTAAGGCTCTATGAAGATCATGCTGATCCTCACCCAGACATATGATGCAGAATAATGTTTCTGGGGGTGATCCGTAACTTGATATGAGTTTCTTCGGACTTATCCCAGCTGCACATTCATCTTGCGTGGCCACTTTTCCTCGTGCCCGCTTTACCCTGTAACTGTTGCATGCACTCCTACAACTTTTATGATACACTGCAGCATGTGATTGGAGGGTTGCTGCAATTCCTGAGCCATCATCGAGCTCACTAACCTTGATACCAGATGGAACAGCATTGAGCTGCACAAAATCATTCAGATCTCTTTCAAGAGATGAATATCCCTGTTCTTTTGGCTGTTCTAATGCCTCGTCTTTGCTGGACTGACATAGGCAACACAGTGTCCAATTAATTCCAGTTATGTTAGTAGACATGTCGAGGTATTAATGTTCTACTACACACTACTAACTACACACTAACGAGATCTTCATATCTGCAGGCCTGAAGAGACTAGAATGTGAAGAAGACCACCACCGCATAGACTTGCTTCAGAGGAATACAGGTATGCCAACACCTGCAAAAATAATAAAAAATAGATTAATAGTGGACAAAATGTCAGTAGAAATCCAATGTAAAAGTTAATATAGCTGTTACAACCACAAATCTAAGTGCAATAATTATGTATCATGATTCAATTGACATAAAATGTACATTTCTTATAAAATAATATCAAATGTGGATATATACGACCTGACGTATATCTTGAATTAAAAAACAAATTTCAGAACTGGATTCACTATACTCAAAAACATACAAAAAGTGTCATTATTTGCTGTTCTACTATGATTGGTTGTTATTTTATCGCCCAATGTCAGACCAGATGGCGGCCATCTTGGATTCGTCCATAATGGCCGCCACAGGGAGAGCCCATGTTGGCTCCCGCAAAAAAATGAATGCTTATGGTCATATCTACCCCTGGTAAAAAAATGGTACTTTTGGAACAAAAGGAACAATCGGGGTGATTTTTTGGATTAAGCCCCCTGACTAGTTGTAGGGGTTGAGGCGCGCACCTATTACTGATTCGCTTCACCGGTACGTTAGCGTTGGTCGAAACGTGTAGAGACGTGTCCCAACGTGAATGTAGACGTTCAGAAAAAAATACAGTAAGTACACAAAATTAGTTAACACGAAGGGATTTGCTCGTGATCAGTTTGCATGAGGGGCTTTACTCATAAAATAGGTGTATCCACACTGACCTCTGGCGACACAAGGTACTCGTTCTGCTAAAAAGGTGCGTGTGCAGTCCTCTACTAGCTACGACCTCAATAGTAAACTCATCGTAATAAACGTTAAAGCAGTGATAGAAATATTTCAATATTTAGCCATGATCACTCGGTTTGCGTATTTGGTTATGGCGTCGTAATCAGTGTGACACGTGGTATAACGTAATAAATTTTGTGGTTCCACTCACCCGCGAACTTATACAGAGCTTCTGTCTGTCTTCAGTGAGATAATGTAATCTTTGATACACTTTAAACTCGCTACATGATCAGTCACATCGCCGGCGTTAGGAAACACCACGACACTCAGTAGGTATCAGAATAGCTATACATCACTTACACTTCTTGTTCTATCAACATTACACGATTTAATTAACCCTTTGAGGACCAAGGGACACATTTGTCCCAACGGAAATAATATAAATTGTACAATTTTGCAACGTTTCTACAAATACATCTACATTTAAGTGACTATAGTTACTAACATATCTAATTGTAAATAACAATAAAACTTACACTTTTAAGTTCAAAGAAACGTATACCGGTCGTCAAAGGGTAAAGGCCGTTTAAAACACCTGAACAGACGCTTTAAGTGATGGTATTTGCATATCCACATCCTCCTCAAATTTACAGAATACCACTTTATCAGGGGGTTTGCGAGCAACACCAAAACGTCTCCATCATTCGTAGGAAGTTAAATTCATGAAAACATTTTTGCGATTGACTTATAAATTTAAGCGCTGCAAGTGACGGATGCATGATGAATGGGGGCGAGGCTTACACTCAATGTTCAGACATGAAACAGTAAGGGAATTTAGATCACTGATTAGAAAGTCCAAAATAAATAAATAGTCCTGACAGTATCTCAACTATTTGCTGAACACCATCAGAAAACAGCGTTTCATTCAAATGTCCAAAGGCGACAAAGAGAGGCAGGGTTGAAGGATCGTGAAGCTATCAGAAAACCAATGTGTAAGAGAATACCAAAACTTAATATCAGAAGACTGGAAACAAGTACTCTGGGCAGATAAGAGCAAAACTGAAATATCTGGCATTAAGAGAAGACAGTATCTGAGAAACAGAGCCGGAGAAAGCTGCATGGTCTACTCCATACAGTCAAGCATGAAGGTGGTAATGTAAAGGTATGGGGGCTGTTTTGCTTGGCACCACCTATTCCCATCACGCATCACATTCAATCCTCTTTCTAGCAGTCGCACTTTCACCTCTCTCATTACTCCATCCATAAACGGATTAAACTGCCAATGAGACATCAGCATTCTTGACGCACACCAACACTTATATCAAACCATTCACTCAGTTCTGTATTTACATTTACTCACACACACGCACTACTTCCATCATAGAAGCTCTTCGCCGTATTCGTGGGTTTACCGTCAACACTGACCACCCCGCTACAGTGCTTTTCTATTCCCTCTATCATACGATTTCTCTAGGTCCATAAAAGCCACGTTCACTTCGCAATCCCTTTCACACGTTTTCTCAATAACTTCTCACTGCAAACATTCGATCCACGAACTCTATCATTATCCTACAATACACCTTCCCCACTACACTCGACAGACTCGTACCTCCGTAATTCTCACATTCACTCTTTTCGTCTTTCATTTTGTACGATGAACAATTATTACTTTCTTCCAGTCTTCAGGCACATTTCAACTCGTCTATGCCCTCTGACACGCACCACAACCACTCCAACCCTTTCAATCCCCCATACTCAATACTTCCCCACATATTCCATCCAGTCACGCCGCTTTTCCATTTTTCCAGTTCGCGAACCGCTGCTTTTGCATCATCCATATGGTTAGGTTATCGGCCGTTGCATCACCCTTACTCCTCACACCGTCAAATCTCACCCTATTTATATTTGCACTCGTCTCATCTCCTCAATGGACCAAATCGTCGAAATATTTTTTTTATCTATTCCGTAGATTTTAAGTTGAAGTTCAATAACCTTTTTTACTCAAAATAAATACAATTTACAAAATTAACAAATAATTGTGAAATTAAACTACATTTATTTCACTTCGCCCTTAAGCTTTTGGTTTTACTGGGCTCTTAATTAAAAATATGATATACTACTACTTATTATTAATACTCTTACATAAATCCCGAATAAGAATTATTAGAGTATATATATTAATCTCACGTTATTATTATTAAAGATATAAACAAAAACAAAGTCATTACTGAATGTATGATACCAATACTACGCAAAGAAATCAATATTAGACAGGAGAGATAATAATAACAAGTAATGCATATTTAATCCTAGATTTTTATTTGTATTCTATTATTAACCGAAATTTCAACTTTTTTTTAAAAGAATCTCTGCATCCATAATATTTTTTATATTAGCATTTAAATCATTCCATAGTTTCAGTGCAATGAAAATGGGTAATTTTTGAGATGAAGACTATCTAAATTGAGGTATAACGTGCTTTGATCCGTTTCTGGTCCGATACGAATGGATTTCTTGGGTTACAAAATATTTATTTACCCATTGTAAATTAATGATTTTCTTATTAACTTATTACACTCGTAAATAAAAATAAAGTGTGCCACTTTTATTACATCTTTGAGCTTTAGTAGTTTTAGCTCTTTAAATAATGCGCTTAAATGATCATGGAAATCAGCATCAAATAATAACCTTATTGCTTCCGCTGTGAGCACTCTTCCATTCTCATTCCTTAATCTGAAACTTAATTTCTGTTTCATTCCTGTATTTTGGCACTTTCTTCCAAAACAACTCTCTATTCTCTAAATATTTTTCATTCATCTTCCTCCAAAACTCATTATTTATTCTGTTCCTTTCGCCTTACTCTCTCTATACACACACACCTTTTATCTTCAATCGTTGATGCAACCTCGGCATTTCAGCACGCTGTTGCCCTCTTCTTTGCACCTATTTTGGCAAAATGTTAGTTTTACGGTTGAAATTATTTTCTGTTAGTAGTAATCTCTATATGAAACTGTTCGTCTGTCTTTCAATGAGAGACCTTTTCCTGGCTGCTTTGTATTTGTTAATCTTCTTATATTCGGCTGAATATACTAAACAGAGAGAGAGTCAATTTCATTACTTTAATTGCAACCATTGATGAAAAGCCCAATTCGCTTGATTATGATGAGGTTGCGAATGAAATTGAAACTTTCGATGTTTCAAACACCAGTTCTGGATACTTACTTTTCCGTGTTATCCAAAATATACCCGAGTCTTCTGATGGGAATGACGACTGAAGGGTCTCGTCAGAAGAACATTCGATCATATATGATAATATGTGAAGTTTTTTGCATTTAACATTCGATCAATTGATCGTGTAGGTTTCTCGCGAGGTCGGCAGACTACCACCCTTTCAGTTAACGGAGTAAGTTTAAAACTAACACACACACACACGCTTGATCTTTTTCGTTTCCATAACATTTAACAATTATTTCATGGGCTATCTAAATTTTGTTTTGAAATATAAAAGCTAAAAAAAGTTAAGTCTATGCTGTAGCCTGCTGGTCCAAGTTTAATTAAAAAAAAAAGTTTTAGACGTTTTTACGATGTATATAAATAGTAACTTATTTTCTATGTAAACGGATTTCTGAGCGAAAAACCCTTAAAAAAAAACCATCATTTTATTTATTTATTTATTTTTTGCAACACTGTGCTTACCACAGGCTGGGAATCACTACCCTAATTAGACGATTCCTTACATTTTTAACTCTCCTATATTATAGGGTGTACACAAAGTCCTTTCCCGATTATAAACTTTAATAATAATTACATGACATCTAAAGAACACACAATAATGCTTTGTTTTGCGTGTTGTTGCGTAATACAGCGGGTTTTCTTTACTCTCATTTGCAGATCCTGTTGTTGTGCCTGATTGGGAACCATTGGTGATGGACCGAAACAAAATGGTAACTCCGCAGGAGAAAGCAAAATGTGTCGTTTGTTTGCCGAGTCAAAGTCCGTGATTACCGTTCAACGGAACTACCGCCGTCATTATGGCAAGAACGATACTTCCAATCACAGCATTAGGAACGGTACCACGAGTTTCTGGAGACGGGTAGTGTGTGATGGACGAGCCTAGGCGTGGACGTCCCAGTGTTTCAGTCGAAACGGTTGCGTGTTCAACGGGCTTTCCAACGAAACCCTCGAAAGTCCGTTCGTCGCGCCTTACGGCAATTTGTAAAGGATTATGCGTACCATACTCCCGTTGCTGACATTAATACTCTTCGTGCAAGGATTTGCGATGCCATCAACAGTGTCACGAGAGATACACTAGCCAACGTACGGCGTGAACTCGAATTCCGCTCGGATGTGCTACGCGTAACTAACGGGCACACGTTGAGATTTAATAAAACAATAAACTTGATGTATTACGCAACAACACGCAAAACAAAGCATTACTGCGTCTTCTTTGGATTCCACGTAATTAAAGTTTATAATCGGGAAGGACTTTTTGTACACTGTATATTTAATGGGGATCAATGAAAGAAAGCCACCCCCAGCCTTCTTTAGTTACCGTAGCTTTATAAGGCTAACTAACGAAAATATCACGACCTAACCAATCGTTAGGTGAACTGTACGCCCTTGACGATTGGTTATGTTAGGTCGTTATATTTTCGTTAGTTAGCTTTATAAAGCTAACTAAAGGAGGCTGGTGGTGGCTTTTTTTTATTGATCCTTTAAGGTTAAAGGAAATCAGCGAGAGAAAAGTATGCCATACTCAAATTTTCAATCATAACACGATACGATATATTAAAATAATAATAATAATAACAACAATAAGTAAGTAATGGCGATTAATAAGTAATAAATTACCCTTAATCATCATGAACCGTAGTTAATAAGGTCGTAGGATACGACCCCAAAAAGTTTACTGCATTATTTAATCCCTCTCAGGTTGCCATTTTATTTGCTATTTAATTAAATCACATCGGAATATATTTTATCCATTCTCGTAATGAAAAATCATAATTAATACTAATAAATTACTTTCCATACTTAACAGTTAGAATTAATATAACCTAAGATAGGGGAAAAGAAAGG
This sequence comes from Bathynomus jamesi, assembly GCA_023014485.1. NCBI lineage: Eukaryota > Metazoa > Arthropoda > Malacostraca > Isopoda > Cirolanidae > Bathynomus > Bathynomus jamesi. The sequence goes on along the minus strand of JAJOZX010003764.1, from coordinate 42,787 downwards.
CTCTGCTGTTTAGTTTACACACACACACACACACTTAGAGGTCAGTACAAAGATTTCATCCTGTACGGTATTTCAACGCAATCAAACTTATTAAAATGGTTTAGTTTGGTGTCTTCATTGAAGTGAAATTATTTTTTATTCATTTAATTTACTTCTGGGATGAGTTAATAAATACTCAATAATGTACTGGCTCTTCTTTCTTTTCGGATAAGCATATATACTTTTTCCCACACTAATAGACGGAGTTTATTTCCACAACAGTTTCGATGCCCACTGGCATCCTCTTCGGGTGGATACAGAAAAACGAATGAACAAAAGTGAGTAAGGAAACAATCCAGGAAAGGTAAAGAACATTCTAGAAAGCCAGAGACCATTAAGAAATTCACACCTAGGTTTGGATCCCGTTCACCCGACACCGGAACGGATTTTTTGACCAAGAATCTCATTTTTAAATGGTCCAGTTTATAAGTACCTTGGCGCAAATTAAAATTATCGTCTTGTTCTATCTATACATACGGATTCTGTTATTTTTCTTTTCACATAATTATTACATTTATAAAGTAACTTACTCGATTCCCAATCTATGACATGATTATTATTATTATTTTGGCTGGCGTGATAAAAAATTGCATTATTAGTGTTACAACATCCGAAGGCATATTTATGTTCTTTAATACGAGTTTCGATATTTCTTCCAGTTTCTCCTACATAACTATACTAAATCACACTTTTTTACGGAGAATGCTGTAGACACCAGCTTTCTCCCGTTTTGCAAAGTTATTCATAACCAATTTACTTTTTACAGTAGACGAATATTTGAACGCCAAATCAAACCTAAAATATTTCGTCAAAGGTTTTACACTTTCTAAGCCGCAAATGTAAGGCAAACTCAAATATTGTTTTTGATTAACTAAAGGTTCCCGAGGGAATGTTCCAAATCTTTAAATTTTCCGAGTCCAGCAAATGTAGGCTACAAATCGTGAGTGCTCTCAGAAACATGGAAGAAATAATTGAGCTTTTAACACCATCATCATCATATGAAAAATAATGATTATACAAATTGCAGTCACATTTCGACCTCCACGTAAAAAAGTGAAGTTTTCCATTTAATATATACTCTTTGTTAATTAAGATAACGTAAGAAATCTTTCTTTTGGTATAAAAGGCGAAAAATTTATTTATAAAAAAAAGGTAAATTTAAATTAGATGTTAGTAATAATTTTGTATTATTTGAGGGAAACAATAGAGGAGGGATTTAGATTGTAGGAAACCTTCATTGAAGTGGTAAGTTAAAATATAGTTTCTTTCGTAATATTCATTGTTTGAAATATGAAAAATAAACTGAATAAGTATCATTACTAACAGTCTGCTGCTTACTGTATCCTTTTTTTTTTAGAACCTAAGTGGGTAGGAGTACCCAAAGCTCCGTTAGGATTACCCATAATTTCATTAATTTTTTTTAACTATATAAGATTTTTAGAAAATACAAATTAGTTACTCGATGTAACGGAAGTAAAGCGATTATTTCTGTTACCTTCCACCTTTCGGATTCTCCGCCTTACTAATATCAATGATTTCCTCCGTTCAATAGTCAGAAATCACTCGGTACATCCGTGTGTCGTGGCTAGTTCTAAGAAGACTCGGAAAGACACGAGATATTTGGCTCGTAGTCCCTCGCCAAGCCCAGTTCACTGCTTCCGCCCATAAGAGAAGTGATGGTTCTCTTTTTTCACCGTTATCTGACTGAGAAAGACGTTTCGTTAAGTGGTTAAAAATTCCTGCGCGGCCCCAGAAGCGCGTAGTTGACAAGGTCGGGAAACTCTGACGAATGGAAAAACTCAAGAACGAAGAAAAGGTGAAACGGTCGAACACATTGAAAGCCAGGGGGGAGAGCTTCAAAGAGAACCCGCACTATTTATCTCTTTGACGTTGCCCACACCGAGGCAATGGAGATAATGACAATCGAAGAGAAGGCCTTCCTCTTGGCGCGAAGAGAGAAAGGATGTCTAGGCAAAATGGGAGAGGTGGACACTACTACTATTACTTTGGCCAGAGAGGAGGAGAGGAAAAAGTGCGGCAATTATTTATGCGTCTAAGAAAACAAGCGTCAGAAAGAAGACGGAGACGGGACACTGACTAACTAGCTCATCCAGTACTGATGGGAGTGATAACGATGACAAAGACTTCGCTGTTCCTGGTCCCTCCACATCTAGGTCATCTATCTGTATTCCCGAAGCGAGCTCGAACGACCTTTCTCAGTCCTGGATCGGTAGAAACACTGGCCCGCCACTTTTCTTTTGACTTCAGCCGCGAATAGTTTGAGTTATGACATCTTCGGCTCGAGTTTGAACCGTACGTCGATTCAGAGGCAGTGAGCGAACTCCGGGAGGAAATTGCAAGGACAATCAAGGAGTCATTCGATCCGACCCATTCCTTGACTGTTCACTGGGATGGAAAGCTGCTTCTAGAAATGACTGAGAATGAGACTGTGAATCGAGTCCCGATTTTTGTGTCTGGAGGAAGAAAGGAGCAACTTCTGGGAGTTCCAAAGCTGGGGTGTGAAACGTGTGGCGATAGCTACCGCAGTGGAAAAGGCAATCCGGTCCTGGAAGACTGAAGGCATAGAACGAGCCATGTACTTTGATACCACGGCCTCAAATACTGGGTAAACGAATGGAGACTGTACTTCTTGAAAAGAAGTTGGCGAAAAGCTTGCTCCAATTCGGCTGCAGACATCACACCTTCGAGGTGGTACTGGAGCCAATCTTCCCAACTTGCATGGAGACATCAGCTGGGCCAGGCATCTTGCTTTTCAAGCGATTTCGGGATAAGTGGGGATTTCTCAAAATAATTGAGGAGGACTTGGAGACAAAGGCCAAAGCACTGGAGAACTTCGTCACGACCAGCAGCCTCCAGTTTTCGAAACCATGAGCATAATATCGGATACCTTCCTCTCTCAGGATTCAAGCCAATGGGAACAAGACGAAGAGTTCGTGAAAGGAAAAGAAGCACGTAAACAGCTTCGGGTCGTCAATAACATCGCGGAACGCGACGTGGCCTTCATCGAAGAATTCGACCTGCTTCACACCACAGATGAGGACTAAAAAATTGTACCTTCTTTTGGTAGTCAAGGAGCACAGAAAGAAATTTCCTGATGAAACAAAAAAGAGCACCACCATGAAAGCTGGGGGAGCGAGTGTTCTTTGATTCTGTAATATGGAAGCATACTAGTAGCTTCGAGCAGTTTATTTTCCTGAGGTTCTATAGTAGATTTGTACATTTTTCAGTGATGTAGGTCTCGAGACCTCAGACCCAATTTGCAGATCTCGATCTCGGTCTCCGCTATTTAGGTCTCGGTCTCGACAGACGCGGCCTCGGTTTTTCTCCCCGAGACCTTTCGAGACCTCTCGAGACCGTAATGAAAAATACATGTTATTGGCATACTCATGATGGTGGCTTGGTTGAACAGACAATTCAGAATGTTTATGAAAGTTTGTAAAAGTAAGGGACTCTAGGTATTCACTAATCAGTCACCCTGTTTTGAGTTGCCACGTTTGTCTTGCGGGGGAGTGTGGGCCTGAATTTTTTTAGGTTAGCGCTACAAAAAAGTTTGCACCCCCCCCTCCCCCCCGCCAGATTAATTTTATTGAAAATGGAAACACTAAATAGAGAATTATACATATTATATATAAGTATATATTATAAGGCCACTTAGTGTTGCCAAACGGCGTGTCAACCTCTGTGGCGTGATAAAAACGACTATCCTCCCATCCAATATGTATTTGAAAAAATAAAATGCTTCACACAAAAATAATGCAAGAAATACAGCATAAAGAAACAGTACCGATAAATTCAATAAAGCATAGAATAACTCGACAACCCTTCACATCACTTATATTTACAACGTGCCGATTCGTAGAACAAATCTCAATTGCCAATTGTAAATGTTAAAAAATGACGTCATCAATGATGTCACGGCGGAACTTTTATCACGCCACACCTCCCCTTAAGCTGAATTTATTTTGTAAATTTTGTTTCCTAATCAGTTTTTGGCACGTGCTGTTAGTGACAGTGTGTAGTTTAGTTTTGTATTCCATTTTATGAATCTCATATTTTAGACAACTGCTCTCCAATAAAGTTTTGGCACCAGAAAAGGGATAAATTCCCATCAGTGGCCAATATTGCCATGACTGTTTTAACAGTGCCTGCATCTAGTGCTCCAATTGAGCGTGTATTTAGCCATGGAGGCATAATAATGAGGCCCCACAGAAGTCGAACTTCAGCAGATCTTCTGAGCATGCTGATGTTCCTTAAGTGTAATGAGTACTTATCATGCTTTAAATAAATGCACAAGTCAAACTGGGTAGTGGGTACGTTCATTAAACTTTCTGTAACAGATATAAAAGAAGTAAATAAATAAAAAGTACGTGTATATATATATTCATTTGTTAATTTATAGGCTACACTTTTTGCATTCAACACACTACATCTGAGAAAGTAGTTATTAGTTTATTAATATACTTAACATAGTCTAATATCCATAGTAGTGTAAAACAAATTGAAAGGGCATGAGCTTGGTCTCGATCTCGATCTCGGTCTCGAATTTTAAGGGTCTCGATCTCGGAAGGTAGATCTCGATCTCGAACCTTTGATCTCGGTCTCGATCTTGGTCTCACAGGATCAGGTCTCGGTCTCGGTCTCAGACTTGGTGGTCTCGACTACATCACTGACATTTTTTTCTCCCTTTTGATTGAATGTTCCAGAGAGAGATTTGCATCATGTACGCTCGCTGTGTATATGATACACGCTGTACAACAGGTATCACAGGGGCAGAAACTTCAGGGGCTGGTAGTGACCCCTTAACATGCTTTGATTTCTTTCAAATTTTATGTACTTCAGTTTTTAGTCAATCCTCATAAATATACGGAGTAACCCAAAAAAATTTGTGTTCAATTTTTACCCCTGAATAAGAGCCACCCTAATTATATATCGGGTGGCCACAAAAAAACTTTACTTAATTCAAAGTTTAATAACTGCAACAATTCAAAACTTATGCGATTGAGCTTTGGCACACATTAACAGATGGTTATAATCTATAATTGCTGGAATTTTCAAATATATGTAGGTTCTATAGTTTTGTTACAGTGAACAATTTAAAAGCATATGTCTAAAAATAGCATGCCGAAGAAAATGAATTTGAACTTAACAAAATTTACTTAAACAAATGGTCAATGTGACCACCTCCCTGTTGGTAAACTGCCCTCAATCGCTTCTTCCACGAGGAGATGCACTTTCGAACCTCATCTAAGGTGATATCCTCCCATACTCTACTGATTTTCTCCTTAAGTTCATCTTCGGTGAATTTGTCTTTCTGGCTGCCATAAACCTTCACCATGAGGGAATCCCATACTGAATATTCCATCGGATTACAGTCGGGAGACTGAGGCGGCCATTCATCCTTTTTGATGAAATTAGGGCTCTCTTGCTCTAGGTGATTTTGGGTCGCTCGGCTTGTATGGGCGGGTGCCCCATCTTGCTGGAAAATGTAGGCCTCATCAGGATACAGCTGACGACAATCAGGAAGTAACCCATTATCTAACAGGTTGATGTAGCGCTCAGAGTTAACTTTAGTTTCGTTTGTGGCAATAAAATGAATTCGTGTTTTCCCCTTCCATGAAATTCCCGCCGATACCATTACTTTTCTGCTGAATCGTGAGGTTTCATGATAAAGCCTGGAGGGAGGAATGTCCTTTTTCCTTGAACCATAAACCCTGTCATTTTGCCTGTTTTTGGCCACCTCCAACGTGAAATCCTTTTCGTCTGTAAACAACTTTTTGCACGTCTTCAGCTAGCGTTCATATAGGGATTTACAGCGGGTCTTTCTACGCTGTCTTACATTCTGATCACGCCGAGAAACTCGAATTCTCTTGTAGGCCTTCAATTTCAAACGTTTTACAATCCCTTGTACAGAGGAGCGAGAAATCCCAAGGTCGTACGCAATCTGTCTCTGGGAGCGATGAGTTCCTGGTGTATTCTCCTGGGATTGAATCAGTTCCTCCACGGCAGCCTTATTTTCTTCTGTTGAAACACTTTTGAGCTTGCCGCTGCCGGGTTTTCTAGCTGTTGATCCAGTATCCTTTATCTTTCTTATTAAGTTATAAACACTTTGACGAGTCCAGTTCTTTGCGGGGAATTCTCGGACAATCCTATTTCCATTCCAACCTTTTTCCTTGACACATGCTTCTATGATGGCTTTATCACTTTTACTTAACGTCATGCTGGCGGGGTTTTAGCTGAAAAATAAAAGAAAGCAAATTCACATTAGGTTTAGCCTACGCCAGCGCGCGTGTCATACTACGCTACATTAGGTTTAGCCTACGCTAGCGCACGTACGTGTCAGATGCACACCAGGCATGCTATTTTTAGACATATGCTTTTAAATTGTTCACTGTAACAAAACTATAGAACCTACATATTTGAAAATTCCAGCAATTATAGATCATATGCATCTGTTAATGTGTGCAAAATCTCAATCGCATAAGTTTTGAATTGTTGCAGTTATTAAACTTTCAATTAAGTAAAGTTTTTTGTGGCCACCCTATATAAAGGGTGATCCAGAGAAATGGGACCCAAAAGAAACCCCTGTAACTCTTAAAGTATAAGTCATTTTATAAAATCATACGCATCATTCGAAAGAGGATAGTTACAAGTTTGTACAGGATTGTATAGGTTTTGACAATACAAGACAAGATAAGATACAAAACAAAATAAGTGTTAGTTAAAACTAACCCTTCAAGACGACTGCATGGACTGTGGAACAGCTGCGTTTCATAACTGAGCAATATTATGAGCATGGAAGAAGTGTAGTTTCAGCTCTTAGAAGGTGATTTTGACATCTGAAAATTTGTCTTGAAAGATCTTTGAGCTGAAACTACACTTCTTCCATGCTCATAATATTGCTCAGTTATGAAACGCAGCTGTTCCACAGCCCATGCAGTCATCTTGAAGGGTTAGTTTTAACCAACACTTTTATTTTGTTTTGTATCTTATCTTGTCTTGTATTGTCAAAACCTATACAATCCTGTACAAACTTGTAACTATCCTCTTTCGAATGATGCGTATGATTTTATAAAAGGACTTATACTTTAAGAGTTACAGGGGTTTCTTTTGGGTCCCATTTCTCTGGATCACCCTTATATATATATATATATATATATATATATATATATATATATATATATATATATACATACATTACATTACATTTTAACTGCAAACAACACACAGTATAATTAATGTAAATCGACGCTTGTATAGAAGAACGTTCCGCACAAGATGAGGAGGGAGAAGGAACAAATGAAAAATGAGGTAACCACATTACATTAATTATACTGTGTTGTTTGCAGTTAAAATGTATGTATGTGCGGCATGCGGGAGGTGCCCCCTCAGGGCATTGGTTTCTGCTCGTATGTAGGAGAATTACGACTTCTGATTAATCGAGGCCCATGGTGTAGTGGATAGCATATCTGACCGGCAATCGGAAGATCCCGGGTTCGATTCCCGGGTGGTTATCTCATTTTTCATTTGTTCGTTCTCCCTCCTCATCTTGTGCGGAACGTTTCTATACAAGCGTCGATCTTTATATATAATATATATATATATATATATATATATATATATATATATATATATACAGTGCTTAATTTGTGACGGAACGCCGTTCCGGTACTTTTATTTTAAAACCTAACTAAAAAAAAGGTTTTTATTTTAATAAAAAGGTCAGCAACGTAATTTCGTAATTTAAAATCCAACGAAATACAGACAGTAGAAAGCGAAAACTAGTCGATCAAGCAGAAAGAAGTTTGGAGTGTGTGTGGAAATTAAGGTGATTATTCTATCAACTTCCTATATATAGCAATAGCATGTAAGTAAAGCAATTTTATTTTGTTTCAAATACATATATTTTGTTTCACTTAGATGAAATAACATTTCACTTAGATATTGCAATCACTAACTTTTTCTTTAAAATAATACTGTATTCGAAGGACTTTCATTTGCATGTTGCGCGTTTCTCAGAAAAAGCGCTTAAAATGCATTGGTTTCCGGGGCGCCGCCCCGGACCCCGCTAGGGGGGCTTACAGCGCTCCCCCAGACCCCCTAACTGTGAGGGGTTCACCTGCGTTCCACTTTTTTCATTTACAAATTAAACACTGTGTATATTATATATATATATATATATATATAATATATATATATATAATCACATACCTGAAAGGGTTCGTGCAAAAAACAAGAGCAGACTTTGCATGCCTCATGGAAACCCATCTAAAGGACTGCCAGGCGAACTGTGAAAACCGAGTTTTGTGTTGACAAGTAAGAAATACAAATTGACAATTATAACATACTTCGAGCCAACAGGACAGTAGGAACGAAAAGAATGATGTGTTATTAATACACGCGAAAAACATATGGCACAAATGGCTATAAGTACTCTAATTCAATGAACTAGGTAGAATCTGTAGCAGCAAAAGTTGAAAAATTAAAAATGGCACTAATTGTACTATACAGACCCCCAAACACACCAACTTCAAAATTCTCAGATTCCATTAGAGAGGTCAGAAACTGGGTAAAAGATCTACACTCCCCAACTCGAAATATTTTTCTCTGTGGTGTGTGGTGATTTTAATTTTCCATTTATGAAATATAAAATGACAAGAAAAAATATATGTACGAGTATACACCAAGACAAGGAGGGCACACAGGAAGACCAGGGTCAGGCAAAAATGCTCCCAGCCCGAGCCGATGAATTTATGTTAACACAAGAAATAACGAAAAACACAAGAAAAAAAACAACTGCCTAGATTTGGTATTCACGAACAGCAACCTAATTGATAACAAAAATATCCCCAACTATAATATCAGATCACAACATTATTGAAATAAATAATATAAAAGCAACGGGGGAGGAAAGAACACGCACTATTCAAAGAAGCAAATTCAAAATTTTTAATTTTCACTCCAAAGCTATAAAATGAGAAGGTATTGCATCCAACATGGAAGCAATAGATTGGAAAACTATCTTCAAGGCCAAGACAACGGAAGAGATGTTAATTACCTTGGAGGAGAAGACGCTGGAAATTGTGGAAAGACGTCCCAAAAATGCAACGAAGAGGAAAGAGAAGCAGGTTCGAGAAACAAAAGAGGTCAATATTCCGAGAGAAAAGAGCGACTGCAAAATTAAGTAACTGCAAAGACAACAACAACATCAGAAAAATATTAAACGATAAACTGCAGAGTATAGATTGCGTCATACAGGATCTAATTGAGAAACATACAGAGAAAGATGAGGAGGACGCTATGGAAGTGATAAAGGTTAACTCAAAGTACTTCCATAATTTTGCAAAATGGAAGTCGAAAAAGCAAGCGACTATCGGACCTTTGAAAAATGAAAATGTTTTATCCGATGATCTAAACGTAGTATCTGAAATATTAAGAACTCGGTATGAATCATCCTTCAGTATCCCCAAAACTGAAAAACTAATATGCGATAGAAACGCATTCTTTGAAGAAGAATTACAAGGGGAAAGTATAACGGATTCTGACTTTACAAAAGATGATATTACACGAGCTATAGGAAAACTAAAAGCTCACTCGGCGGTAGGCCCGGAGAAGTGGAATGCCACTGATTAAAAACTGCAAGAAAGAAATCGTTGAGTCTTATACTGGATATGGAGACGAGCACGAGACACGAGAGAAATACCGAGCATCCTGAAGAGAGTGAATATAATCCCAATATATAAAGGAGGAGATCGATCCGAAGCCAAAAACTATATATAGGCTAGTGTCGCTTTCGTCTCATCTCACCAAAATATCTGAAAGAATGGTTAGAGAAAAAATCTACATATTTTTGGAAACTCAAAAAAAATTAAATGATAACCAACATGGATTCCGGTCACGCAGATCATGCCTATCACAATTACTGGAACACTATAAAAACATTATTGATGCACTTAAAAGTAAAAGATCAGCTCGGTAGAATACTGCTTGGTCTTAACATTCGCATTTAAACAAAAAAGACAGTCAACTAGAAGGGATTCAGAAAAGCTTCAGTCAAGATTAATGGATGTAAAGAACTAAATTACTGGGAAAGATTACGTGAATTAAACTTATATTCAGTGGAAAAGAAGAGAGGTACATCATTATTTACACTTGGAAAATGAAGCAGGAACTAGTCCCTAATCTTACTTTGAACCCTATAACCACCCAAACAGCAGTGAAAAGTAGAAAAGGAAGAATGTGTGTGGTGTTCCCAAATTAATTAAAGGCCAGACAGGAAACATCCTCATCCATGAAGGAAAATAGTTTTGTTGCGAGGATCAAAACTGTTCAACCAGATGGCCAAGGAACTAAGGAACGCGAGTGATATAGCGGTGGATATCTTCAAAAACTACTTCAGAACAGTTCCAGATGAGCCGGGCGTACCTGGCTATATGTGAAATGGAGAGCACAAGAAACTAACTCTTTACTTCACCAGGCCAACTCAAGAGGAGGGTCAACAAGCTTGGCCTTCGTGAAATGAGGAATCATTGCACGGAACATTTGAAAGTGTGTGTGTGTGTGTGTGTGTGTGTGTGTGTGTGTGTGTGTGTGTGTGAGCGGCAGAAAAATCTGCCCACTTGAAATATCGCGAAAGCGAAAAGCAAAACAGTGGGCAAGCTTCTGTTTATAAAAGTTTTAAAATTCGAAAATATAGTCTATTTGACGACCAAATAACGAGACAAAACAACGTCAGCTGCGAACACACTAGCTGTAACGAATTTTCAACTTCTTTTAAACATTCGACAGTGACATTCAGTTGCTCTTAGACTGCTAGTGCCACTTTTTTGTTCCACTAGTGGGAATAGGTATTTGCGTTTAGTAAATTCTTTTGGGTTTCAGAATTGGACATTTACAATGGGTTTGAGTGCCGTTAACGTCGGAAGAGTCGTCGCCCTAATTGAAGATGGTCGGAGCCGATGCGCTAGCTAGGAATTCCAGCACGATCTCCGGATTTAACACCATTAGACTTCTTTGCTTGGGGCTTTATAAGGTCTGAGGTTTACGAAAAGATGCTTGAGGATGCGTTCCGCAATGCAGTGGACAGAGGTGAGATTTGCACACACACTGATGATGCCCAACGTCGAATATTAGACCAAAGCTTAATAAATAAAATATACCTGTACAACATTCTTATCCTAAAATACTATTATCTCAGCAAAATAGCTAGGGACTTTTGGACCACCCTGCGTGTGTGAAAAAAAAAAATAAAAAAAAATATATATATACAGGGCGTCCCAAAAAAATGTATACACACTTTAACAGCTGATAGCTCAATTGATGTTTCTTTCTTTCCAAGTTAAACCCATTAGAATTAATAATGGCAGTCAGACTAAGCTTTGAACAAAGGAAATTCATTCTAAAATGCTACTGGAAGTGTGAAAACGCAGTTGAAGTGCAAAGACAGTTTAGGAGGGAGTTTCAAACAGATCCACCAACGCGACTTACCATCACTCGAATTAGAGATAAGTTTGAAGCCGATGCAACTGTTCAGAATGTCCACAAGAAGCGTTCCGGAAGACCACGGACATCGACAAGCCCCACAAAGCAAGAAAGAGTACTGGAAACGTATCACCAAAGTCCAAGAAAATCTGTGCGGCAAGCGAGTCGTGAGGTAGGAATTTCAGAATCGTCTGTCCAACGCATTTTGAAGCGCTGTCAATGGAAAAGTTACATTCCAAGATTAGTCCATGCTATTAATGAAGATGATCCGGACCGAAGAGTGGAGTATTGCGAGTGGTACTTGGCACGATGTGGATGTGGATTGGACGAAGGGGTTTCGTAGAATACCCTCCGCGTTCACCAGACCTCACACCACTAGACTTTTTTTATGGGGATACTTAAAAGACAAAGTCTACGCTATAAAACCTGCAACAGTCGCTGAATTGAGAGCAGCCATTGAACGAGAATGCACACAAATACCAAACGAAATGTTTCGTGATGTTTGCGATTCCATTGCTTCGCGTTATCAGCAGTGCCTGGACCAGAACGGACGTCAGTTTGAAAACAGGCGTTGACAAAACAATTAAATAATGTCTGTAGATTCTATTACATTTTGAAAATGAAATGTATTTTATAAACACTGCCTTTATAATTATTTAAAGTGTGTATACATTTTTTTGGGACGCCCTGTATATATATATATATATATATATATATATATATATATATATATATATATATATATATATATATATATAGGGCCTATATATGTATAACCTTTAACCTTTGATTAGCTTCCGCCCGAATTGTTCAGTCTGACGAAGGTCAAGCTTTTCACTCCACCTTAGACCTACAGTTTAACGTGGAATCCGAACCACGCCCCACCAGCAGCCCAGCGTCTTAACCACTAGGCCACCCAGGGTACCCATTTATCTACCAACCACTTTCTTTATTGTGTGGAAGAACATTGAACAGCTGGGTTTTGCTGCGCGCTGACTACCGTCACCGGGTCTCGATCCCGAGGCCGATGGATTTGTAGTCAGCGACGCTAACCACTACACCACCGAGGCGCATTTTATATATATATATATATATATATATATATATTATATATATATATATATATATCACACACACACACAAACTCAGAATGGTCCCCTGAGAAACTTATATGTTAAACACAGACCATGCATGGAACAAGGAACTCTCCTGGGAAAATTAAATCCACTATAGTCCGAATAAGTAATGGTAAATGACAAATACCATAGTTTTTCTTTTTCATGATGCCAGCCCGACGTGGGCAACGGGTCTCTCGCAAAGAGGTCCCATAAATATAGCTTCTCCATGTCCCAAAGCTGGATCCTGTCTGCTTTGCAGATAGCTGGTGAGGGAAGCTATATTTATGGGACCTCTTTGCGAGAGACCCGTTGCCCACGTCGGGCTGGCATCATGAAAAAGAAAACTATGGTATTTGTCATTTACCATTACTTATTCGGACTATAGTGGATTTAATTTTCCCAGAAGAGTTCCTTGTTCCATGCATGGTCTGTGTTTAACATATATATATATATATTATATATATATATATATATATATATATATATATATATTATATAATATATATATATATATATTATATTATATATTATATATTAGTGATGGGACGATTAATCGGAATCGAGAATCGAGAATCGGAAGAATCGAGCATTTTTCAGGAATCGGAATCGAGAGAATTGTACCATGATTTCCGATTCTTAAAACGATTCTTTAACTTTTAATTGAACCAGTTTTGCAATGTAAACTTTAAAATTTAAATGAAAGAGGATAACAAATTTTATTTTTATTGTATTATAGCTATACATTAAAACATGTATATCCATGATGTGTAATCAAGAAGATTAAAATGAATTGTTACAACTTACAGTTGATTTTTATTTTTAAACCAATCTATTATAATTTATAATTTATATTACCATACTCATAATGTAAATAGTTAATCTTACCAGAGTAAAATATGACAATTTCCAGAAAAACAAGTATAGAATTATATTTAAAAATATTGAGAATCGGAATCGGAATCGAGAATCGTATCGGAATCGTTAAAAATTTTGGTATCGTCCCATCACTAATATATATATATATATATATATATATATATATATATATATATATATATATATATATTCAACTGCAAAGAACACGCAGTATAAATAACGTAAAGAACGACGCTTGTATAGGAGATATTCCGCGCAAGACGAGAGAGAGAGAACGAAACAAATGAAAAAATGAGGTAACCACCCGGGAATCGAACCCGGGATCTTCCGATTGCCGGTCAGATGCGATACCATTACACCATGGGCCTCACTCTTCCAAATGCCGTAATTCTTCTACATACTCGCAGAAACCAATGCCCCAAGGGGGCACCTCCCGCATGCCGTAACATTATATACATTCAACGGCAAGAACACGCAGTATAAATAACGTAAAGAACGACGCTTGTATAGGAGATATTCCGCGCAAGACGAGAGAGAAAACCTCATTTTTTCATTTGTTTCGTTCTCTCTCTCGTCTTGCGCGGAATATCTCCTATACAAGCGTCGTTCTTTACGATATATATATATATATATATATATTATATATATATATAAGGGGCGACGTCAGGCTTTTGTGGATATTCAGGCTCAAACTTTTCAAGCATATATACCATACTGTATAATTGGATACTTGTTTCACTGTGATATGTATTATGCATAATTAGAATATTTTTAACTGGCATAAATTTAGGAAATAAAACATCGCCTTACCTTATTTATTTATACATTAACTCCAATCTATTAATTAGGCTATTAATTAGTTCTTTCACCAAATTTTTCCTTGAAGTAAATTAATTTTTAAATGTTAAGTAACTTGGACAATTATTTTCCACCCAACCCACTTTATAAAGTATATAATATGCATATTATTGGGAAAAAAAATAAAAATAAAAATAAAAAATAAAAATATTTGGCAACTCAGTGCAGCATTTTGGACATCTGGCACAACAGCAAGTCGTTAGGCAGAAACGAATTTGCCTGACTTCGAACATTGAAAGCTTGGTTATTCGGTGTACTGTGTAGATACACACTACACAGTAATAAATCAAATAAAATACTAATTAACTTTACGTATAGTGAATATCCAAATGACTTTATAACATTATAAATAAATCATAAGATTTACATCATAACATGTTTCAAAGAGAGACGTCAGGCTTAAAACTGTTTGCCTGACAAGACATGGAATTGTGCATTTTTATGAAAGTTGTTGTTGTTGTTGTTGTTGTTGTTTAGCCGATCAGCCCACCCTGATCGAGCAAGCCGGCGGCACGCAGGTAACCGATCGCCCTCTCCGGAGTGGACAAGAGGTTCAGCGCACTCGTGATGTTGTGTTGTGTTGTGTTCGTTGTTGTGCTAGAGCGGTACAGTCCGTCATAATGTGTTCAATTGTTTGTGGTGTGTCTTGGCACAGGTGGCAGGTGTCGTCTATGGAGTTGTCTAGTCTGTGTTTATATGTCCATAAGTTGGGGTGATGTCCACATCGGAATCGTGCTAAGTTAACTCGATCCGATCTGCTCAGGCTGATCTCTGACCTGTTAATGGGCGGCGGCTTCGCACCTAGGACCGCATTCGGACCGAGTCGTGTCAGTGCTTTGTGGGTTAGGTGTGTGTGTGTGTGTGTGTGTGTTTTCTGTACTGTGTGATGTCTGTGGGGCGTGGTATGGAATGGAGTATTTGGTTATAATGTCTCTCTGGTGTTACCTTAATGGTGCGAGGTGTTGGTGCATGATTGTACATGTAGTGGCAAGGGTGTTGTGGGTTAGTTGTCGCTGCTGCCATGAATTGTGTTCCCCTCAGGTCTAAATGTTCCCTAACTTTTAGTATTTTTGTTTCTGTGTGCAGGTGTTCTATTGGTGTTGTTTGAGTGCATCCTGTAATGATACGAAGTGCGTTGTTTTGTATTGTTTGTAAGGTGTTTATGTGTGTGTTTGAGATAATGGGTGCCCAGCATGGGCTAGCATAGTCCATAACTGAGCGAATATATTGTTTGTAGATGAGTGATGTTGTTTCCTGCTGGTGTCCAAAGTTTGTGCCTGTTAGTACCCTAAGCGTGTTAAGTCTTGACGTACATTTGTTTTTAATGTCCTGAATGTGGTTTGCAAAAGATAATGGTGTGTTGTATGTGACACCTAGTATTTTGGTTCTGTGAGTGTGTGGAATGTTGATGTTGTTTAGTGTAAGTTGTGGAATTACCTGGTGTTCTTTTGTGTTGCTTGTAAGCAAGGTGATGGTTGATTTTGTGGGCGCTACTTTGAGTCTATTGTGTGTGAGCCAGTCTTGTATACTGTTTATGTATGTTTGTAGGTTATTTGTAGCGGTGTCGATGTTGTTGTGGGTGGATGTTAGAGTGATATCATCTGCATATGATGATAAGGTAAGCTTGTTATCTATGGGTGTTGGAATGTCATGCATGTATAAGTTGAAGAGTGTTGGTGAGAGAACAGAGCCTTGAGGGACCCCGTTCGGAAAAAGCTTGTTTTTGGATGACTTGCCATTAAATGTGACATGTGAGTATCTTCCTGAGAGATAGTTGCTCAGCCACCTTTTGGTGTTATTGTGCATGTTTGTGTTGAGTATTTTGTTTATGAGAGGGAAGCGTGGGATAGCATCAAATGCTTTACTAATGTCTATTGTTGCTAATAGTACGTTGAGCTGGTCTTCTAGAGTTGATGCCATCCATGATGTGCTGCGTCAGGTTAGTGAGTAATGTCGTGGTTGAGTGGTGAGGTCTGAATCCATGTTGAGTAGGCGATAGTGGTATGTGTGGGTTGGTGATTTGTAAGATTAGTCTTTCTGTTACTTTGGAAGGTGTGCATAGTAAAGTAATGGGTCTATAGGAAGCTGGTTCTGTTGGATTTTTGTTTGGTTTGAGTAGTGTAAAATTTTACCTTGTTTCCATATGTCAGGAATAATACAGTGTTGGTATGAATATGTGCTGATATTTGTGAGAGCTAGTATTCCTTGTGGGCCCAAGTGTTTAAGGTGTATGTTAGATATGGGTCATTCTCTGTCAGATCAACCAGTGCCTAACACCCTCATCTCTCAGATTTTGCTGAAATTTGGTTTATAGGGAGTTTGTGGGCCCTGAATCCATTTCTGAAATTATAAGGTCAATCCGACCAACGGTTCAAGAGATATGACCTCGGGAAATTTGAGGTCACTTGCGAGGTCACTAACATTTGGCGACCCATAACTTGGGTAATAATGGTCACAATTATATAAAAGTATATATATTTAGAATCAGAAAACGACAAGGAATCCAAATATGCAAGTTTTAGAACTCTAGGTTGAAAAATAAAAAAGTTACACTGTAACCAAAATTTGAGGTCACGATTTGACCTCTGGGGTATCAAATGAGAATTTTTTTTTTAATGTAAAAAATGAAGGCATAGGCATTGGCTATTAGAATCAGCAAAAAAAAGTTTGTTTATGTTAGTATTTTTCATGTAACTAACATATAAGTGAACACCATATTCATAAGTTGTGCGTCAATTCTATGTACCTATTTTTTCACACTTAAGCTCATAATTTGACCTATAGAAATTAAAATTACATTTTTTTATAGATATAAAAACAAAGGCAAAAAATGTAAAATTGTATTTCACTGCTAATCTACACTGGCAATAATAGTTATAATAGTGAAAGGGGAAGACCTACTTAGAGGATTCATGTGCTAGCCTAATACAATTTTTGCATACTCGATGCTCTCATCAATTTCTTTTTGTGGAAAAATGTATTGAATTCTGCTGCCTCCTCTTAGGGTAGGACAACTCATTACAGTTAATATATGATGTCCTGGCACTGCACATGAATCCTTGTTTGATGGATAATAATATGCACTTGATCCTGATGACCCAGAGGGATGTAGAAAGTTCACAGTGAAATCATCAAACTCTTCACAATATTCCTCCACAATTCCATACCAAACTTGCATGTCATAAATGCAGCCAACATACTCTCCTGGTTTGACACATTTTAGGTTACCAAGCATTGCAGGTTCATTAGTAAAATGACTTTTCCTTATTCTTTTCTTTTCTCCAATGCCACTTGAAATGGGATACACCATCAGTTCTTCCTTGTTTAGGGGAACAAATCTATGATATTTCTGAGTTCCAGGAATAGCCCTACTATCCTTGAATCGATGTTCCAACCGTTCTTCTGCATCTTTCAAATCAGCTGTAGTTACAAAGAAAAAATTTATCTTCTTGCTCAAGTTTTCTTCACAAAACTGAAACATGTGTTCTGGTGTAAGAATTTGCCTCTCTGTAGTTCTCTGCAAACTGGCACGAGCAGTAGCTCTTTTCACTGTTCCTCCAATCCCATCACATGCATTTTTGCCATGGGATGTAGCAAAGAAGTGCCATTCACAAGACAGACCAAAATCCTCTTCATGGTAACAGAGATTTGTGAAGTTGTATCTATTCTTATATTGGCCAGCACATCCATCTGAGAAATAGTGCACCTTCTTCAATTGTGGGCATCTGAATTTAACATATGTCATAAGCTTCAATATGAATGAGTAAACCATTATAGTGTTGTGTTTTAGTGATGCAGATAAGAAACAGACACTAAAATGGCTAAGTTCCTGGTCTGCAGATGATCTATAATAGATGACAAAAGGGTGAACTGTACAGCTAGGGTGGAGCGAAAAATACTTTTTTTCTAGTATGAAGTTCTAATAGTGATTAAAAGTTGCATTTAGTGGACGATATATACCTGCCAAAATATGAGTTCATTTGTTTAATATTTTCAGCTGCCACCAGGTGGCTAAAGTTAACACAATTTTGGGTAAAAAGGAAAAAAATGCTTCTATTTTAGGTTTATCAAACTATTATAAATTTTATCTTAGAATTATCTAATGTTTGATTAAGATTCTTAAATGATAAGAATTCGTTTTGTAAAAATGCCTTTTCATATGCTTAATATCTTCAGCTGCCACAAGAGGGCTGAAGTTAACTTAAAAATGACAATTAAGTATGATTCTGTGTTTACTTGAAAAAGGGAACAGTAATAAATTAGGATGTCTGTTCTCCTTTATACTGGCTTGAGACAGTTAAGAAACGTTATTTCGTGCCTTAGCTGAGTTACCACCCTTTCCCCAACCAACCTCCCTCTAGAAAGGGTCTTGCTGAAGACTATTTAGTAATTTGCTTTTGTGTCAAATTTTGGCTGTTTTTTCCTTGATTCTAATGTAGCACGAATCCAACCGTCTCTGTTTGTAGGTCCGCAGACTGATCCAGCAGCGTTGTAACGAGCTTGACGCATCTCTCTACGGCTTGTGTATGACATGGAAACTGAAATAATTCTGAATGAAGAGTAGTACCATGTTTGATGCATGATTCAATATCATCAAGAGAAACTCCTTTGGTTATCGGTGGTTCTGCTATCTGAAAATCTTGCCACATAATGAGATCTGTATAGTCTTTGGCAAAAAATTTATTTCTGGCACCTTAAAATACCTGATAACATCTGTTTCTTGAATGCATGCCCTTGCTTTTATGATACGCCTAAATCCCAACTGACGCACATGCTCCCTTTCATCAGCTATCATTGCAATGAGAACGTTTTCTTGATTTGCGTAATATGCATTTCGCTGAATGACTGAGTCATGTACTCTCCTAAGCTCTTCACGGAGATACCGGCTTCTTGCAATCATATCCCACATATGTTTAGCACCATATTGGCATAATGGTTTACGCTTTATCTGAAACCACATTGGTGCGTATACCCTAACAATGAAAGTAGCTAATTCTTGTAAATTGCCTGAAGGATTCTCTGTGCTTGAATATAACGCAGAGTCCTGTTTGCTGTGGTGAGCCACCTTGAATGTGATATATTGCCTGGACTCTTATGACTAAGACTCTTTGAGAATGTTCCACTTGATATAGCCTTGTGAATTTCAAGAAGGTACTGTATTTCTGGTCAGTACTTATGTCATCTACATCAACTTCACACATGTCCTCTTGAATTTCAATGGGTTTGAAGTTAACTATGGGAAGCTTTTCACGGTCTGAAAGTGCTCGGCCAATTTCTCCTGAAAATGCTCTTGGTCCAGTAGTGGTACCATCCAAGTGATGAAACAGATGGCGCAATGGAAGTTCATTAAGGTGTAAAAGGCATATCACCACTGCAATGGCTTATTAAAGGCTTCTTCCAGTAATCTTATTGTGCCTCCAATACTACCAGTGTTAACCACTGTCGAATCACAGCCAACTGCAACGATGTTCCCTATATCAACATTCCTTTCTTTCAAGCAATTCACTAGCGCTGTGCAAATGTATTTAGCTTTGCCACTGGAAGGTGTCACATGTGCAAAGTACAGAGAGTGTGGTTCAGATATTATGCTGATATGCTCTTCGCGTTTGGTTCTTTGGTGGTTAGAGCCATCACTCTCCTGGACTTGAATCATTGTTTTATCCTTTCTGCCATCAAAGTATAATCCCCGCATGGTTTTTGGCTCTCCTATCTGTTGTAGTTCCTTTCTCTGTTTTTGTCTTTCACGTCTTAGCTTACTTCTGTCTATAATATTCCCTTTGTCTTCGGGAGTAACAATTTTAAGATCTGCCAATACTGCAGAAGCAATAGCAGCCCCAGCTCTGTCCGACATTTTAAATCTATCACAAGTAATTGCTAATGAAGGCAGTGGCTCACGCATCTGTTGTTCTGATATTACATATTGAGTCGAGGTTGTATCTTCCTCATTATCTTCAGATATCTCTTCTAGTTGTTGAAGTTCACTTGTCTCTGTTTCGATTTGTAAGTTGGACGTATTGGTTATAGCAGCACTAGTTGTTTGTGAGGATTCCAGACGTGCTTTTTCCATTTCCTTTCGATGTTCTCTTGCTTGTAATCGTCTTGTGTGTGCTATGTCAATGCTTCCTATCACCATTATTCTGCGTGTTCGTTGGTCATTTAAAAAATCCTACTCTTTTGGAGGGACTTTCTTACTCTTTTCACATGAGCATCTCCTAAACTCCTTACATTTGCAGGTGCAGATGTCAAACAAAGTGCATTTTGAAGAGTTTTCAAATTCTTCAAGCTGATTTTTGTACTTAGGCTGATCCTTGCGTGACTTGTATGGCTTTAATAAGGACCTGTATTTATCATGGTACACTCGCATCATCTGTAAAACGCGTGTATGTGAAACTATTGGCAAAGAGGCCTTCTTCCAAATATTTTCTACCTTTTTGGAAACTGCCTCTGCTATTTCAGAAAATGAAGGCTCCTTGTTATTCATCTGCTCCTTCACTAAATGTTTTGTGAACAGGTAATCTTTCATAATGCAGTTATAAGTTGGTAGTTGCATATCACTCATCTCACAAGGTACTTCAAATATGGCACACTTCATATGTTCTCTAGTGAAATGTTTATATTTAGTATTTGATGCCATAATATTTTTAAGAAAAATTCACAATCACAAAATATCCTGTAACATCAAAACATTATATAATTAATATATATAATATATTTTATAAGTATATATAATATATTATATAAATATATAATATATTATATAAATAAACTAAAATTATATAATACATTATAACAAGCATTTTATAATAAAATCAATATTATCTCTATATAAATCACTTTAAAATAAAGTTTTATAATATTCCGATCATATTAAAAAACTTTCCGATCAACTGAGCGACTAGGCCTACTACCTAAGAAGACAAGTGTTAACACACTGTTCTAATGACTCACAGAAAGAAATTCCTTCACACCAAAACCCTCCCCCACAACATTCAGTGTAGTCTCAACATGACTCAGTTACTCTAAATTGTGTTAACTTCAGCTCTCTTGTGGCAGCTGAAGATATTAGGCATATGAAAAGGCATTTTTACAAAACGAATTCTATCATTTAGAATCTTATCAACTATTAGATAATTCTACGATAAAATTTTATAATAGTTTGACAAACCTAAAATAGAAGCATTTTTTTTTTTACACAAAATTGTGTTAATTTAGCCCCCTGGTGGCAGCTGAAAACTTTAAACAAATGAACTCATATTTTGGCAGGCATATTTCGTCTACTAAATGCAACTTTTAATCACTATTAGAACTTCATACTAGAAAAAAAGTATTTTTCGCTCCACCCTACAGTGTACACTGTGAATTGTCCCAGTGAAACCCTTGGGCAGCATCCTGGACAATGAAAGAATAATTCTCAGAGAAATCACCTACTATAACTACCTCGCTCTGAGGTGGTAGTGTTTCTTTCAACTGCTTGAAGTACTGTGATTGTTGCTGAGCAACAAAGTGATGACGAACCATGCGGGATATTTTCATGCTTCGGGATGATAAGTATTCATGAAGTGGCTCGACCTTATCAACCATTGTACAACGGTCAACAGTCACCCATTGCTTGTAAGATATTTCATTTGGAGCTGATTTCACACTGTCAAGTAACTCAAGAAAATCCAGGACACCCTCTTCTCTTGGGCAATCATTGCAAAGTTGCATCATGCAAGTCTCTCTTTCTGTACTGCAGACACTGTAATCTATAAGATCCTTGTATGAAAGACCTCTCTCCCAATGCAGCCAGCTGCAATTTTGGATTTTGATGGTATGTGCAGACACAGACAGAATGAGTCCCACCACTACCGGCAAGCACACAATATGATGGCCGTAATTTTGCAAATGTGGAAAATCCTATTTTGGGATTCTTTTCATCATTTTTATATAGTTCAAACATCTCTCTTAAATTCCCGAGGACCAATCGTTTTGGCACCTTCATTGCACCTTCAGCACTGATAACTTTCACGCAATCCTTTTGGCCAGGACACATACGACTAACCTCTTCTGACTCAGAATCTTCTAACTATATCTTTGTGTTCTTCAGATATCACTTTTCCTTTGCTCATTAGTGGAATCTTCGGAAGGATTCCATGTTCTGATTTAAGTGAACGGCTTCTTTTCACCATGTATGTTGTAGTTTGAAAGAAACTAGCTGTTTTTTCAATTGTGTATGGTGAGAGTGTCAATATTTGTAGTTTGTGATGGTGACATTTGCTCTCCAGGAATGACTGTTTCAATTCATTCATTAATTTGTCTAGATGTTTTTCAGATTTAGTTTCAGGTTTTGAAGTATCACTTACCTCCTCGGTAATTTGAACACCATAACTGAGTTCTAGCCTCTCCTTCAGGTTTCTGAGCAGATGATAGCTTACCACGAGCCTTGCGCTTTTTCTGGCTTAATGACAGCCCTTCTGAAAAGAACAGAAAAAAAGGTTTCACACACCTGAATATTAGTAATTAAATATTAATTATAGTACCTTAAATGCTATATAATTGGCTATATAGTAGATCAAACAGACCTTGTAGTAAAGTATAAGTTATTATATTAATTTATTACTTACTTTTTTTAACTGGTGTTTGGTCCAGAAATGCTAGAACTGGTTCAACTGAAGTTGAAGGATTTTCCTTTATCAAGCAATCACTGTCATTGTCCAGATCTTGAATTGAAGAGATGTTACTCAAGCCACTGATAGTAGATGATTCATTTGAATCCTGCTCAGACTCGTTGTTTTCAGTGGTACTAAGTATAGTGGGGTTTTTCATTATCAGTGTCCAGCAGTTCACACACAACAATGAGTCTTTTTTCACTCTTCCAGCACATTTTTCAACAAGTACATCAGTCACTTTTCTAAGATTGATTGTTATGCGTTTCGTGTGTTTTTGAATAGGGTCCTGGCAGTATTTCAAGTGCCGAACCATTGTATTTTGATCTGTAAAGATATAGGATTTACAATTAGGTAATATATATTTTTTAGAAAATATATAGCTATACACACTTAATATTTTAGGCCTTGATAGTCTCTGAGGCTCATTAAAACACCATACCCACCAGCCACCCACAGTGCTGGCTGGAACTGTACTAACCTGTAGACAAGGAATTTTGCAACTGTGTTGATTCTGCACTTAGACAAGTAGCAACATGTTTCAACAGGTTTGTTTAGGCTACATGTGAGCTTAGTCTTCCCCTTTCACTTTATAACTATTATTGCCAGTGTAGATTAGCAGTGAAATACAATTTTTATTAAATTCTTGGAGCTTGAGGTCAAATTGATAGCTGAGATATAAAAATTCCTTGAAATGACAAGCAATTTATAAATATGTTCACTTATAAGTTAGTTACATGAAAAGTACCGTACCAACATAAACAAACTTTTTATGATTGTTTCTATTAGTCAAGAACTCTGACTTTGTTTTTTATATCTATAAAAAATGTAATTTTAATTTCTATAGGTCAAATTATGAGCTTAAGTGTGAAAAAATAGGTAGAATTGACGCACAACTTATGAATATGGTGTTCACTTATATGTTAGTTACATGAAAAATACTAACATAAACAAACTTTTTTTTGCTGATTCTAATAGCCAATGCCTATGCCTTCATTTTTTACATTTAAAAAAAAATTCTCATTTGATACCCCAGAGGTCAAATCGTGACCTCAAATTTTGGTTACAGTGTAACTTTTTTATTTTTCAACCTAGAGTTCTAAAACTTGCATATTTGGATTCCTTGTCGTTTTCTGATTCTAAATATATATACTTTTATATAATTATGACAATTATTACCCAAGTTATGGCTCGCCAAATGTTAGTAACCTCGCGAGTGACCTCAAATTGCCCGAGGTCATATCTCTTGAACCGTTGGTCGGATTGACCTTATAATTTCAGAAATGGATTCAGGGCTCACAAACTCCCTATAAACCAAATTTCAGCAAAATATGAGAGATGAGGGTGTTAATTTCAATTTTTTTTGGTTGATCTGACAGAGAATGACCCATATGTTGTCTGGTCCAGTAGCCTTCGAATTTTTAATGTTTTTGATGATCTTGGTGGTCTGGTCTGTATTGAAGGGTGTAATGGTCGTGTCGAGTCTGTAGGTTTTCTTGTGTCTGGCTGTTTGTTTGTCTGCGTGTTTCTGGTTGTTGTCTCTGTTTAAGTGACTTATCTTTGCGTAGTGATTAACTAGAATGTTAGCTTGTTGTGTGTATGTTGGGATATTATTTTGGCTGCGACAGATAGCCGCGTGTGAGGTGTGAATGCCGCTGTTAGAGTGGGTAATGCTGTTTATAGTCTTGTATAGCCTGTATGTATCTGTGGAGTGGTTTAGTGTTATGAATTCCCTGAATGTTTCTGTTTGTTTTTCTTTGAGTTTGTTGTTTATTTCTGTGTTGAGCTGTTGTATCTGCTGCTTTATGGCTTCTGTGTGTGGTGTTTGTGTGTTATGTTTGAGGTTGTTACGTTGCCTTATGAGGTGGGCTATTTCTCAAGTGTAATTTGGGTTGTATTTCCTAATGTTGCCCTTGGGTATGTATTTGTTTGCATTATTGATAATCTGATTAAATGTCTTGAGTGTTGTATCGATGTTTATGATGGGTGTGCTGTTTAATGTGGTGAATTGTTCCTCAGTCTGTATTTTGAACTGTTCCCAATCAGCTTTCTTGTAATTTCTGTAAGTGTGCCTAAGGCTGTTGGGGCAGAGTGTAGAATGTGTTGTAATGATGATGGGCAGGTGGTCTGATGACAGTTGTTTTTCTGTTCTCCATTGTGTGTGTGTTGCTAGTGAGGGGGAACAGAACGTTATGTCTGGGGAGGAGTTTGAGTATCCTGCTTGATGTGGTATGTGTGTATGTTCTTCTGTATTGTTAAGAATGAAGAGGCTGTTTAGTTGTGTGGCTATGTTGGCGCCTCTGGTGTTGTTTTGGTTGTGCAGGTACCAACTAGTGTCTTTGGCGTTGAAGTCTCCTCCTAAGATGACATTAGTGAGAGAGGCAAGATTGTGTAACTGTGGATTGTAATTGGCTGGCACCTGAGGTGAACTATCTGGTGGGATGTAAATGTTGATTAGTGTGGTGTTGTGTTTTGCGCGTGTTTTAATGTTAACTGCCTGTATTTCTATCGTGTTATCTGCTTGGATTGTGTTTGTAATGTTTTGGGTAGCATCAGTGTAGCTAATGCTTTTACGTATGTAAGTGATGAGTCCACCCCCGTTACCCCCAGTACGATCTTGACGGATCGCCGTGAAGTCAGGGATGGTGGGTGTTTTGTGTGTGCGTTTTAGTTTTGTTTATTGTATAAGTGCTATGTGAATGTTTTGTTTGTGTACGAATTCCCTAAGCTGCATGATTTTGTTTGTGAGGCCATCTACGTTGTACTGTAATATGTTAATATTATACTTCTGTATGTGTCTCATGGTGCTATTGTGTCTATGTCTTTGTGTATGGTGACATGTGTAAGTTGTAGTGGGGCCTGGATTAGTCTTAATGTCGCCAGAGAGTAAGAGTAGTTCGGGGAGCACGCAATTGTTCCCTGTAATTGAAAAAATAGCACGCTGAGAATAGGTCCGGCCCCGGGAGCCGATCGGCACTCTGACCGTGCCACACAACAGGCCGTCGACTGCCAGTCTGGCCAACCGTAGACAGCCCGCTGCACGGAGATTTGAGGAAGTTTGGCCACCAGCGCGTTGATGTTTTGGTTTGACGTCGCCTCTTCGCGTTGACGTGTCCTGCGCTGGAGGATGCAGCCACTGTTTAGAAGCTTCCTCGTCAGCTGCTAACACTTTTTTCACGTTGTTCTCGCTACCTGTTCAGACGTTTTTTATAAACAAATCTCAGTTTTCTGCTCAACACGGCTCTTTCTAATTTTAAAATTGATTAGTCAAGGAAGGAAGATGTTGACTTCTATTTTGCAGCAACAGTTGATGATATTTATGTTACTTTACTGATTAATGAAAATGATTAGGCTCTTCAAGTTATAAATGAATTCTTTCGTAATAATTGATAAATACAAAACACAAAACGTATATGCAAACAGGATGATGATGCTTAGACTACTCAAGTTGATGAAGTTTTCTCTTTCTCATATATTGTATCGACGTAATACTGTAAGGCTTTGTTGTAAGGCTTTGTAATCTGAGAAGATGCATAATAATACAGTAATTAACTTTATGTACAGTCACAGTGTATATGCAAATAGCTATATAACCTTATTTATAAATCCTAACATGGTCATTATAACATGTTTTACAAAGATATCCAACTCAAAATTTTTAGCCACACATCTTTCCTCTCTGCCCAAGTTCCCATGTGTCTCTCCCCACACTCACTGGGGAAATGAGATTTAGATAACACTGGTATGCATCAATTTTTCTGCCAAGGGTTTTGTAAGTGATTCTTATAGGGTTTTTCCTGCTGATTTCGAATCTGCAATCCGTTTTTCTCAATCAGCTCAGGTTATCCGGCTATGGCCTCATAAGTAAAATAGAATTTTTCATGATTTTGTCAAAGCGGAATTGGAACAGTAACATCTATCATCACTTGTTTCACTTGTATATCATCTTTTTTTACTTTTCAGGCATATAGATAAAATATTTCATAATGAATAGAGCGTGTAAAAATGATCCCAATAGATTCTGCTACATATGTGGGACGGTTACCATGCCAAATAACCAGTCCCAAATCACTAAATTTGTGAAGACAATGTATAGAGCATACTTTGGAATTAAGCTAGGGGACCAGGACAAAAATTTCGCCCCTCATATGTGCTGCAAGACGTGCATTGAAAATTTGAGAAGATGGAGCAAAGGCAGAGCGAAATCTTTGCCTTTTGGAATTCCCATGATTTGGAGAGAAGGAAAGGATCACGTGACAGATTGCTATTTCTGCATGACAAACCTCCAAGGTGGGCTTATAAATTTATTTTTCTTAAATATTTTGAAATCCTCGTATGAAACTTGACATAATATTCACCATAATGTAATATTCACCATATATAGCATAATATTCACCATAATGGTAATCGTACATTTACATATACATATTGTTATAGAAAATACATTTACACATACATATTGTTATACAAGTTACATTTACATATACAATGATTGTATATTTTCTTTCTTTTTCATTCATATTGTCCCCGAAGGGACAATATGAATGAAAAAGAAAGAAAATATACAGACTCCATCGACCTATTTCATATCTTACAGACCGCAGCCTTCCCTCACGAGCCGCCACTGTCTGAATGCTTCTTCTATTTCATATGCAAGTTTTATATCCATGTTTCTGTGTTTCTATTTTCAGGAGTTAAGAAGAAGAATAAACACATTGTTGTATACCCTGACATTCCTTCTGCTATGAGACCTGTACCCCATGGTCCTGGAATTCCAATACCCAACCCACCTCAAACCCTGGACTTCGATGATTCTGATGATGAATCAATGACCAATGCCAATGACCAGTCCCAGTCGTATATACCTCAAAATACCGCTTCAAATGAGCCGAGGCCTCTCAACCAGGCCAAACTTAATGATCTTACCAGGGATTTAGGACTTTCCAAATTAGCTGCCGAGATCTTGGGCTCACGACTTCGAGAGGACAACTTGCTGGCTCCGGGAACAACATTCTCCTGGTATAGGAAACGAGAGGAAGAATTCCGCAAGTTTTTTGCAGTGCACGAAAATACCTCTTCCTTAGTGTACTGCTGCAATGTTGAGGGGCTAATCGAATCCTTGGGCCTGCCATATAACGCATCAGAATGGAGGCTATTTATAGACTCGTCTAAACGAAGTTTGAAAGCAGTACTTCTCAACATTGGGACTAGGGTTGCATCAGTCCCTGTAGCACATTCCGTACAACTTACTGAGAGCTACGATAACATGAAATTTTACTGGATGCTCTCGTATACGACCAACATAACTGGAGGATCTGTGGAGATTTGAAGGTAATACTAATATCATAAGTAAACTATTGCTATCGACTATGTTGTTTTTCCAAAGGTTATTTGAGAGCGTATAAGAACACTTAACTTCCCCACAGAAGTGATACAGTCCAATGCATAGATTTTTTTATCTGATAGAACAAATTCTCTAAATTCTTTAAATATTTTCATTTTTTTTCAGATTGTGGCATTTGTATTGGGAATGCAAGGGGGATACACGAAATACCCATGTTTCCTCTGCAAATGGGATAGCCGAGCGGATGAGAAGCACTATGCACAGCGTGAATGGGCATCCAGAGAGAATTTTGAACCTGGGTCGCATAATGTCGTTTCAGTGCCCCTTGTACCACCAACAAAAATTTTGCTCCCACCACTTCATATTAAGCTGGGCTTGATGACAAATTTCATCAAATCAATGAATAAGGAGGGTTCAGCATTCCGATATCTCGAGAGTAAATTTCCTCATATATCTGATGCTAAACTAAATGCTGGGGTTTTTGATGGTCCTCAAATTCGAACTTTGATCCAAGGATACTCAGTTCGAAAACGCAATGACTCCAACTGAGAAGAATGCCTGGCAGGCATTCAAATCAGTTGTCACTTATTTTCTTGGCAAGCGTAGAAGTCCAGAATACGAGTCCGTTGTCGAAAACTTGATGGAAGCTTTCAAAGCTCATGGGTCGCGCATGTCCATAAAAATGCACTTTTGTGGTCCCACTTGGACTATTTTTCCTGAAAATTGCGGGGATTATAGTGAGGAACAGGGTGAACGATTTCACCAAGATATCAAAATAATGGGAGAGAGGTACCAGGGAAACTGGGATATCAATATGCTGGCGGACTATTGCTGGTGTTTGAAGCGAGACGTGCCCGAAGAAAAACACAGACGGAAAGCCAAAAAAAACTTCATTCCTTCCTCAATAAACTTTTTTCCATATTCATTGTATGAATAAAAGTATTTATTCACACAATGTTTTCATTTTTCACGAGTGTTCTTATAATATTACTCGTATCTACAGTGTTTAAGCTAAAAAAATCAATAAATTTGGGGATAAAATTGGACTTATAATAAATGGCCAATAGAGAAAAAACCTGACCTGATTGAGGAAAACCAATGTCATTTTCGAATTCAGCATGGTCGAATTATATAATATGAGTCGAAAAAACCCTCACAGCAGACAAAAAAATTTCATATGCATACCAGTGTAATAGATGGATGGAAATTTTTAGCCTGACAACTTGACAAGAGATGGGATTGTGTATTTACTTTTTTTTTTAGTTTTTCTAAGTCCCTAGCAGGAGAAATAACAGGTCAGGCTCAGCCTGACCTGCCTGACCCCCTCCGTCGCCACTGAATTGTATTATTTATTATATATATATATATATATATATAGCGCCTCGGTGGTGGAGTGGTTAGCGTCGCTGACTACGAATCCATCGGCCTCGGGTTCGAGACCCGGTGACTGCAGCCGGCGCGCAGCAAAACCCAGCTGTTCATCCTTCCACACAATAAAGAAAGTGGTTGGTAGATAAATTGATACCCTGGGTGGCCTAAACGCTGGGCTGCTGGTGGGGCGTGGTTCGGATTCCACGTTCAACTGTAGGTCTAAAGTGGAGTGAAAAGTTGATCTTCGTCAGAATGAACAATTCGGGCGGAAGCTAACCAAAGGTGTATATATACGGTACTGTATTTAATAAGGTGGTCCAAAAATGTGAAAGATAGAATTTCAATCATGGCTGTAGCCGCTCTTGTTAGGTATCGCCCAAGGAATATTTATGTCAAATTTGAACTCATTTTGGTTAATATTTAAGGTTCGTGCCAAAAGTTGACTTTCTGTATATTGGAATAAAAAAGGTAAAATCCTCCAAATTGTTGTAAATGCGACATATTAAGAAAAGGAAGGTAGTAACGATGAATTTTATTATCCGAGGAAAGACAAACGACTAAATACATGACATTTCAATGTCATCCGTCTTGGTTTAAATCTTGAGGTCCGATTTCGGAGGTCCTGGCATGGACTTCCGGTGGAGGTGGACCGCGCGGAAGAGGAATTATTTCCGTTCCTCGTCTTTTGTGATCGTAGAGTCGTACTTGTGAATCAGCGCAACTCCTCGCTCCGCACAGTCATTCACAACCTTCCTTTCTGATGCTCCTTTAACGAAGAGTTTTTATACGTTGTTTTCTTTGCGAATGTTTCGGAAAAAGTTGAAAGTGTGGTTCGCGTGGCAGTGAGGGGTGAACCCAAGGGTGAACCTGTGGCTAACGAATTTGTTGATAAAGTTGTTTGTTGAAAAAGATGTATTTTGTCGTTTCGTGGATGTTTGTTTTGTTCTGTTCAGAACTGTACTTTCATTGTCGGGGAATAGACGGCAGCGTCTACGGAAGCGTTTCTTAACCTGGGGGTGCTAGCACCCCCAGGGGGTCCTCAAATCGATTTTAGGGGGTGCTGGAAAAGGGCTTCTGTCATGTGCAGTATGGATACGTTAGGTCCGTTAACGAAACTCCTAATCTTTTCTATTTTATTAACAGATATTATTGTATGAGAATTTGAATATATATTTAATTACGAAAGATTTATTGCACGTTTACATTATCACCATTAATATTAAGAAAGAAGACGTTGACTCTGTCACAAGAAATTTACTTTTTTTGCATGATTTTGACCCGAAGATTAGGGGGTAAGTAATTCTCCTTGATTATTCTTAACATTTCTTTTGGCCGCTTGATCTATTGTTATATTCAAGAAAGTATTTAGGTTTGAATTTGTAAATATAATTGTGTGTGTGTCTTGCCTTAATATCGTTTTAAAATTTTCCTAGTTTATTTTTTACTCTAAATGTGTTGCTTTTAAATGTATGTTCACTTTGCTTTAACTTGATATCTTTTTATTCAAAATATTATTGGTCAACTATAAATTGTACTCATATTCTTATTTGTTTTGTATTTGCGTGGTGCTTTTTGCTACTAACCAGGTGAAAGGGGTGTTGGACTGCCTATCATGCCTAGACCTAACTACAGGGAGTACTGATGTCGAAAAAGGTTAAGAAACGCTGGTCTACGGGTTCTGAATTGTAGAATTCTATATCGACAACGTTCATGTGGAGTTTGTTGGCACTTATTATACCGGGTGTCCACAATGTCTTGTCACCCCTGTGAAATGCTAAATGATTTTCGTTTTTCTTTCAGACCCATCTGAAATGTGTGATATACGATTGAACTATACGACTGAACAACGCGTATTGGCTTGTATCTGGATCCATGAGCGACCACGTAATGGAAAAAAACCATTGAAAATATTCGTGCACACTTCCAGGACCGATTCAATGGTGCAGCTTCTCCAAAAACGAGGTTTTGCCATTACGTGGTCGCTCATGGACCCAGGTACAAGCCAATACGCGTTGTTCAATCGTATAATCGGTGCTATCACGTATTTCAAATGGGTCTGAAAGAAAAACCAAAATCAGTTAACACTTTACTGGGGTGACAAGACATTGTGGACACCCTGTAGTAAGTATTTCTTCGGCAAATTTGAAGGAATTGGAAACGGAATATTCGGTATGGGTCAAAGGTGTTGGAGCTCGGATTACAAATGTATCGCATTGGGTGGTATAGGCACCCATACTTGCCAACATTTGGAAAAGCAAAAGTGGTAGGATTTGTAATCAATGCCAAGGGGCTGGGAGCATGCCCCCCACCACGGAAAGTTTTTTAAAATCTAGCTTTAAAAACGATGCACTCCAATGCATCCTGAGCATAAACGGTAAAATTGGTAGGGTTGGCAAGTATGGGCAGAGAGAATGGGTCATTCGGTTTATACATTTTTGGAAGACCATAGAGGATGCATGGGGATGAGCCAAAAGAGCTATCATTAGCGAGTTCTGCAATTTTATTCTAATCATACAATTTTTCAACCCTTTCAATAATGCTTGTGCGGGTGGAACGTACGTACGTACGTCCCACTAGCCCTGTTCAAAAATCAACTTTTTCTTATTTTCATAGGTTTCTGTACTTTTTCCCATGCTTTTTGACCTGAAAAGGCCGAAAATCACAACCATTTTGACCTAGGTTGTTGGGAAGCATTGCCGCATGGAGCTTTAAGTTTTCTGCCTTGAAATCGGCCAAAAGCACCAGTTCCGGGGTCCCTTGAATCATGTTTTGCACTATAACTTTTTATCTAAACAAGATAGAGCAACAAAATAGGCACCAAATTAAAGTGTTTTTAATCCTCTTTCTAACTTATACAATTATGATAGTCTTGGAACAAGAAATGGCACATTGGTACATACAAAGATTTCAGAAATATCACAAAATTCGTTTTCTCACACTCACGGCAGACAAGGCGCCTTATTCATGACACAAATTTGAGATTAACATTTTGTCAAGTCTAATCGATCAAGAAGTGAAAGCATTACATGATGATTAATTTCATAATGACATTTACACAGTCAGTTGTTGAGAGTTTGTTTCTTGAAGCTGTCAAAGCGGCGTCTGTTGAACTCCACAGCTTGAAGGAGATAGTCCCTTTGCTTGGCATCTGTTGTTATGACATTTGCAAAGTCGCTCATCATCTTGACACCACGTTCAGCAATGTCATTCACCGCTTTCAGATTCTTAACATAGTCCAACGCTTTTCTGTAGTCCTCATTCTGTGGCCAAGACGTGACAGGTTCCAGAAGCCACTCGGATCCAATGTTCAGTGTGTCCAGCAGGAAATGTGATTCTGGGCCAATGAGATCAACCAGGTTGGTCTTAGCTGTGACACTCTGGAATAGAGGCTTTCCTGTTCTGAAGCTGTCTGGCTTCTCAGTGGCATGTAACTGGGCAGCAATGTCGTGCTTCAATGTGTCACTCAATCTACTGCTGAACACGGCAAATGGCACGACTTCCTGCGTCAGGTACCATTTGTGGTTTTCCATCTTATTAAGTACTGCATCAGCAAGCTCTGGGTCAGTTTTCTTGTACTTCAACATGTCCTGGATTAGACTTAGATCATTCACGGGAGTATCTGCAGCAGACATTGACATCACCCATACAGGAGTGTAGAACAGCGCAAGGAAGGTGTTGAGTCTTTCCAGCTTTGATACAGTGTCTTCGTCGTACTCAAATTGATCTGCAAACATCAGCATTTTCATGGAGTATAGGTTTCTGGCCATCCATCTGGCCTGATGAATGGCGCCTGGTCGACTCCAGTGAATACGTCGAGGAGGCGTTCCTCCAAGAACAATGACTGTCAGTTCAGCCATTTCCCTGTAGTCGGCTCTTGGAAGCCTTTCTGCTGTTAGAATGTCTTGGAGTATTTCTTCACTGTTCTTCTTCTTTTCCTTCAGCCATTTGCTGTTGATAGCCAGCATCTTTGGGTTTTCCTTGGACAAGTCCGTCCAAACATCCTTCAGATGCTCAAACCAGGGATTATCTGGCCCCTTCACCTTCCCAAACAGCTTCTCCCAAACTGCTCCTACTAGGATTTCCAGGATGTGATGTCGACAGGCCAGATAAAACACCTTTTTGTTCAGCATTTTCTCTAGCAGTTTGGCAGCTCCTCTGTGAACTCCACTGTTACTGGATGTAGTGTCAAAAACAAGGGCAGTAACATTATCCATAAGTTCCCATGTCTCCAGTAAATCCATTGAAGCCTCAGCCTGAGCTGTGCCAGAAGAATTGTCGATGACAGGTACTCCCAATAACTTTCCTTCAGTGTATGAAGGTGGACCAGACACTAGCACAGCTAAAGTCTCTGAGGTACTTCCAGGTTCACTGCCCAAGACATCTTTGAGCAACTTTCCATCCCAGTGTAAGGCAGCGTACTGTGGGGGGTTTTCACAAAACTTGGACATGTGACTCTGGCTGATATTATACCTGGACAGCATTCTGTTGCGACGTGTTGTTGAGGTTGAGATGACGAAGTTATCCAGATCAGCCCCTCCAGCTTTCAAGGTGGCAGAAACCATGGCAGTAACTTGATTGTCTGATAAACCAAGACGATCAGCTGTATTGCAGATGACATCACATTCCATGACCTTCCTTGGAAACGTCAAAGTCACACTAGTCACAGTGTCTTGATGGTGAGAACATCCAGGACGAGGCTGATGGTAATCCATGTCCTCTGTGTTAGCGTCGTTGTCAGTTGAGTCACCCCAGGTAATGTCATCCACATGAACAACTGCCTCTTGTTCTGCTGCAGCTGTAAAATAGTACATGTTAAGACAGTAATTGTTAAGTACATGCTAAATATCGCAATGGAGTAAAACTTAAAACTTTTTGTAACGTTCAAAGTAATTAGTTTTACTTTGTTCTTGTCTATGCTGCAGTCTTTCATTCCTCGCTGCTTGCTGCAGGGATCTTGTCTCAAAAATCTTGTCATGACCAGACATATGACCTTTCCTCTCAGTCTTTTGGTCTTCGTAGAACCTGATATCCTCATCTTTCTTCTCTCTGGATAACAGTCTGTTGTTTCTGTATTTCCTGGATTGCATCTGGAGCTCCTATATCGAACAGGCTGTCTAATTCCAGCACAAATGCTCCTCTTTTTCCTCCAGGGTTACTTGCTCTTCCTTTGCTTTTCACCAGAGCACGATGTTTCTCATGTAGTTTCATGAAGAGCTTCATTGCGTTGTACTTGGTCATTGTCTTGATCCTAGCCATCTGCCAGAATGGAATGATAGATTCAACTGTTTCATATGCAAGGTCTTGAACCATGGGCCTCCCTGCATTTTCCGGTAAATTCTGAAGATTAAGGAAATACTGGAACGCCTGTCTGTTGGTGGGAAGCTGGGAACCACTGATAAAAGCTGAAGGGTATCCAACCAGGAAAGTTTCAGTGAGAGATCTGGTAGATGGCCCAGTTGACACCTGCCTGTGGACAGTACGTGGCGGTTCTGAGATATCAACTGTGCGCCCACGGAGCTCCCTCAGCTCCTTGCTTAATGCCATTGTGAAGTTGTAACTTGTAGATGGTTTTCTAGATTCTGATTGAGTTTCTGTTGTTTCCTGAAAAATGATAGATAATTATTATTATTATTATTATTATTAATTATTATTTATTTATTATTATTATTATTATTATTATTATTTATTAATTTTAGGCTCTTTCATTTGATACCTAATTTGTTGCTCTATCTTGTTTAGATCAAAAGTTAAAGTGCAAAACATAATTCAAGGGACCCCGGAATTGGCGCTTTGGCCGATTTCAAGGCAGAAAATTTAAAGCTCCATGCGGCAATGCTTCCCAACATCCTAGGTCAAAATAGTTGTGATTTTCGGCTTTTTCAGGTCAAAAAGCATGGGAAAATGTACAGAAACCTATGAAAATAAGAAAAAGTTGATTTTTGAACAGGCCTAACGTCCCACGGACGGAGTTTCTTTTACGCCCATTCAAGTGCGGGTGTTAAAATTGAGATCGTACATCTACGTCTTAAAAGGTTAAAGGAGTCGATTGATTTTGTCTTCAAGCGTCGTGGGGTTATCGTTAATTAATGTCTAAATTTAGTAAGGTCATCGAGGACGTTATCGACTTTGCTGATTTAGGGCAGTGGTTCCCAACCTCGGGTCGCGACCTAATAACCCAAATCATAAGCCTGAGGATCGGGAGATCCTGTTGGTGGCCAATTTAGGGTCGCAGCAGGAAAAGGTTGTGAACCACTGATTTAGGGTAAAGTTGCAACTGGTCGCGCATCGGTCCTAATGTCGCACATATGACTTTAAAAAAAACTCCCCACAGTACATGGGAAGGAAATAAAATTGATGTGAAACATTACTTCTAGTAATTTCGTTACTAGAAGTAATGTTTCATATCAATTTTATTTCCTTCCCTGTAACAGTTTTTTTTTTTTTTTTAAGTCACATGCGCGACATTAGGACCGATGCACGATCACTGACAATTTTACCTAGTCATCTTTATTCATGACGACTGCAACTTTACCTTTATCGGGACGGAAAATTATGATACAAAGGACGATCAGAAAATAAGTTCCCACGGCGTATAATTTCGTAACTAAAGGACCTACACATTGATTATATATATCATAGTGTTTTTTAGTGGTCAATTTTCTTTAAATATAGATTTTGTTTTGTGATGAAAATTTTAAAATTTCAAATAATCAGTAAGAGAATCAGCTAAATTTGGC
Organism: Bathynomus jamesi; assembly: GCA_023014485.1. Classification (NCBI taxonomy): domain Eukaryota; kingdom Metazoa; phylum Arthropoda; class Malacostraca; order Isopoda; family Cirolanidae; genus Bathynomus; species Bathynomus jamesi. The sequence continues at coordinate 6,300 of JAJOZX010003764.1, read as the reverse complement.
AGATGCCAATGCCCCAAAAATGGCCGATTCTGCCAATGCCGATGAATTAATACACCACTAGTTTTTACCAATTTTGCTAATTTTGAGGGCCAGGTTCTTTACTGGTAAATATACTATTCAATTTCATGTAGTAACATGTTTTATAGATTTAATGACTCGCACGTTGTTTATACCCTCATGTAATCGCAAGTTTCTTTAAAAATATCATCTTATTTGTTAAACTTTAATACAAAAAATCTCATCATCTAATTTTTTCTACAGATAAGATAGTATAATGGCTCCAAATAAAGAAATTTCATAAAATAGGTTTAAAATTATTGTTCTCCATAAAGAAGGCAACACTCAAAGACACATAGCTGCTAAAGCTGGAGTATCATTGTCTACTATTTCCAAAACACTTTCTCACCACTCACAAACTGGGGATGTGAAGAACAAAACAGATTGAGGATAGAAGCGAAAAACATCTAAAAAGGATCTCCAGATCTACAGAAGCTAACGCTAATAAAGACCCTAAGATCCACTCTCAGGTTAGTCCGAGAGAAAGAAGAGAGTATGGGTTAAAAGAAGAGAATAAGGGGTTAAGTAAGTAGCAAAACCTATCATTCGTGGGTTAACATTCATTCAGAAAGAGAGAGAGAAAGACTCGCCATCATCATCCGCTGGCCACTGTCGACAAGTCAGAAAAATAGTCGGAGAGAATAGGAAAGGGGGTGAAAGATGAAAAGAAGTAAAATAAGAAAGTTTACAAACCGTGCAAACTACAGACATGGCAAGTAGAGAGAGGATAAGAAAAGAACAAAAAAAAATATGAAGAGTATAACAATAAGTGAGTTAGTTTACGCTACGAGCTACATCCAAGTTTGTATTAGTCTAATTTTTTTTAATATAAATTTGTTGCTGGCATTAATCGTCAACAGACTCAAACTTCGACCTTTACCCCCAGAGCTTCTGTTGCTAATTGTTTTATTTTAAACGACGTTAATATTTTTAAAATGCCTATCTAAACGGTTTTTAAACATATTAACGTTGGTAGAGTTCACGACGGACGCGGGAAGATTCCATTTATCAATTATTTTAAACGTAAAGCTTTTAGCGATGTTAATGAAACGTCTGCCACGTAATTTAAATCCGTTAACACGATTATTGCTATTATCGAAAATGAACAATGTCAAAATTTATGTTATCGATTTTATTAACGATTTTGAAAACTTTAATAAGCTCCCCCTTAATCTCCTAGTTTCGAGTGAATGTAAGTCTAACTCTTTAATCCTATCTTCGTAAGACTTCTTGCGTAGTGACGGAATTAGTTTCGTGGCGCGTCGCTGAACCCTTTCCAACCTATCAATATCCTTACGCAAATACGGGCTCCAAAACTGAACGGCATATTCTAAATGAGGCCTGACTAGGGACTCGTAAAGGGGCAAAATAATATTCTTCGATTTAAATTCGAAATTACGCGCTATGAATCCTAACATCCTATTAGCTTTTGCGCAAGACTCCAGGCACTGATTCCTGACTTTTAAATCCTTAGATATGCGTATTTATTGTTCAGGTTGCGGACAAAACAACTATTATTACAGAATATTATCAGAGGTTAAAAAAAGAAAATTTATTGGGGCTGTAGAAAATACTCGACTTGACTGTGACAAACCTTTAAATGACCCAGATCATGTGTTTCAGTTCTTCTATGACACCTTATTCCATATTTTTAATATTTGCTTTCCTTTAAGGAGAAAAACAGTTTCGCCCAAAAGGGTCGCAAATCCATGGATCACTCCAGGAATTATCACTTCAATAAAGAAGAGAGAAATTATTCAAATTGCAATTGCAGAGCAAAATTCCTAAAATACAATATACTCAATGAAACAAATTAACTAAAATAATCAAAATTGCAAAATATAACTATTATAACAATCAATTTTCCAAACATAAAGGAGACATGAAAAACACTTGGGACAACCATAAACAATCTTCTCGGAAAACAAATTAAGAAAAATTCAGTTGAGAAATTAAATGTTGATAATAAAGAAATCACTGATGATACTGCTATTGCAGACTCTTCAAATGCACATTTTACTTCAAAAGCGGATAAGCTTCGCTCACAATTAATAAATAATGATCACTCACCTCTGGAATATATGCCACCCATCCCACTAAATTCATTTTCTTTTGTTCCTGATACCTCTACTGAGGTCCAGAATATTATTGGTAAATTTAAAAATACAAAAAATAACATTCATAACATTCCTGTACCTATATTGAAACTTGTTAAAGATAAGATATCTGTAACTTTGGCTAAAATTATTAATCAAAGTATTTCCAAAGGAATATTCCCATCAATGCTAAAAACTGGTTGTATAACACCCCTTTTTAAAGGGGGTGATCCTACACTAGCAACAAATTACAGGCCGGTGTGTTCATTACACCTGCATGAAAATCGATTTCTTTATTTTGAGTTGTGATTCTGAAGCGGTTCGCTGCGCTGAATTAAAAAATGCTACCAGTTTTTTTCTATCACCCACAGTTTTAAAGTTATTAGCAAAACAATTTTGGGGCGTTTTGTAATTTTTTACCTTTAATTAATTTCGTTTTTTCATATTTTTCATAGATAATTCTAACTGTCTTTAAAATTTTAATAATGGCTTCTAGAGGATGTACCCATAGTCCAGACATATTTTGTTATATTTGTGGTCGGTATGTTGTTGTAAAACAAAGGACAAATGTAACGACCTTCATTAAGAGAGCTTATCATGCTTATTTTAGAATTAAATTAGGAAATCAAGACAAAAGTTGGGCTCCACACAAGGTTTGTCTTACGTGTGTTGCGGCACTAAGGAATTGGAGCAAAGGTAAAAAGAAAAGTTTGCCATTTGGGATCCCTATGGTATGGCGCGAGCCTAGAAACCATACCGACGACTGCTACTTCTGTTCTTGCAATGTTAAAGGTTATAATGCAAAGAATAAAGAGAGCCTTCAATACCCAAGTCTTCCATCTGCAATAAGGCCGGTACCCCATGGTCCAGAAGTTCCTATTCCCCGCCCACCCGAGAGTCTGGATCAATACAATTCAGATTCTGATTCAGCTCCAAATCCAGACAATGATGATGTTTATGAACAGCCAACAGCTGACCGAGATCCTCCTAAACCATTAACCCAAGCCGAACTAAATGACTTAGTCAGGGATTTGAATCTGCCTAAGGACTCTGCAGAACTTTTGGGTCTAGATTGCAGGAGAACAATTTATTGGCATCCGACACATACTTTGGAATAAGTCCTGAAATATTTGCAAGTAAAGAAGGTAAATATATTTTGTTTCTTTCAGTTATTTTTTTATTCTTTCATAAACAAGCAATATGCTTGTCCAAGAGCTAGGAGCTATTTAATTCTGCTTTAATTAGGTTTTACTCTATCACCTAAAGATTTCGTGCTACAAGGGGTGTTGTAATACCTCATCTGTCCCCAAATGTTAACCACCCATTGATGGGAGGGGAGAGTATTTTGCTGGGAACGGACTAGTTGTTTATATATTTACCCTACATTATTATGTAAGCGTTACTGTAGTCTATAACAACAAAATTTATGGTTTAGCATGTGCAATCCAATGTTGGTCTCGATAAGATGGTTCACATTTGGGGATAAATGGGGGATTTATGACACACCCTGTAGTACGAAAACCATACGTGATAGGGAAAAACTAACTATATTTTTGAGATCAGCGCACTCAAATTATATAGAATCACCAACTAGTTTGTAAAAATCGATCGACAAGTTTTCAAATGTGTACTGGTGAATTATCTGTGTTCAGCAAAGTTTTCGAAAAAATTGTAAAAAGTAGAATGCAGCGATATTTAGAATCCTACAAGTTATTATCTCCAAATCAATATGGCTTCCGTAATAATAGAACAACGGAAATGGCTATTTTAAATCTTATGGAAAATGTAAATATAGCTAAGGAGAACAAAGAAATAATGATATCAATATTTATGGATTTGAGTAAGGCGTTTGATGTAATAGACCATAATATTCTACTTAATAAACTGTATTATTACGGCTTTAGAGGAGCAATCAGTGATTGGTTTAAAAGTTATTTGTCCAATAGATATTAATTTTGTATCAGTAAATAAGGTTTGCTCCACTAAAGCGCTTGTCAAACATGGTGTGCCACAGGACTCAGTTCTGGGTCCACTGTTATTTTTATTATATATAAATGACCTTCCACGTTCATCTGATATACTGAACTTCATAATGTTTGCAGATGATACAACACACTCTTTTTCTTGCAAAAATGTTAATGCAGCTAAGAATATATTTCATTCAGAATTCATCAGTGTAATGAAATGGTTGACCACCAATAAACTCTTCCTAAATACCAGTAAAACAAATTTCATGATTTTTACTAATAAAAGAAATGTATATCTTGATGAACTTAATGCTAATGAAATCGCCATAAAGGAGTGTACTGTAACAAAATTTCTTGGTGTAATGCTAGATAAGAATTTGCAATGGAGTGATCATGTAAATTATATCGCGAAAAAGATTTCAAGGAGCGTTGCTATAATGTTTAAACTTAGAAATGTAGTCCCTAAACAAATTTTATTGATTCTTTATCATACTCTTGTTCTTCCTTATATAACATACTGCACCCTTGTTTGGGGAAACTCTGCTAACAACGCATTAAATGGTATCTTTGTCATCCAAAAACGAGCAATAAGGTTATTATCTGATGCTGATCTCCTTGATCACCAGTGCATTATTTAAAGAGCTAAACCTACTAAAGCTCAACGATATAACCAAACTGGCACATTTTATTTTTATTTACAAGTGTAAGAACAAAATCATTAATTTGCAATGGGTAAATAGATATTTTGTAACTCATCAAGAAATCCACTCGTATGAGACCAGAAATAGAGCAAAGCTTGTTATACCACAATTTAGATTGTCTTCATCTCAAAAACAACCCATTTTCATTGGATTGAAACTATGGAATGACTTACATGCCGATATAAAAAATATTGCGAATGTAAATTTGTTTAAAACCAAGTTGAAATCCCGATTAATAATGGGGACCTAACAAAAATCTTGGATTAATGTCCACTAATAATGTTTAATATTGTCCATTAATATTGTTTAAGATTGAAATACAGGTTTAACTATTAATAATACTTATTTACTTATTTATTTATTTATTATTATTAATTTATAACAGCTAGCTGCTTATTTTTAATAAGAGCCCAGTAAAGCCTAAAGCTTAAGGGCCAAATTAAATAAAAAAAATAAATAAATAGTCGAGCTTTACAATTATTCATGCCATTGTAAAAATTGTAAAGTGTAAAAAGACTACTGTATTTATTATTATTATTAATAAAGGTTATTCAATTCAATTCGATTCGATTCAATTCAAAATGCCTAAATCTACTTCTTCGTCAACGCTCGCTAACTCTCTATCATCCATCGTGTACGTGTAATTGTTGTTACGAGAACCTATATGCAAAACTTTACATTTGTCTATGTTAAATTGCATCTGCCACTTATCCGTCCACTCCATAATCCTATTTACATCGTCTTGGAGCCTATTTCTATCGTCCACGTTACTGGTCAAGCCTAGATCTATGTCGTTAATGTAGATTATGAATAGCAATGGGCCTGACACTGAACCCTGAGGGACACCGCTACCTACATCCAACCACCCCGATTCCCAACTATTAACAACGACCTCTGTTTCCTGGCATGAAGCCATTCCTCTAACCAGTTAGCTACCTGACCGCGTACACTGTGCGCTTTAACCTTCGCAATTAATCTTCTATGCAGAACTGTATCGAATGCTTTTTTAAAGTCTAAATAAATAATGTCAGCCGCTCTATGCCTATCGTATCCGCGCACTATTTCGTTATAAAACTCTAACAAATTAGTTAAACAAGATTTATGGCGTCGAAACCAATGCTGACTACTATTAATCAAGTCGCGACTTTCTAAGTGATCGACGATACGATCCCTAACTACGGATTCCAAAAGCTTACCGACAATTGACGTTAAGCTAATAAGCCTATAATTGCGAGCTACTGCGCGGTCGACTTTTTTAAAAATGGGCGTGACGTTAGCTAATTTTAAGTCTTCAGGAATAATCCCCGCTTCCACTGACTTATCAAAAAATTTTTTAAGGGGACTACGATAGTATTTCAAATCTTTCAAATGTCTAGGTCAGTGATGGCGAACCACTGACCCACGAGGCAATTTTTAGTGACCCACGAGGTCTTATTTAAATAAAATATGACACTAATTTTTAATATTTTCTGTAAATTA
>JAJOZX010003763.1:282500-461609 GCA_023014485.1 Bathynomus jamesi | reverse complement strand
GTGTCTGAATTGTTCACTATGTTTTTGTGTTAATTCTGGCTCAATACTAAAATATTAACTGTTAATAATACTGACTTTTCAAATGTTTAGAGATTATTTAAAAAGAGTTTTGTACTTAACAAGATTCCTACGGCGAAATCCTTAGCGACGTGTCCTGAAGACGTGTCTTGCTGGCCACTTGTTCTTGGATGAAAACTAGCGTGGAGAACTTGGAGTCGTGACGCACCGGTTCAAGGGTGGATGTGACGAACTAGAAGTCGTGACACGCCGGTCAACTGGTGTTGGTTTCTGGTTCAAGGTCTGGAAGACTGGAAGAATCCTGGAGTCGTGATGATCTGGTAAAGGGTTGCCAGTTGTTAACCCCTCCGTCTATGGCCCTGGGTTGGTTCGAAGTCGACGGGGGTTCTGGTTAGGAGGCAGCAACGGATCTGTTACTTGCAGTAGTTTCTTCTATACTACTCTCCGAGTTCTTCTTTAGTGGCTCGGAGGATTCTGAGTGGCTTTTAAATTCTTTGAGGTTTCTCCCCGATTCTTCTTGTAACTTATCGGGAGATTCTAATGACTAAGTTTTCTGTAGAGAGCACGGCTCGAAGGAGAAGATAAAGACTTTTTCTTACTGTGTTTTACTCCTAAACTGTTACAGGTAATGCTCAGCCTCGTAGTTGGTATCAGAATAAACATGGAAGAAATTGGTGGGGTTTATATACCCCGATTCTACTAACATCATCATTATTAAATGTTGAAGAGGCTGCATTATTTTTGCACAATATTTGAAAATAAAGTAAATCTTTTAGCTGTGGTAAGGTTTAAACGAATAAACAAGATATTTGAAGATGAAGCCATATTTTTATCGTAAATTGCGTATTTTCAGATCTGATGTTATCATGATCTGCCAAGTTAACTAAAAGTGGAAATTGAACTATGCATCTTTACACTAATATGCATATGACATGGCAAAAGTTACTCAGGATTCATTCTTAAGCTAAATCTAAAAAAATTATTATGAGATTTTAAAAAACAACAGGTCATCAATTATTTGGCAAAGTAGAAAGCACATCAAAATTTATTCCAACGGAAAAATAATAATAAAAAAAATAACAGTATCGCCGATTACACATTCCTTATGGCGACATAATGTCGGGTCGGACATTGAGTACATTGTAATTTTGGTCTACTGTAATATGATTATAATTACCATTAATTCACTTATTATCGTTAACTACAATTCCATTAAAGTACATTGACTACGTCATTTAGTACATTACATCATTAAGTACAGTTTCATTAAAGTACATTACGTCGTTTACCATTCTTACAGTGTTTTTATATATTTTATATATGGTTATAATATATGGTTATAATATATAGTTATAATATATGGTTTATAACATATGGTTATAACATATGGTTATTATATAGGTTATATATATGGTTATTAGTACAACACAAGTACATGAGACATGACACACATAATATAACATAACGCATGATAATGTTATAAATTCGAATCAGAGCGAAAGGAGATATTTATCTTAGAAGCGTTCGATTTTGCCAGTTAGCGGAATTTGATAACTTAACCTCAGCATTTTCGAGTTCATCTCGGGAGGTGATATAATTAAAAATAAAAATGAAAAAAATTATACGAGAAACGTATTTGTGCGTTTTCGAACGAATGCATGAAGTTTTGCATTTCATAGATTGACACGAGTAAAAATGAATATTTAATAAAATTTACATAGGATAATGATCAAGATAAGATATGGACGTATGGGGGCGGGGGATATGGTCGAATAATAGTTATATTTATACTACATAACATATAAATAATGACTTCTATAGAGTGTTTAGTTTTTAGTATGATGTTAAAGAATTTTCATACATTGAATACTAGATATATGATGAAGGGAAATTAATGACGGGAAAATGTGACGTCATAGTTATTGAATTTGTACGTATAGTACAAATCATTATTAGGAAGATTTACAAGAACGAATTAGAGACAAAGAGTGGGTAGTAATGACTAAGAAGTACAACTACGGGTTCCAATCCTGTTATATGCGATGTGTATGCATAATCTAGGGACGAGGGTGAGATGCAAGACAATCATAATTAATTATAATAAATTCTATAACAAATGAAAAATGGAAAATGGATACGACTAAACCATAGAAACGGTAGATCGTAGGGTTGTGACACAAACGAAAATAGAAGGCTACAAATAAATTTTTTATCCAAACTCGCGTTAAGCGATTTTGGTTCTTATGTAAAAATGAATATTGATTAATTATTCATTGTTCATTTTTACATAATCATGCAAATCATAGTATTGACTAAATATTAGAAACATATATATTATATTATATATAGTCGTACAAAACATGGAAAATATATAATCATACAAAGCACAGTATTAATCAAATATTAGAAAAATATAGTTATATTATCAAAACTTATATTATGAAATATTAGTACCGGAAAAATATAGTTATATTAATTATATATAATTGTACAAAACACAGTATTAACTAAATATTAGAAAATATATATTTATATTAATTATATATAATCGTACAAAACGGAGTATTAGCAAAATATTACAGTAAAAATATATATATTGTCTACGTTCTACGATACAAAACGGTAAATTCAATGTTGATTGATGCTACATCAACATCGGCATTACTCTGCACGATGTGGGAAAACAGCTCAAGCATCAACTCGCTGCTTAACTGATACGGCGTTTTATATTCAATGTAAAAGGCTTTCATATCATTCAACTCTATTTTTGTACCCACTTTACACTCGGCAGGTAAGTTGTCTTTAAGCGCCACTTGAACGCAATCAAAAACGCGCAGAAACGTCATCGTTAACTATGTCATTAAATACAAGCTTATAATCAGGCCTTTCCAATCGAGGGTTTTTTCTTAACGTACCGAACTTTTCAATCGTGAACTCTTCTTCACCCGGCCGCATAGCAGCAATTGAAATAATCTTCCAAGTCGTAATGGCAGCTATCTACTATATAGAGGTACAGTTCTTCAGGGTGGAGAGTGTAGGCGAGCTCAGCTCTGTACCTCTCAAGCGTATTGTACCAAAGCTCGGGATATTTCGAAGAGTCTAAGCCTTTTAAATATGCATCCAGATCTAGCCCGTTCTCTCCCTGCACATTCCTACATTCAACAAATCCGTCGAGCAGAGCGGTGTAAGCGTACTCAAGTATTTTGTCAAAGTAAATCATGTCTGAGATACGTGTGTCTAATATAGGTTTCAGCTTACGGAATCCGACGATCTCAAACATTCTGTCGAGGATGAAACGGTTTCGTGTAGGAACAAGAACGCCATTATCAGCCGTATTCTTCCACATCAATCGTATATCAACGCATGGTTGATTGTTATTTACACTCAATGTACAAACAACGGTATATGAGGAGGCTCCACTAATCACTTCTCTTATTATACCTACGTCAGCTGGTATTTTATAGAGGTCCTCCGCCCACCTCTCAACTACGCGAAGATTTAAGCATCTCCTCAAGATTTAAATAAATAACGTTGCGCTTGCTCGCAGGTCTACTGTTCGTTTCAAGCACACAGTTAATGGTGCCGGTTTCCAGCCGAACCCACGCAAACGACTTCGTCACGGAGACGTCGTACGAGCCGTTGAGAATGCTTCTCAAAGGGAGTTCCATCGTATTCATCGAGATGACTATGGCACATCCACTCGTGCAAGCTCTGAGGAGACTATGAGCCGCGTAAGGCACGAAGGCAGGCAGGAACGGTTCGATGGACGGTTGACACCCTGATGATACGTGAATGGTTTTGTTCGAACCCGTATGATCCGTGAGGTCCGAGTCGCACCATAATCTAATGAAACCTGTGCGGAGCTGGCCCAACATGAACTGTTGTACCCCATTATACTGGGTAGGCGTTTTGAGAAATTTTTCGGTACAAGAACTAATTTCAGTTTTAACGTTTTATCATTACCACTCCCCCGAATACGCACCAGACAGTTTCCCTCAGGGTAAATTTCATGAACTAGGCACATTTTATAATGTTTATAATGTTTTATCTCTCCTAAAAATCTTCACACTGCGGGGCGCTGTTAGAGAGAAACATATGTTCATATTTAGGCTTTTTATTTAACAGGCGATACTCCTCTCTAAAATCTGTTAAAAACTCATATCCCTTTAGCCACAACCTCACTACAAACCTCATGATATATATTAATGTAGTGGTAAAAATACTTAAGATTGTCCATGATAACGAGATTCACAGTTTCAGTCGTAGGGTATAAGTAATCGACATGGTGTAGCATGATGTAATACCGTTTATTACACCACTCATCCACAAGGCTCACTACCCATAACTGTTGTTTAGCTTCTGAGCGTGCCGCTTCTTCTACCACGCGGTGCACGTGTGTCTTTATAAAGCTTAGTTCTACAACATACTTCAGTACATCATCTGTACAGCGAAATCCTACAACCCCCTCGCCAGAATATCCATAGAGTATTTGAATAGCCTGACCTTTCGCACGATTCAATGCTTCCTTAAAAGAGTCAAAGGAGGCTGGGATAGGGAGTTTTTCAGTATCCACTACATATACGCCCTTTACTGAATACCAGTTCATAAATGTTGAACACGCGATATTAAAGGTGGCCATTTTCTCTACGCGGGAGAGAATACACGTCTGAGCTGAAGGGTATACAGAGGTCAACTGAGAACGCGGGGACAGAGGTCTGCTCAGGCTACGGGATGAATCACATCCCAGGTCTTACAGTGGGCGGGCATAACTTTACTGTACACACGCACACACGCAAAGTGAAATACAAGTCGATGCATGATTTTTAATAAACGAAATAATCAGCATGTATATATTTAGAAATACGTGCAATAAATAAGTTAACAATAGGCACATCAAAGATTGTTCTCAATACATATATATTTACAAATATGTGTGATGAATAAGTTAGCAATAGACCCATCAAAGTTTATGGTAACCAAAGGGTACGGTATCAAAGGTACCAGGTAACTGGTAACGTTTCCTATAGGTGTTACGGCACACCTTTGTACCCCTAAGTTCCTTCACGCCACCCAGCTTCTGCGCCCGAAAATTGTGGGTGCCTACAACTAGTTGGGGAGGCCGTTCGCCCTCATCATCGTCCAAACACACTAGATCCTTCAGCGAATCAAAGTTAATAACCTGTCGATTCGCTTGGTTAAGCGTGATACCCTTTGCCTTCACGATATATTTCGTTTCATTCCCTATCCTTACCCGTACCCCATAAGTTTTAGGTCCTGTTGAGACAAAAGAGTCGGCGTATGCGTTGTCCCCATACTCATCCTTGATCTCATCAGTGAGCTCGCAGAGGAATTCACCAATAGCAGGCATGTATTCACCCTCCCTCGCTGTGAATATCACGCTATCTGTATCGGCATACAAAACTCTTTGCCCAAGAGAATGCAATAGATCCCAAAGTTTGATGCGGGCTAGGCTGTTGTGAAGCTGGCTACAGGAATGTTTGTAACCCTTGAGGTATCTGTGGCCAATTCAGTGTTGTTGTACTTTATTATGTAAGTATTACCTACATTCACGATTTCCATGACTTCATTCCACATTCATACCACATTCACAGATTCTCATTTTCCTGCACGTGCCAATTGATTTATGGAGCTCAAAACAGTTATTGTTGAAAAATGTGCGTCTACACACATTACAATCCCTCTTCTCAGTTTCAACTACACGGCTTTCACATTTGAGGCTTTTACACTGCTTACATACCATGTGGCAGTCTTTACAATGTTTCACTATATCATCTGCAAACTCGAGGCACCCCTTACACAAATCATGATGTCGCTCATATTTTCGACTTTTATCATAATTCGCGTAAAGCCACCTTATATTACGGATGGGGAGATACGTTGTACCTGACAGACCTAAAATAAGTAGGGGTTTTGTACGATCTGTCACACTGCTTTTAAAAACATACACAGTCCTACGACGATCATCCAGGCCAAATACAACTATACGAGCATTCATTTTCTGCTCTACCCTTCTCAGTTCTTCAGGACCCATATTACAGTCAAATTCAAGTTCACAGTCTACAGCTAGTTTACGGGCACGCTCCACGATCGTAGGCAGCCAAATTTGCTCGGCTTTCGTATTTTGTACAGTAAACATACGTGCTAGGACTGCTATAAACCCACAACCACGATCGAAGTTTATATTCCGTCTAAAAATAGCCTGGGAATTGAAGTTAAGAGTATACGGAGTGGCACTATGACCCGCAACACGGAATAAACGGTCAATATTTACCGTGAAGTTGTCCATATTGAATGCTATACTACTTTGGGCAGCTTGCTTTATACGCCCTAATATATAATCTATATCCTCAGCAGCCAAACGTCTAAATGGCACTATCACCCAAAATCATCTGCATCACCATCATCTGAGCCGAAACCGAAGAACAGACTCGTCCTGACTTCACGCTCGTCGCGGTTCCGAAGGGCAAACTCTACAATGTGCTCTACAACGCGACGTAGCCCGCGCTCAATTCCATTGCTATACAGGGATCTAGGGTCAACCCTGACTATATACCGATTTCTAGTCAAGGCTGGGGTAGGGGTTGCGGAGCGCACCAACTCAAATGTTATATCCTCAACAGAGCGAGAAGCTGCTGCGGGGGATGGACGAGTGCCTATATTGGACGATGTGGGGATTGCGCCGTAAGACGTTGAGGGCTAGGGTTCTATTACAGCAGACTCTACAGAACGGGTGGGGGCTGTGGAGGAAGTACAAGGGGCTGAGGAAGCTGATGTAGGGCTGGTAGCGTAAGACGTTGAGGGCTGGGGGTCTATTACAGCAGACTCTACAGAACGGGTGGGGCTGTGGAGGAAGTACAAGGGGTCGAGGAAGCTGATGTAGGGTTGGTAGCGTAAGACGTTGAGGGCTGGGGTGTACCGCGGATTGTCCATCAACCGGCGCGTATTTCGCGCGCTTTATACCTGACGTGGAGGACTCTTCAGCGTGTCGCCGCTTTGATTGCCGTTGAGGGTATGGGCCCTGTAGATGCACGGCCAATGGATTCACCCGTGATGTCGATGATGGTGGGTGTACATCGTCGTCATTCACGGTTCTGTGGAAGAAGAAACAAAATATAAGGAGCAGAACTCGTTATTTGTGATATTCTGTAAATGAGTCACTTAGGGGTGTGACGTGTTAGAAATGGATGCTGTAGAAAAATTCAGATTCACGAGCCCATCCACATGTATTATATCTGGACCTACAGGATGTGGTAAAACGGTGTTTATGCTTAAAATTATTAAAGAAAAGGGTGAAATGTTCTCAAAATTTGTGCATAAAGTTATATGGTGCTATTCGACATACCAATCAGTGTTCAACGAGTACCAGGACGATGTTTTGTTCCATAAGGGGGTCTATGACGTTAATTCACTAAAGGGAAATGAACATACAGTCATCGTAATTGACGACCTCATGTTGGAGATGGATAAAACGTTTGCCGAGACATTTACAGTATTCTCCCACCACCTTAACATAAGCGTGTTCTTCATCAATCAGAATCTATTTTTCAAAAATAGATACATGCGCGATGTATCGTTAAATACGCAATATCTAGTCTTATTCGCTCAACGTAGAGATGTGTACAAATTGGGGTATTAGCCAGTCAAATGTTCCCGAGTCAGCGTAAGGAGTTTTTGGAGGTTTATAAAGAGGTCACAAAGCAACGTTATGGATATTTGCTTTGTGACCTTCACCCGCGAAACACGTTTAGGGTGCTTCTAAGAACGAATATATTTCCAAACGAGCCTGAAACCGTGTACATTCCAGAATGATGAATAGGCTAAAGAAATACCGTGAATTAATAAAAATCTATCAACGACTGCCTCGGTCGTTGCAGCAGATGCTTGTTAAAAATATCGACTCTGACTTTTTAAAATGCATCTGCGAAATCTGCCTCAATGTTATAAAATGTAATGTTCCAATGAAATCCTGTCAGAAGGCTCGCTTACGTCGTTACAAGAACATAATACGTACGCTCGCCCATAAAAGTCAGACTGTGGGTAAGAAAAGCGTATTATTGTACAAAGAGGCGGTTCGTTCCTACCCATCTTATTTTCAATTTTGGGTCCTTTACTGACTAGATTAATATAATGAAGAAGGTGGTTGTGATCCCGCACGAGCTGTATGCTTCATTACAAAGGACCCCAGACGCTGCTCTAGAGCCCCGTAAAAGTAGGCTTAAAAGAATGGAGAGTGAGCTACTATCCCTATTAAACAGTGAAAAGACGCCTGATGAGAAAAGGGTTTTGTATCAAGAGGCTTTGCAGAAATTTCTTCCGAGTACGAAGATTATAAACATCCTACAGAGCTCCCCGTGAGGCACAGCTCGAGTAGCGCTGAGCATAGTGGTACAGGGCCTGAGCAACCAAAGAGTAGCGGAACACAGCACATCGAACATGTGCTAAAAAACAGCCTCCCCCATACATTGAGGAATAAAGGGTTAAGTCTTTATAATCTATTGAGTGAGGACCCCGTCATACAGTGGGCAGACACAGGCGAGGTCATTGTTGATGGATCAAGGGTGCAAGGGTCCAATATCGTTGATATTGTTCATGATCTGGTGAGAAAGTGGGACAGGCCATCACCAACAGGATGGAGGCATATTAAGGCAAGACTACAGCAAATAAATGTCCCCAAAACATTGATAGGTAATCTGAATAGGTTAAAAGACTTGGAGCATGCATCGCACGTGTCACAACTGAGTACACCTTCACCCACAACAGCTGCAGTGTCTCTGAAGAGAAGAAAGAAGAGAGTAGAAGGCCAACCTTATCCACGTGCCTCTAAAATACGCAAATGGCTAACGTATTAAGTAAGCACTATTATGACATTTCTAGCCCAGCATCCTATGGTGGCGTTAATAGACTGTACAGAGGTACTTATGGTGTAAGGAAAAAGGATGTTGAGAGATTTTTGCGTGCCCAGGATGCTTACACACTTCATAAACCGGTGAGAAAAAGGTTTAAAACAGCAAAGACAACAGCCGTTTCGATTGATTCTATTTGGCAGGCAGATTTAACAGACATACAAAGATATTCGGTGTACAACGATGGTTACCGCTACATCCTATTCATAATAGATGTATTCTCTAGATAACTGTGGCTAGTTCCCCTGAAAAATAAATCGCCTGAAACAGTCGCTAAAGCAACCAAAACACTGATGTTGAAAGAAAACAGGATTCTAGACTATTTTTGTACGGAAATGGGGAAAGAATTTATAGGGCGAGCTTTTCAGAACATGTTGTCAGAGTTTAATATCAGCTATTACACTTCCAACTCTATACATAAAGCATCTTTAGCTGAAAGAGTTCAACGTACCACAAAGGAACGCATGCACCGTTATTTTACACATAAAAGCACGCTCAGATATATAAACGTTCTCGATTCACTGGCTTCATCCTACAACCGTTCACACCACCGTACGATCGGTACAACGCCTAACGATGTTTTAGAAAGAGGCAAGCGTCCGAGAAGTGATGGACCACCACCATCACCGCCACCACAATCTGTGCGTTTCAAAATCAATGATTATGTAAGGTTGTCACGTTCGGGAAATAAATTCGCGAAGGGTTTTGAGCAAGGATGGACACGCGAGATTTTTAAAGTTAGGGCTATGAGGCCTAAAGGCGAGAAAATGATGTATTACGTTGAAGATTTGAATGGGGAAGAAATCTCGGTTTTTTTTACCGCGAGGAACTTCAGAAAGTGGCATTTAATTTAGGAAAAAATGTGTTTAAAATTGTGAAAATTTTAGCAACCAAAGGTATAGGAAAGAGAAAAATGTACCTGGTGAAGTGGTTAGGTTACCCGGAAAGCTTCAATACCTATATAAAAGCTGATGCAGTCATGAAGCTTAATTAGTATGCAGCATGGCCCCCAACCATTTCTACGTCACGCTCCCGTCCTCATCATCCCTGTCTGTACGTCCGAACAAACAACACACTAGCCAATTTTGTAACAGAACTCCATGGTCCCATTGAATTGGGTCGTGATTCGTATGAGGTGGGGATATGTGAAATTCAGCTGGATACCGTCTTTTTAAATATTGAATATAAAGATGCCGTTTTTACAATTCTTAGAAACTGTGATGAGTGTGCAAAAGCCGGCGGGGTAACTCGAGATGAAACTATACGTATCGCCCGGACTAAGGTCGGACAGTTTTTCAGTACAACTGTGACACTAGGACCGGGGCGTTATGGCTCGGTTGAGGATGTTGTGAGAGATTTAAACATATGTTTAAAAAACTCACCTTACGAATGATTTAATATACGAATTCGTAAACAGAGGAGGCACTGCACATACTCTAATGCTAAAATCAAAGGCTAACAGAAATCTTAAAGACGGAAGAGTGTTCAAAATTATAACCGAGGGGCGTTATCGAGCAGCCTTCCAAAGAGACACCTTTCACGATGCACCGGGTGACTTGTCCAACTTAGTGCATCAGCTGAAGATGGGGAAATTGATGTAAGCTCCCAGACATGTGTTATATTTACAGCAATATAGCGGAACACCAGTTTGTTGGGGATACCCAGGCACGACTGCTGCGCGTAGCGCACATTCCCAACCATAGAGGACGGAGCTTGAGTATTACATATGACAGACCCCATTATGTGATTGTCTCAACTAATCTAATAACTAATATTTCAATATATATAAGAACGATTGAGGGTAAAAATTTCCCATTCGGCGACGGGAGCTTAACAGTGAAGCTACATTTTCGGCGCACTGAGTTATAATGTCCAGGAAACCATTAACGGTATACCGAGGGGTAAGATACCAGCGTGGTAGTGGACTTGGGTTAATTTTTTCATCCATACTGCGCACAGCTGTACCACTACTGAAGAGGGGGGCTAGGTACCTTGAGAGGAAGGCGTTACAAACAGGTTTTAACGCAGCAGAGGAAATGCTCGCGCGAACTAAACCTAAAGAAGCTCTAAAAAAAACATTTAAAACGTACACGGGATGAAATCATCAAAGATGCTAAGAGAAAAATGCGTGGCGGACGAAAGAAGAGAATTGATAGGAAGAAGGGGTACCAACACGTGGTGTAAAGAAGAGAACTGTTAGGAAGAAGAAGGGGTCCCGTGGTATTAAACGTAAAAGGGCGCCAAAAAAAGTGTTCTAAGCGTATATGACCGATCATTTTTTTAACTGATATAAACTGCGGACGCTACTCTCACGATCATAGATTGACTGATACTCGTCGGGGGAGGTGGCACTGTTTCTAACTCACCATGGCACGTTTCATTCATCCTTGCAGTTCACAGTGCTGTAAATCGGAGCTATCCCTCTTTGATCTGCCTCCAACTCAAGTTTCTATTGAGCACAGTGACTTTATTACAATTAACCCTTTAAACACGATTAGTTCACCCAGTGCCCTATAGAGTTCGTGATACCCAGCTCAGGCCCTTACTTTTTTGATCCGAGTGTATGGACATGTACACTAAACTACGCATAGCTCATTCTGATGGAACGGATTGCGATGATAATTATGCTGCATACCCCGAAACAAACTTTCTGCACACCATATTCAGCCAGTGTGACGTATATTTAAATCAGACTAACATCTCGGCAGGCACGGGGTATACCACCTACGATCGTATCTGGAAAATGTCCTCAACTTTTCAAAAGAAGCGAAGGATACCTTTTTATCTGCCGAGGGGTATTACCACACTAAAGATGAGGGTAGTATAAAGGATAAATTTAAAAATTCTAAAAAAAGATATATGAATGTTTTGGACGCCTGCACACGGACTTTACATTCCAGGAGAAGTTGCTTATGAACGGGGTAGATATGAAATTGAAGCTTACCCGCACGAGCCCTGAGATCTGTATAAATCTGGGCGCTGACCAAGAAGAAGGCGCGAAACCTGTTGTGATCCATATCATGGAGGCATATTTGCGTATACGCCGAGTGAAGCTAAGTTCCGCGAAACATATAGAAATTGAGAAAGAACTGTTACACACCACAGTGAAATACCCAATTAACAGGGTACAGATCAAACTGTACACGATCCCCACAGGATTGGCATCGAAACAGATAGAAAACATCGCTCTTGGAGTACTGCCTAAAAGGATTTTAATTGGGATGCAAGACCACGCTTCGACGAATGGGGATTATAAAAAGAGTGCCTTGAAGTTTGAAAATTTTGGGCTTAAAAATATTACTTTATATATCAATGGCGTCGCATTGGGTGGGACAATGAATATGGACTACTCGTCAGATGCTGTGTTCCCGCTCTGCGCGAGAGCATACAGCAGTTTAGCCCATAACACAGGGTGTGTGACGAACTTGGAATCGGCCTAACACAGAAAGAATTTGTGGAACAGTTTAATATTTACTCATTTGACGTTACGCCTGACTTGACTGCTGGCGTAAGTACCCATTTAAACCCGCAGCAGACCGGTGCGATTTCAGTGCGTTTGGATTTCGCCAAGCCTACAGACGCGCCTATTAGTGTACTAATGTATCTAGAAACACAGTCCCTAATAGAACTGGACCGTTTCCGTAACATAAGCACAGATTTTTAAAATGGATGCAAATACACTCCAGAGAGGATGAAAAGTGACTGTTTCGCGCGTTCCAAATTTATCGGGGTTTTTGCAAAGAATGAAATAATGAAGCCGCCTAGCACGAGAAACTGGCACGGGGCCATCGTTAACACCGACATTGCGGGTGGCGAGGGAATTCACTGGTTTGCGATTTATTTTAAAACTAAGGAAAGAATATTACTTCGATTCACTTGGGCTCCCCCATGGCATGACTCGACAATCGTAAATTTTATCGCGCAATTACGTGTGCCTGAGATAATTTGGGCCCCATATCAATTTCAAAGCTTTTACAGTGAAACATGTGGGCTATATTGTATCTTGTTTCTCTACACATGTCGCGCGGGAAGGGATTTGTGAATTTTTAAAATTTATTCGATTTGTGTGACACAAATATGAACGATAAATATGTATGCAGACAGATAAAAAAAATTCCCACATGTTGCAACCCCCTGTAATTTGTAAGCTCTATATTGTGTAAATCTGTATATACATTTGTAACAATAAAGAATTGGGCGCTGCCCCTTTTTGTACATGTTTAATAAATGAAAATAATGTTGTTTTGTTAATATCCTAAAAACACTTACATAATCTCTGCGATGACAGCGCATTCGGATGAGCGTTGTGCGCACACCATGACATCTGATTCGCAGCGTGGTGTGGATACCACTTCGTTCGCCACCCTTTCTCCAAAAGTTTTTATAATCTCTTCTAACTCCGTTTCGCTCCTGTAAAATAAAGAGAAAATTATTTTTAAAAACGAATGCACTTCTTAAAAGTGCATTCGTTTCTAAAAACCTAGCTGTACAAGAAATATATATATATATATATATATATATATATACGGAAATAGTGATGAAAGATGTAGAGAATAACTGAAAATGCTTTGCAATTATGGCTTCTTTATAAGATAACACTGATTGAAACGTTATATATATATATATATAGGTCGTGAATAAGGCCAGGTTATATTATAAACGAGAAAAGAGCCGGTTAAATCAATGAGCATAATTTACCTTGTAGAAAAGTCTACCTACTTTTAAAATACTATACGGGTCAAAACACTCACATTAGCTCGTCTGCATATTCGCGATCGCTGGGTGGGGTGCTCGGCGAAGCACTCGCTCTCCTTTCGCCGAAAGTGTTTATAACACGGTCTAACTCCGTGGCGGTCCTGTAATTAAAATAAATGTCATGGATTTGGATGCGGTAACTCGTTTTGGTAAATATAAATGGAAAGCAGCACAAATTAATTTTCAAAGCCTTTAATATGACATCACATCAGTGTTTACGATATATATATATATATACACATATATATATATAATATATATATATATATATGAGAATTAAAATTAAATTTGAAAACGCGTTTATTTCAAACAAAGGTATTTTAAGTTTGATCACATATTGAAAAGGTAAATATAATGGAAGGCAGCACAAATTAATTTTCAAAACCTTTAATATGACAGCTTATCAGTGTTTACGATATATATATATATATATATAATATATATATATATATATATACAGTATATATATATAAGCGACTTACATCTCAATTGAATTGATTGTGGATTCGCGCAGTTCGTCACAATTTTCAGCAATGCTCTGAGACGAGAAAAGTTCGCGGTTATCTGTGACACTGAAAAGATAGCCGCATGACTGCCGTGATCTCCTTCAAAAAACAGCTCGGGAGAGTTATAGAGATTCGCCATTGTTGCGGGATTCGATAGCCGGAGAAACTGTCTAAGCGTTGAAGTGTCCCATTTATAAGGGGTATATGTTACCACCCACAAACGTGATTTAACTGCCTATTGGTTTACGGATAATGCTTTTTTGACCAACCCGAGAGCAACGCTCCCTTTTCACGAGCAATGAATGGGAGGAGCCACGATGGGTAGGCGGGGTTTAGCAATAGACATCTTCAGAACGAGCTCATTCAGGTATTCCTGGACGGTGATTGGCAGACCGCCAACAGGTCTGGGTGGGGCATCAGACCCGTATGTTGATAAAACCAGTTCATTCAAGTATGCCGGAATTTCGAAAAGTTTTTTTTATTTAGATTTGCTCAGAGACACCTGCATATTTCTATTGTGGGACAATGGGGCTTTGTCTGTCATTACTACAATCATATTCGGCGAAAGATGGGCACTCCTTACTGTCATATTTAGGTCATATGGTCACTTTACAGAGTAAGAAAGGAACGTGAAGGCTTAATGTCTTTCTAAAAATATTAACAAATCAATTCAATTCAGCTTTTCGGTAAACCATTGTTATGCTTTGTTCGAATGGTTAAAAGTCAAATATATATATATATATATATATATATATATATATGTGTTTGTGTGTGTTATTATCTGTATACATATATCCCAATTGTATGGAATAATAAACACTGTAATCCTCAGCCTTCTAAGCCAACTGACTGTTGAGCCAACTGGCTCTGGATGATTAATATATGCTTTAATTAAATGATTATTTCTATCTGACAGCTCAACCCTCTAAGACAGATGACAAGAATATACGCTTTAATTAAATTAATTATTGCTATCAGCTTTCTAAGACAGATGACGGAGGAATAATAAGCAATGTATTTCTGAGCCTTCTAAGCCAACTGACTGTTAAGCCAACTGGCCCTGGCTGATTAATAAATGCTTTAATTAAATGATTATTTCTATCTGGTAGCTCAACCCTGTAAGTCAGATGACAGAAGAATATATGCTTTAATTAAATTATTTATTGCTATCAGCTTTCTAAGAGAGATGACGGAGGAATAATAAGCAATGTATTTCTCATCCTTCTAAGCCAAATGACTGTTAAGCCAACTGGCCCTGGCTGATTAATAAATGCTTTAATTAAATGATTATTTCTATCTGGTAGCTCAACCCTGTAAGTCAGGTGACAGAAGAGTATATGCTTTAATTAAATTAATTATTGCGATCAGCTTTCTAAGATAGATGACGGAGGAATAATAAGCAATGTATTTCTCAGCCTTCTAAGGCTCTGGCTGATTAATAAATTAAATACATGGCACTATCTGGCAACTGAGCCAACTGGCAGATTAGAGGTCTATAAAAGAGCGGGAGGCGGACGACGGAGTCATATGAGCTCGGCTCCCAGCTGAGCAAGGATCTCTGGTCCTTTCTCCTACTGGCCTTTTGGATGGTGAGGAAACCCCTTTCCTCCCATAGAAGCCTCTTAGGTTAGGTATGCCCCTTTGGGGGTTCAGCTTGGGGAATAACTCCGCCTCCAAGTTGCATACCCCTTGCAATCCCATTTTGGGGTTGGCAACAAAGGTCGGTACTCCTCTTTGGGGGATCAGCTTGGGGGATAACTCTAGGTTGCATACACCTTTCAGTCCCATTTCGGGGCTGGCAACAAAGGGGGAGCCTTGGCAACGAGGGGGCAGGGCTTAGCAACGAAGGGGGGGTGGGGGTGGGGGGGTAACAAAGGGGGGTGCGGGGCGTGGCACTCTTGCAACAAAGGGGTAGGGGAGGCACTCTTGCAACATTACGTAATATTATGCAATGCAATGCAACATTGCACTCAAGGGTTTTACGGGCATACTACTGGAGTCCCCAAGCAGCTTGTAGGAATCCAAATGGTCAACGATCCTACCCGCTATTATCCCCTATAATAATTTATCTACAACCGAAGTGAGACTAATCGGTCGATAGTTCCCTGGACTTTCGTGATCCCCTTTCTGAAAGATAGGGGTCACATTGGTTTCCCTCCAGTCACCAGGCACCTGGCCCGTCTCCAACGATTTGTTGAAGACTGTAGCCAGTCTGTATTCAGACGCATAATAAAGCTCTTCGCCTCAGCAATTGGCTTAGAAGGTGGAAATCAGCCATTTATCTTAAGCAGCAGCCAGTTGGCATAGAGAGCATAACCAGCCATTCGGCATAGTGTATACATAACATATATATATATTTATTGAAGCATACATGCATCATTTATATATTCCCATCATCCCAGTTATTCCTTAACATCGTTTATATATATATATATATATATATATATATACACAGGGTGTCCCATAAGTCCGGCATCATAGGAGAAATTCATATTTTTCTATTTTTTTAAAAAAATAATTCATATTTTTCTTATGCTCGGGATGCCAATTTCCCGTCCACCATTCTGTTCAGTGACGAGGCTGTTTTTTATGGAAATGGTGAGGTAAATCGACAGAACACCCGCTACTGGTCTCAAAACAACCCTCACTGGTATATCTCTTCAAAGGAACAAGGTGCATCTCGGGTGATGGTATGGTGTGGCATTTGGAAAGATCGCATCATAGGCCCCCCTCTTTTTCGATGAACAAGTCACTGGAGGCACCTACCTACGTATGCTCAAGGAAGAAGCATTTCCCAGTGTCTTGAACGAAGAAGGAAATTTCCCAACATGGTTTCAGAACGACGCCGCTCCTGCACATTACAGCACCCAAGTAACGGAATACCTGTACCAACAATTCCCTGGTCATTGGATAGGACGTCGAGGGCCTGTGGAATGGCCAGCTAGAATCCCGGATCTCACGCCACTAGATTTTTATCTCTGGGGCCACTTGAAAGCGCTGGTATACGCAGAGAAAATTAGGAGTGTTGAACATTTTAGGCAGCGCATTATTGGGGCATGTAACACCATTACTCCTGACATCATTCACCGTGTGCTTGCTGACTGGGTATCACGTCTGAATTTGTGTATTGAAAACAATGGTGGACATATTGAGCACGTTCTGTAAATAAAAGCTTTTGTTTTGCCTTTTTTATTCTTTTTCCTATGATGCCGGATTTATGGGACACCCTGTATAATATATATATTATATATATATATATATATATTATATATATGTTTCATTCATTTATTGGACAATAAAACCATCTATGTATATGATAATAATAATAAAAATTATAATAATACCTATTAAAATATTCTTCGCAGAATTAATATCTTTTGCAAGAAAAAGACACAGTTGTATCATCTGCAAACATTATGAAGTTCAGTATATCAGATGAACGTGGAAGCTTATTTTTTATAATAAAATAACAGTGGATCCCAGAACTGAGCCTGTGGCACGCCACGTTTGACAAGAGCTTTAGTTGAGCAAACTTAATTTCGAGTGTAATTTTCTGAGTTTCGTTTATTAACGCACCAGAAAATAAAATGGATTGAAACTTAAAATACTTATAGGCTATAGGTATATAAAATCCTCATTATTATTATTACAATATATCGGGTGATTCATAAGTCTTTTACCACTGTAATGGTGAAATATTTTCTGTATTTCAGATTGTTCATTTGTGAAAATATGGGGTATGGTCAAGGATAGGGTATATGCAACAAAACCTCGTGATGTCAATGATTTAAAAGAAAGAATTTCCACTGTTAATTTCCAATGTGTAATTGTACAAAAATAACCTCAAATAAAAAAAACATCACAGGTTACTGTGGTTTGTAGTTATTTTTTATTCAGCATTACAGTGGTAACAGACTTATGAATCACCCTATAATTATGCTGATGAAAGATTCGTTTGTTGCTAGACAATATTTCATCTACTTGTGACGTCAGATGTAGGCATGAAAGGACTTATTTATTTTTAATCCGGCCAAAAATTTTATTTAGTATGCCCTACTTATTACACGCCTATAATTTTAAATGCTGTTACAATATATATATATATATATATATATATATATATATATATATATATATATATATATATTAGTGATGTAGCGGATGTCATTTTTTTCACATCCGCCGATGCGGATGCGGATGAGGATGTTTGATTTCAACATCCGCGGATGCGGATGCGGATGTCTACATTTTCGTTATTTTTAGGATATATTCGAGATTTGTTGTGTTTAACGTATATAATAAGTTATTATATAGAGAGAGCTGTAGCTATAATGTAGTATAATTGATTAATTGTACAATAATTGCTGTACTTTTCTCTGAACATATCAAATAATATCAAGCATCTAACTAATATAGAAATCAATTAGTGAATTCGTCTGCAAATAAATTCGTTATATTTTATTGAGGTTCAGCCACAATTAGAAACCATAATTGTGTTACCAGGATGCGGGACGTGAACCCAACTGAAATGCACCCCACCGACCTCTTTCCCCAACCTCCACCCTTATAGAAAGAGATCTTTAATTAGCTTGATAACTATTTATATTAAGTTTAAAGTTTTATTAGGCATATTTATAAATGAGTAATTAAAATAAAGTAAACTAAGATGTTCATCGTTTAATGTTCAAACTTAATTATAGGAAGGTTATGCTTAAGGAACATTAACTTTTCTGCCTTTTCTGCTGCCAGTCTGTTTCTCTTTTCATCATATATAATCCAGCACTGCTAAATAATCTCTCGCTTGGTACGTTTGTTGGAGGACAGGCTAAATGTTTCCTTGCAAGTTTACTCAAGTATGGATAGATATTCTGCGTATTTTTCCACCAACTAATAGGATTGTCACATGCAGCCAGGCGTTTTTCTTGGTGATAGCTCTCGATCATTTTTACTACATCTTTGACATCGCGTAGGTCTCGTCATTGCTGCTTGACTCAAGAAACTGAGAGACAGATTCTGTGATAGATTTGCTTGTTGAAGGTGTTGGTTCTGTCACTGAAACTTTTATTCTTTTGGTGGGTGGCGAAGCGACAGATTCAAGAGATTGAAGCTCTTCAACTGCTTTGCCAAGTGATGATTTAACTCGTTCTAATGTACTAGGTGAAAATAACTTAGCTTTGTAACGTGGATCTAAGTAGGTTGCAAGAGAGTAACTTCATACAAGAGCAGCCTCTCGTCTTGTCGCTTGCATCACTTTTGCGCACAATGAACTAGTTCTATTAATATAGTAGAATTTGATAATTTCCGCTTATTAATGACATTTTATCTCAACGGTCCACATCCGTACGACATCCGCAGTCCAAAGTGCGGATGCGGGTGCGGATGCGGATGCGAGAAAATGTGCGGATGTTCCGCGGATGCGGATGCGGATGCGGATGTGACCTACATCACTAATATATACACTTTGAATAATAAAGCACAACTATAAGACAACTATAA
Organism: Bathynomus jamesi; assembly: GCA_023014485.1. Classification (NCBI taxonomy): domain Eukaryota; kingdom Metazoa; phylum Arthropoda; class Malacostraca; order Isopoda; family Cirolanidae; genus Bathynomus; species Bathynomus jamesi. Next base: position 441,910 of record JAJOZX010003763.1, on the reverse strand, counting down.
TATATAATATATATATATATATATATATATATCGTCAGAGTCATACCATATTTTCGTAAGTCATTTTTTGTGGTTTCGAGAAAAACGAATAAAGGGTTCTAAATTAAATTACTTATTTGCAAAAATTCATATTTTCCTGTCATATCACCCTTATAGTTCATCCTACACGGATGAATTTTGTACCAAAAGATGCGCAATTTTTTTTACATGGCATTAGCAACAAAAACTCAAAAACGTCAAAAAGTGACTTAGGAAATTTTGTTTTGACGCTGACGATATATATATGTATGCACGGTGGTGTGATTTTATTCTGTCATCCTGCAAGGCTGAGGCTACACTACAATTTTTGGCGGCTATTTACCGATCAAATGATGTACAAGTTACGGATGGCCGTAAATCATGCAAACTAGCTTCTAGAATGCGAATGAATATTCGTTTTTAAAGTTAAGAGCTGAGTTCATATTTTCACTTTTTAATAGAATTTAAACTGTGTCATGTACTAAATATTTTTCAATTTCTATTTGCTTACCCGAGTTTACCACGATTTAACCTAACCCTTCGTCATATACATACAATTGAACTAGCCGGGGAATCAATTAACCCAACAGGGTACTCGATTAACCTAACCGTCATTTGGTCTGTTACCCTGGCTATTTAAGAGCCTCTCTCTCTCTCTCTCTCTCTCTCTCTCTCTCTCTCTCTCTCTCAAGAAAGAGATTAGATTTAAAATGAACCAGTTCAATAAAACAAACCTCCCTGAGTCGTTCAAAAGGTTTCTGAGGCTTCACCTTTTATTTGTAACTCCTTGTAACTCTCTCTCTTCCTCTCTCTCTTCCTATATATATATATATATATATATACACACGGTGAACCAAAAGTAGGTGGACAGTAGGTTGAATACGGTTTGTGTTATATTATATTATAACTATGGTGTTCATTATAACTATGGTGTTTGTGTTTTATTATATTAAATATTATAACTAAATTTATTTAAATTTTATTTTGTATTATAGTATACAAAAAAATTAAATATGTATTCTCAAAATAAACGTTATCATTTACTGTCCACCTACATTTGGTTCACCCTATATATATATATGTGTGTGTGTGTGTGTGTGTGTGTGTGTGTGCATGCGCGCGCGCGCGCGTGTGTATGTGAAATAAATTAAAAAGAAGTGAAAAAATGTTGGAAGGGAATGAAGTTGGGGTCCTAAAACAGGCATAATTTTTCCGTCAATTCTAATTTAATCGAACCGAAGCTAATCTAACCTTTGGGCGAAGTTCTGATTTCAGTCGAATCTTGTGTCGAATTACAAAAATTGGTGAAATCAAGTAACCTAACAGGGCATTCAATTAACCTAACCATTATTTGATCGTGTCCGCTGGCTGTTTAAGCGTCTCTCTCTCTCTCTCTCTCTATCTCTCTCTCTCTCTCCCAAGAGAGAGATTAGGTTTAAAATGAACCAGTTCAATAACAGGAACCTTCCTCAGTGGTTCGAAATGATTTTGAGGCTTCACCTTGTCCTTGTAACTCATTGTAACTCTTGTAATCTCTCTCTCTCTCTCTCTCTCTCTTCCTATATATAAGGCATATATATATATATATATATATGAAAATTATTTCACGAAGGTAACACGTGAAAAATATTTATGATAAATAAAACCACGAAGGAAAGGAAACACAAAATGGTGCTCAAGCGCTTTCGTCTAATGACATCCTCAGGAACACTGAAGTATATAAAAAGGTTAAGCCTATATATAGGTTACAGAAAGAAAAAAGAAAAATAAATAACATACATACACACACACACACATATATATATATATATATATATATACATACATATCTATATATACAAATACATACATACATACATACATATATATACAATAAACAGAGAAGTAAAAATAATAAAAAATTAAAAATTAAAACCTTAAAGGATTACCAATGAGGCGTACAGATTGTAAGGAAAAATATCGATTTTTAGCACAAGATCAAAAGGATTATAAAAATACAAATTTATACTGGGACTCTGCCGGGTTTTAACACAATGCTGCCTATGGTCAGGTTTCGATATATATAAAAGAAAAAAAAGAAAATGCAAATTAAAAGTTAATCGATTTTTAGCACAAGATCAAATGGATTATAAAAATACAAATTTATACTAGAACTCTGTCCGGGTTTTAACACATTTCTGCCTATGGTCAGGTTTCGATATATATAAAAAAATAAAATGCAAATTAAAAGTTAATAAAGTAGAAGACAAGTTTACCAAAGATTTAATGTTTTACACTTCTTATCTAAGTCTGCTCTAAAGGAATTCAACATAACAGGATCGAGTTGAAAAAGACCTTTGCTTATGTTGAAGTTATTTGAAAGTTGGATAATGGCAGACTCAAGAATATTTCTATTAACAATGTTGCTTGAATGGAATAAAACTGAAGCATTATTCCAATCAATACAGTGGGCTAACTCTGACAAATGGACAAAAAGGGCACTGGACAACTGTCCTGTTCTAACGGAATATTGATGCTGTTTTATACGTGTGTGCAAATCCTTTCCCGTCTGACCTATGTAAAAGGAATCACATTGTTTACAACCAATTTTATCGCCCCTCCTCTCCAATATTTATATGGAGTTTTTCGAAATTACCTATATTCCGAGAATCCTGGGGGTTGGCATCCCTTGGTTGCGGTACGTCGACGATATTTTGTGTATCTGGCCCATGAATCGTGACCTGGATAGCTTCCTCCTTCAGTTAAATGATCAAGTCCCCTCCATTAAGTTTACTTTAGAAGTTGAGCAAGACAATTCAATCCCATTTTTGGATGTGCGTGTACATAGGGAAAGCCCAGGTTTTAAGTTTAGTATCTATCGGAAAACGACAAACAATTTGTCCTACGTACACTTTTACTCGGGACATGATACCCCCATTAAGAAGGCCATATTTTCATCAATTTCTCCGCGCCCTTAGGATCGCCAGTCTGGAATACATCGATGCCGAATTGGAAAAATCAACGGTATTGGAAGTGATTTGTGTTATCCATCTGCGTTTATGGAATCTTGTCTCAACAAGGCAAAACGAACTTTCTATCGTGTCAATATTAACACTCGTACTTTGTCAAAAAATATTTTAGTACTTCCATTTTTCCCGGGCTTTTTAGGCATTGCTAATGTACTTAAACTTTTGGATATTAATGTAGTATTTCATATAACAATATTGTGAAAAATATCATAGTAAAAATAGCCTACCAATAATTCAGGCATTATCTATAAAATTGGTTGTAAACAATGTGATTCCTTTTACATAGGTCAGACGGGAAAGGATTTGCACACACGTATAAAACAGCATCAATATTCCGTTAGAACAGGACAGTTGTCCAGTGCCCTTTTTGTCCATTTGTCAGAGTTAGCCCACTGTATTGATTGGAATAATGCTTCAGTTTTATTCCATTCAAGCAACATTGTTAATAGAAATATTCTTGAGTCTGCCATTATCCAACTTTCAAATAACTTCAACATAAGCAAAGTCTTTTTCAACTCGATCCTGTTATGTTGAATTCCTTTAAGCAGACTTAGATAAGAAGTGTAAAACATTAAATCTTTGGTAAACTTGTCTTCTACTTTATTAACTTTTAATTTGCATTTTATTTTTTTATATATATCGAAACCTGACCATAGGCAGAAATGTGTTAAAACCCGGACAGAGTTCTAGTATAAATTTGTATTTTTATAATCCATTTGATCTTGTGCTAAAAATCGATTAACTTTTAATTGCATTTTCTTTTTTTTTTCTTTATATATATCGAAACCTGACCATAGGCAGCATTGTGTTAAAAACCCGGCAGAGTCCCAGTATAAATTTGTATTTTTATAATCCTTTTGATCTTGTGCTAAAATCGATATTTTTCCTTACAATCTGTACGCCTCATTGGTAATCCTTTAAGGTTTTAATTTTAATTTTTTATTATTTTACTTCTCTGTTTATTGTATATATATGTATGTATGTATGTATGTATGTATGTATTTGTATATATAGATATGTATGTATATATATATATTATATATATATATGTGTGTGTGTGTGTATGCAATTATTAATTGCATCGCTCTTTGCAAGTTATTTATGAATGTTATATATATATATAGTCTTCTGTGTGTATTTTTGGTGAAAAACAAGTGCAAATTAATCACACTGGTCAACAAAGATTTTCATCAGAGTAAAATTTGTGGTGGCTGGATAGCATTTTTCACGCTGATTCCAAAACTGCATTCAGATTTTTCTAGCACGTATAGTTTTCAAGATGAAGGCATATATATAACTACACAGATTTAACCATTTAAATAGGCAAAATACTAATATTTCAACATTTGATTGTGTTTATTTTATTGTGTTTTTTTAGTTTATTCATCTTATTTATTTCAATTATCTTAATTATACATCTTATGTATTTCAGGTGTGAGCTTTTACGTCTAGCAGCATTGTGATTCAGGCAACAACGCCGTGCTTTGTGTGTCAAAAGATCAGTCCAGTCCAAGAACTTGTTGTGTCAAGTTGGTGTAGATTTTTTTTGAATTTATAGTTTGCTCAGGTCAGTCAACATGCCTCGACAATGTAAGAATGACCCCGACAAGTTCTGTTTCGTATGCGGCCAGTTGACAACTAAAACACAGCGACGAAGTATTACAACCGACATTAAGAAAATATACAAGCTATACTTTGGTTGCCATCTAGGTGACCAAGATAAACCATGGGCGCCACATCAAATCTGTTCTGGCTGTTCAAATGGATTACGTGATTGGCTTAACAAAAAGAAAGCTTCAATGCCATTTGCCATACCCATGATATGGAGGAGCCGAGAGATCATCATGAAGACTGTTATTTTTGTAGTGTGAACTTAATGGGGTTTTCTGCCAAGAACAAACACCAGATTGTATATCCAAACTTGGATTCAGCACGTAGACCAGTAAAACATGATGAAACATTGCCCATTCCAATTCCCCCAAGTGATAGGCTAGATTCTATCATAGATGACATGGAAAGTGATGAAGGTGCAACTGGCGTTTCCGGGCCATCTACAGAACCAGAGTACACTTTTGAAGGTAGACATTTAGAGCCTAAAAAGTTAACCAAGGACAGTTGAATGATCTTGTTAGAGACTTATCGCTGTCTAAAGAGAAATCAGAGCTTCTCGCCTCAAGACTAAAGGAGAACAATTTACTTGAGAACAATGTTCGTATTAGTTACTACCGAAAGCGGAATTTGAATTAACAGCATTCTTTTCAGTAGACGGTCCTCTCTGTTATTGCCATGACATCAATGGACTATTTACAGCCATATCTCAGACGTATGTGGCATCTGAGTGGCGCCTCTTTATTGATTCGTCGCAGAGAAGCCTGAAAGCAGTTCTTTTGCATAATGGTAATATAATGCCATCCATCCCCATAGGAATGCTTATGGGTATGCAGTCAGGATTCACAAAATTTTGTTGTTTCCTTTGCCTGTGGGACAGTCGCGCCACTATAGAATATTACACCAAAAGTGACTGGCCACTTAGGTATACATATGTCCCAGGGATAAGCAATGTCCAGTCTGTCCCTTTAGTGGATCCCCAAAAGATCTATCTGCCACCTCTTCACATTAAACTTGGTTTAATGAAGAATTTTGTTAAAGCAATGGGTAAAGTCAATTCTGAAGGGTTCCAATACCTTTCAAGGAAATTTCCGAAGGTTACTGCAGCAAAATTGAAGGAAGGAATTTTTGTTGGGCCACAAATAAGGGAGGTTTTGAATGACACTGAATTTGAAAAAGTCCTAAGTGATATGTGAAAACTTTCTTGGAAGCAACAAGTCACCTGTGTATAAGGATGGAGTCAAGAACCTCCTTGATGCCTTCAAAGAAATGGAGTGTCGAATGTCGTTAAAAATTCACTTCCTGCATTCCCACTTAGATTTCTTTCCTGAAAACCTTGTGCAGTGAGTGACGAGCAAGGAGAGCGCTTCCATCAAGATATTCAGATGATGGAGAAGCGCTACCAAGGATATTGGAATGAAAGCATGATGGCGGACCATTGTTGGATGCTGTATCGTGACAATCCAGGCCAAATTTACAAAAGGAAATCACACTCCCAGCGCTTTTACTAAAATAATGTATATATTCTTTATTTATAAGTACATTGAATAAGGTATATGATGTATTTATTGTTTAGCATTCCTAAGTGTGATCTATACATCCATAAATTTTCTTATAGCAATATCAAAAACTTAAAAATATCAAAACCAGAGTGTATCTATATAACTATACGTGCTAGAAAGAAAATAAAACCAGATTCGGAATCAGCGCGAAAAATGCATTAAGAAAGGTGTGATCATGTTTGTGATGAGAAAAAAAAGTTTCATTTTGTTGGCAAGTGTAATTATTATTTATATATGCTAATATGGCAGCTATTTTACTTGATAGACATTCAATTAACGTAACCGTGAAAATGGGTACCATGGCATACTTCAGGAAAATGTATGAACTACCCAAAAATAATTAAAAAATTTCTGCCTACATCCGTGTCCTTTCTACTTAAAGGACCGATGAGGAGCTCGTTCGTCTTATAGAAACTTTAAGTAATAGTTTTGAAGAAACTCAAGTCGTGGACAGTGAACTGAATAGGGAGGTAGAAGTTTTGCAGCAAACCCTGTCCAATGATTGTCGTATCATCCACGGTGTTGTGAGATTTTCTTCTTGTGTGTGTGTGTGTGTTTTGGGGTTAGAAGAAGAAGCAGTTTATATTCAACAATTTATTAAATGATAGAACCATGAGGAATGTTTTATAAAATAGTACATAATATCATTTACTGTATAAAACACAATTTACGTAATATGTCCTTCAATGTTTCTCACACATACAGGAGTGACATTGCTATAAATTTTGTATACATTATGTATTTATATCTAACTTAAATTAGTTATAGAATTAGCATCCATTACATTTTAAATAAGCTACAGAGCATAAGACTCATCCTTAAACGCTAAACAAACTAACATTTTTGGAGACACTTTATATTTTACACAATATTGTTGCAATTACTCATGTTACAATATATATATATATATATATATATATATATATATATATATACACGCGTAAAACTTCACACAATACACCGAGTACGTACAAACGTGAACCGGTTTTTATCTGTTTGCATACCAAAGCATCATTTCGCTTGGTGTGGCAAAAATCGAATGATTTTAAAAAATTTGTAAATTCTTTCCCACGCGCCATATGTGAGAGAAATGAAAGGCAGTACATACCGCAAGTATTGCTACCGGCCCAATAATTCCTAATTCATCGCAAGTACTGGAAATACGAGTATGTGCAAGATTACTGTAAGCTCTCGAGCAAAGCAGGAACACGGCTTCTGATGAATAATCCGTTTCTAATGTCCCGCCGAAGGCGACTCCATTGATGTATATGGTTATATTTTCAAGGCCGAAATTTTCGAAATTAAAGGCGCTCTTTATATATTTCCCATTCACAGAAACGTGTTCCTGCATTTCAATTAATACCCGTTTAGGTAGAAATATAGTTTGATCTGTACCTTGTTAATTGTGTATTTTACTGTGGCATGTAGAAATTTTTCTTTGAAACTCGGTAATTTTTAAAGTACTAATGTGAGAATGTTGAAACTTTGCCAGTTATTACACCATTTGCATACATTTTTGTCATAATGTTTTTTGTTTCACATTGAATTATGTTTAACCCACAAGAAAAAGCGAAATGTTTGTTATGGAGGGCTGAATAGAAGTCCCCTACTCCGGTGCAACGGCGATTCCGTACAACCTTTCACAAGGAACCACCCACCAGAAGAGACCTATATGCATGGACCAAGAAATTTTAGGAGACTGGCAAAGTTCTAAAGGAACACTCTGGAGGGCGAACAAGATCGGAAGATGTTGTTGTAGTAGCCCGAGAAAGTCCATCCGTCGTGTCAGTGTCGAACTGCAGATTCCTCGTTCAACTGAAAGAGCGCATCACAGAAGCGGTGGACTCTGTAACCCCTGAGATGCTAGGCAACGTGGAGGGAAATTGAGTACCGTTGCGACCTGGTCTGTGATACAAATGGTGCACATATTGAATGTATACAATAAAGAACTCTAATGTACCTAAATGTTATAATTCACATATATCTTATGAAACTTTATGACATTGACTCAGTGCCGGCCTTAGGGTTGTGCGAACCGTGCGGTCGCACAGGGCCCGCAACTTAGGGGGGCCCGAAAATTTCACAGAAATTTACCATCGACGTCAGAGTGCCAAAATTGGTGTAAATTAATGTAATTTATTTTTTTATCCTAATTATATTGAATTATCCTATTCCTAATTAAATATCCTAAGGCCGGCGCTGGTTGAAACCTCTTATGATAGTTTAAATATTTGATAATAATAAAGTAATAAGTAGTAATAATAGTAAAGGCTGTTGGTCTGTTCGTATTCTGTTACAGGTGCACTTGTATAGTTAAATTTTACTTGTTGTACTTGTTAACAATCTACTAAAATAAAATGATCAGCAATGAAAAACAATTTGACTTGTGTCATGGGGGGCCCGTACAGTATACGCTGTACAGGGCCCGAAATATCCTAATGCCGGCGCTGATTGACTATTTACTCTGTGAATATTACATTGTTTGCATCATCAATAAAAAATTATAAGGTTTCAAAGTTGTATTATTTCGAATTAGACACCCGGTTATTGAGAAATTGGTTAATAGATTACTTGCGACAATCACATAATACGGCTTAACATATGTAATGCTCAAGCTCTTCCCTCTATGATTGTGGATGTGTGCGATGCGTAGCAGACGCGCCTGGTGATCCCGACAAACTGATGATCCACGATATTGCTGTAAATATTGCACATGTCTGGGGGTGTATAGCCATCGACCAATTTCTCCATTTTCAGCTGATACATTAGGCTGGACAAGTCATGTTGTGCCTCGAAGGCTGCTCCATATCGGCCCTCGGTTATAATTTTGAACAGTCCTTTGTCTTCAATATTACTGTTAGCCTCTGATTTTAAGGTCAGACTATGTGCAGGGGTTTCTTTGTTTACAATTTCGTATACTAAATCAGCCATAAGATTTGAGCTTTTTAAACTACCGATTAATTCTCTCACAACATCCTTCGCCGCACTATAACGACGACCCTGGCATAGTGTTACTACTGTAGTGTAATACAGTACCGCCCCACTCCGGATGGCACGCATGGTTTCATCCCGAGTTACCCCGACCTTTTCACACTCATCACGGTTTCTAAGAACAGTAAAAATGGGTTCTTTATAATCACTATTTAAAAAGATGGTGTCCATCGGAATTTCGCATATGCCAACCTCATACGAATCACGACCCAATTCAATGGGCCCATGGAGTTCTGTTACAAAGTTGGCCAGGATGTTGTCAGGATGTACAGAAAGAGAAGAAGAGGACAGGAGTGTGACGTAGAAATGGTTAGGCGCCATGTTGCATACTACTTAAACTTCATTATTGCATCAGCTTTTATATAGGTGTTGAAACTTTCTCCAGGTACATTTTTCTCTTTCCTGAACCTTTACTGCCTAAAATTTTTTCAATTTTAATAACTTTTTTCCCTAAATTAAATGTCACTTTCTGCATCTCCTCGCCGTAAAAGCCTACTGCAATTTCTTTCCCATTCAAATCTTTAACGTAATACATCATTATCTCGCCTTTAGGTCTCATAGCACTAAATTTAAAAAAGCTCATGTGTCCAACCTTGCTTAAATCCCTTCGCAAATTCATTACCCGAACGCGATAGCCTTACATAATCATTGATTTTGAAACGCACAGTGTGTGACGGTGCTCTACGAATATCTCTTCCCACCTCACGCTCTGTGTGCGTACCTCTTCTAAAATCTCGTCAGGTGTTGTCCCAATTGCATGGCGGTGTGAAAGGTTGTAGGATGAGGCCAGCGACTCCAGAATATCTATATATCTGTATGTTTTTATGTGTAAATTAGCGATGCATGCGTTCCTTTATGGTACGTTGAACTCTTTCAGCTAAAGAGGCCTTATGATAGAATTGCTAGTGTAGTAAGTGATATTAAACTCTGTCAGCATGTTCTGAAAACTTCGGCCTATAAATCCTTTCCCCATATCCGTAAAAAAATAGCCAGAAATCCTGTTTTCTTTCAACATCAGCGTTTTGGTAGTTTTAGCAACTGTTTCAAGCGATTTATTTTTGAGGGGAATTAACCACAGATATCTCGTGAATACATCTATTGAATAGGATGTAGCAGTAGCCACCATTATACACTGAATATCTTTGCATGTATGTTAAATCCGCATGCCAAACAGAGTCAATCGATGCCGCTGGTGTCTTTGGTGTTTTAAACCTTTTTCTCACTGGCTTATGAAGTGTATAAGCATCCTGCTCCCGCAAAAACCTCCCAACATCTTTTTTCCCTACTCCCTCATTATAAACACCTCTGTACAGTCTATCAACGCCGCCGTAGGACGCTTGGCTAGAAATGTCATAATAGCGTTTTCTTAATATGTTAGCCATTTGCGTATTTTAGAGGCACGCGGATAGGGTTGACCGTTGTTGTTTGGTTTCTTCTTTCTCCTCTTCAGAGATGCTACAGCTAGGCGTGATAGCGTATTCAGTTGTGGCACGTACGAGGCTTGCTCCAAGTCTTTTAACCTGTTCAGATTTCCTATTAATGTTTTGGGGACATTTATTTGTTGTAGTCTTGCTTTAATATGCTTCCATCCTGATGGTGAGGGCCTGTCCCACTTTCTCACCAGGTCATGGACGATGTCAACGATATTCGAGCCCAGTACCTTTGTTCCTTCAACAATGACCTCACCTGTATCACTCTACTGTATGATGGGTCCTCACTCAATACATTATAAAGACTTAAGCCTTTATTGCTCAATGTATGTATGCTCGATATCGATATGTTGTTGGGTCGATCCGTTATTCTTTGACTGGTCATCTCTAGCATCGACCCCCAGGTCCTATGCCTCCATGCTCAAAGTTATCTCCGCTGAGCCAAATAACTACGAGGACGTCTGTCAAATTCTTATAATTTTCGTACTCATGAAGAAATTACTGTAGAGCGTCTTGGAATAAGATTCCTTTCTCATCAGGTGACTTTTCACTGTATAATAGGTCTAACAATTCATTTTCTATTATTTTTAGCCTGCTTTTACGGGGTTCAAAAACCGTATTTGGACTCTTTGAACTTTGGAGTGAAGCATACACCTCGTGTAAAATCACGACTACGTTATTCATTATATTAATCTAGTAAGTATAGATCCCCAAAACTGAAAATAAGATGCGTAGGAATGAACCCCCTCTTCGTAAAATAATTCGCTTTTTCTTCCCCACAGTTTGACTTTTACGAGCGAGTGCACGTATTATGTTCTTGTAACGACGTAAGCGAAGCTTCTGAGGGGGTTTTATTGGTACATTACATATTAAAACGTTAAGACAGATTTCACAGATGCATTTTAAGAAGTCGGAGTCGATATTTTTAACAAACATCTGTTGCAGTGCTGGGGCAATCGTTGACAGATTTTTATTAATTCACGATATTTCTTTAGCCTATTTGTCATTCTGCAATATACATCGTTTGATGCTCGTTTCAGAATATATTTGTTCTTTGAAGCACCCTAAACGTGTTTCGCGGGTGAAGGTCGCAAAGCAAATATCCGTAACGCTGACTTCTGGCTTCTTTATAAACCTCCAAAAACTTCTTACGCTGATTCGGTAACATTTGATTGGCTAATACTCCAATTTGTGACACATCTCTACGTTGCGCGAATAAGACTAGATATTGTGTATTTAACGACATATCGTGCATGTATCTATTTTTGAAAAATATATTCTGATTGATGAAGAATACGCTTATGTTAAGAAGGTGGGAGAACACTATATACTGTATGTCTCGACAAACGTTTCATCCAATTCTAACATGAGATCGTCAATTATAATGACTGTATGTTCATTTCCCTATAACGAATTAACGCCATATAAATTTTTGTGGAACAAAATACCATCTTGGTACTCGTTGGATACTGACTGGTATGTCGAAAAGCACCTTATGACTTTATGCACAAATTTTGAGAACATCTCCCCCTCATCTTTAATGATTTTAAGCATAAACACAGTTTTACCACATCCTGTAGGGCCAGATATAATGTATGTGAAGGGGCTTGTGAACCTGATTTTTTTCTACAGAATCCTTCGCTAACACGTCACACCCCTAAGTGGGTCATTTACAAAATATAACAAAATTTAAGTGCTGCACCTTATATTCTTGTTTTTCTTCTTCCACAGAACCGTGAATGACGACGATGTACGGAACCCCATGATCGATACCACAGATAGCCCCGATGACCGTGTAGCTACAGAATCCTTCTCCGCTGACGAACCCTCACCAGCGATACCTGTAGCATGCGACAATTCAAAGCGGAAGCATGATGAAGAACACTCCACGTCAGGTATAAAGCGTGCCAGGATTGAGCCGGTTGTTAGACCCCCAGTAATAGAGCCCCAACCCTCTATGTTTTACGACACAAACCCCACAATAGTACCTTCCTCAAATATATCCCATTATTCCTGTTCAGTTCCGGGTACTTCCTCCACAGCAGCAGCAGCTTCTCGTGCTCTGGAGGAAGGCATAACATTCGAGTTGGTACGGTACACACCGCTACCCCTACCCCTGCCCCGACTAGAAGTCGATATGTGGTCAGGGTTGACCCTGGATCCATGTATAGCAACGGTGTTGGGCTGCGACGCGTAGTTCAACGTATTATGGAGTTTGCCTTCAGAACCGCGATGAACGTGAAGTCCGGACGAGGTTGTCTTTCAGGTTCGGTTCAGATGACGGGAACGTAAATGATATTTGGGTAGTAATACCGTTGAGACGTTTCGCAGCTGTAGACATAGAATATTTCTTGGGCCATATAATGCAGGCCTCTCAAAGTAGTACAGTCTTCAATATGGACAACTTCATGGTAGATAATGACAGAGTATTCTGGTTTGCTGGTCATAATGACAAACCTTATACTCTTAATTTCAATTCTCCGGTTATTTACAGAAAGCATTTAAACGTCGATCGTAGCTGTGGCTTTATAGCAATAGTCTTAGCTCATATGTTCACTGTGCTAAATATATGGGCACAAAAAATTTGGCTGCCTACGGTTGTGCAGCGTGCCCGTAAACAGGCTTCAGATTGTAAACTTGAGCTTGAGTGTAATATGGGCCCTGAAGAACTGAGAATGGTAGAGCAGGAAATGAATATTCGTATAGTGAGTGATAGTGAGCGTGAAGAATTTGACCGCTACTACAACAGTTTTAATGAAGCTAGTCCATACAATATAGCTGATGAATAAGAACGTCATTGCGTGAATGATGTGCGTTTGCTTAGAGTATGTTTCCAGGCCTTTAGATGGATGTACGTAGCCCGTTTCGAGTACGATCCGCTACAAGTCGCAACCACGGTCGCCTCATTATGCTTTACGGTGCTCAAGAATAACTTCATGCCTAAAGACACCTTAGCCGTCATTCACAGAAACAATCCCCACAGTTATGGGCGTAAGGCAATTTACTGGCTCATACACCTACAACAACAGACAAGGATATACATAAAACATGCCCGCTACACGGGGAAAGTACACATTAAGGTCAATGGTCGTGTTTTTTGTGTTGATGGCCTAAGGAAGACTGTGTATTCCTTTAACGGCTGCTGGTGGCATGGATGACCGAGCGCTGAGTGTGCCGTCACAGGGGACTTCCATGGAGGATCCCCGCCGACAGCCTCAGATGGACCCGTATCCGCGATGAACTTATAGGCTCCCAGTTCACTCACAAGATCGTGTGGGAGCATGAGTATGATGCACGGATGAAAACAGATGCCCAGTACCCTGAAGAAATAAGGGCCATCAAACGATCAATGGTGCTGGACTCCCTCAAATGCGGTGACAGCTTGTTTGGAGGGCGTACAAACCCATTGAAGCTATACTTTTCGCCTACGAAAAGCGTGAAACTCCATTACTACGACTTCTGCTCTTTATACCAATACGTGATGAAGAACAATCTGTACCCTGTAGGTGTGCCTGAAAAACTGATGGGTACCACCATGCCATCCATCGGGGAGTTCTCAGCTAACTTGAGTGAGCACTACTTTGGACTCTCTTTATTAGACGTGTTCCATCCTCGCGATTTATTGATGCCGATCTTTCCCGTCGTTATAGATCAGAAGCTTTCATCAGTCCAAGTTTGATGTGCAATGGAGGTAAGTAAATTAGTTGAGGATTAACCAGTGGCTTATTCGTCAAATTTTTCTTTCCTGGAATAAATGATTCTCGTTTTGGCCACTGCTTTTGTATGTAGTGATTTTTTTCTGTTCCTACTGTCCCATTCACACAAGAAACAGCAGTGCTAAGTATATCCCAGTTGCAAGCCGAGCAAAAGAGCAATCACTTTCAAGTCCCCACAAATATGCCAGGAATATTTCTCATACCTAATACTTGTCAAGAGAAGTTTCATATTGTCATATGACTCCTTCGTGTTGACAGTATGAGCTAAAAGCACTGACGAGTATTTATTTCCGTTATGGAGAAGCACAGCCTTCAAGCTAAGTTTTGAGGAGTCAATGAACAAGCGCCACTCCGTTGTATTGTGTTGATGCCCAAGGGCCTCCATAAGAGAAGAAGCATCATTACAAAATACTAACCATTTTCTTAAAAAAAAAAATTTAAATTCATCCTGGCGGTTGCGGAAAAAACACATTTTAGTGCCCTGCTGGAGAAAATTCCATCCTTTCAATCTTGAAGCTAAAATTTCAACCAGTTTTTTAGACAAATTTAAATCACGAACGAGGTCATTAAGATCTCCCTGAGTTATTAAATAAGGTTCCAAGGAAGGACCACTTGCTTCAAATGTTGGGTCACTATCAAACTGTTCTTCTACCTGGTCTGGATGAACTTCATCAGCATCGGAGTCATCTTCGTCCATGGTCCCATTTTCTGGTGGTTTCGGTACGGGTAGCTCTTCACTGTGCGGAACAGGTCTCATTGCTGACAGTAAATTAGGATATTTCACCGTATGTTTGGACTTAGAAGTAATCCCTGATATGTTTGTTAAACAGAAATAACAGTCTGATGAATGGTCTTTCGGTTTTCTCCAAACCATAGGCACGGCAAAGGGCATGTGACGAGAACTATTTTTCCAACCAGTTAGAAGCCTAACACATGTCACACAGCAAATTTTGCACCCAAAATAAAGCTTATAACATTTTTTAATAAGTGGAATAATGGTTCGTTTCTGAGATTTGAAGGTTAGCTCTCCACACACATAGCAGAAACTATCTGGGTGATTTAAACACTTTCGTGGCATAATGCAAGCTTAATTAACAGAACTGTAACTGCAGGATGTAACACACTTCACAGAACAGATTGAGTAACACTTGTGATGCTCACACACACAACTGGCACACAACTGACAAAACAGTGCGGCTCAGACAGTGACTCGGTGCATGTCTGAACATGTAGATACATGTATCAGCCCGCCTTGCCTGAAAACCCGTACCCAAGGAATAAAGTCAACTGTCTTACAAATGACCTGCTAGCACCCAATTTAGCTTCCTCTCTCCAATACTAACATGTCATCCTTATAAATAAAGCGCAGTTTTCTAAAAAGTCTTTATACGCTATATAAAAGATACAGTAATACGTATCAGTCACACAAAACCTATGGGTGATAGAAAGATTCTAATTGCATTTTTGAATTCAGCGTAAAAAAGTATGCAAAAAACAGTAAACAGTTTACTTGTGACAAAAATTTTGTTTACCACTGTAATTGAAAAACTGGTACCATACCTAAAACTAAACGAAATTACCATCCAAACAACGCTGGAAAATAGGAAAGGCAGAATGTGTAATGTTCCCAAATTAAAGGCCCGACAAGGGCCCACCTCAAGGCCTGGCTTGGTGGAGGAGCGAGTTGCTCTCTTACGCTCCCTACCTGACATAGCCAGGTACACCCGGCTCATCTGGTACCGTCCTGGGCCAGGCATCTAGTCTTCTCTTCAAGACTTCAAGTTTGACCCCTGTGACGTTTCTGAGGTCCTTTGGAAGCTGGTTAAAAAGTCTTGGCCCCTGACAACCAAACTATTTTTCTTCAGCGTTGAAGAGGTCCCTTCTCGGGCCTTTAATGTGGGAACACTACACATTCTGCCTTTCCTCTTTTCCAGCGTTGTTTGGATGGTAACTGTGTTTAGTTTGAGGTTTCGTACCAGTTTTCCGATCATTTTCCATATGGAGATTATGGTGTACCTCTCTCTCTTATTTCCAGGGAGGACAAATTTAATTTACGTAGTCTTTCCCAGTAGTTGAGTTTTTTGCTGCCATCAATCTTGGCTGTGAACTGTCTCTGTGTTTTTTCTAGTTTATTAATTTCTTCCTTTTTATATGGGGATGTCAAAACTGAGTAGTAGTCAAGTTTTGGTATGATCAGTGTTCTTAGCAGGGGAATCATTACTGTCTTCTCCCTCCTTTTGAACGTTCTTAGTACCTGTCCCGCGACTCTTTTTACTTTGTTTATTGCTATCATTGGTCATTATTACCACCAAGTCGACCGCTTTCGTGCTTCTCTGATTTTCCTGTCTATGTGGAGCATAATATGCAGTCTGTTTAAGTTGCTTATTTCTACCATATCCCAAGAACTGAAATTTCTCGGTGTTAAATGTCAAATTGTTGTCTTCTGATCATTTGTATATTTTGTTAGTGTCCCTCTGCAAGGCCTCCACCATTTTTGCATCGCTGATTTTTCTGCTGATCTTTGTATCGTTTGCAAAGGATGTTATTATACTGTTGTTGTTTACTCCACTGTGTATGTCTGTTAGCATGATAATGAACAGGAGTGGGACCAGTACTGTACCTTGTGGTACTGAACTGCGTTCCTCTGATTCTGATAATGATACACCTTGAATTTTGATGACCTGCAGACGCTCTCTGTGGAAGTTGTAGATCAATTTTCTCACTTTGCCTGTTATTCCCACGTTTCATTTTATGCCCAATTATACAATAATCGCATTTATCGAAAGCTTTAGCAAAATCCGTGCATATGACATCATAGTTTTCATTGCCTTTAAGTACATCTAGGATATTGTTATAGTGCTCTATAAGTTGTGATAGGCATGATCTTCCTGATCAGAATCCGTGCTGATTTTATTGAATCTTTCCAGTGTCTCCAAGAAGTCATAGATTTTCTCTCCGACTATTCTTTCAAATATTGTGGTGAAGTGAGACGTCAATGACACTGGTTTATAGTTCTTTCCTTGAGATCTATCCCCTTCTTTGTATATAGGGACAATGACTGCCTTTTCCTCTTCCCTCTCTGTATGGCCCTTAATCAGGGTTTGTATTTCCCTATCGGTACTCTCCAGTTTTTCTTGTATTACGAAGGCAACTCACTATATTTTGCCCCCTTTTTTTTTCTTTCCAAGTTTCCTTGTAAGTTCCAGGAATTTTGTACACAAATAGTTACATACCTTTTTACACGTTTTTATTTTTCCACAAAGTCTCCATCCTTTCCTACGGCTTTCCTCCATCTCGAAAAAAGGACCTTTATTCCTTCCTGGTAAAAGTCCGCTGGGTTCCGCTGGAGCCACCTCTTAACCTCCTCAACAACCTCATCGGCACTCTGAAACTTTCTTCCACGAATATCATCCTTCATTGGCCCAAACAAATGGAAGTTTGAAGGTGCCAGATCCGGGCTGTATGGAGGGTGGGGTAACACAGTCAAGCGCATTTTTGTGATGGCCTCTCTTGTTTGCAAACTGTTGTTGGTTTTGCGTTATCATGCAAAAGGAGGACGTCTTCCAGTTTTCTCTCCGTTCGAACTCGCTTTATACGTCTCTGGAGTCTCTGTAATGTATGTCTCTGACTTGATTGTTTGTCCTTTCTTCATAATGTCCACCAGAATCACACCTTCATGTCCCAGAAGATGGTGGCCATAACCTCTCGTGAAGAGGGAGCCATTTTGAACTTTTTCTTGCGTGGGGAGTCTGCGTGATGCCACGCCATAGATTGGCGTTTTGTTTCAGGTTCAAAGTGGTGTACCCAAGTCTCATCTCCTGTCACAATTCGTGGTGAAAGGAAGTCATCCCCTTTTGTCTCGTATTAAACCAACGACTCAGAAACAATTTCTTTTCTTTGGGTTTTGTGATTCAGTCATTTCGCGAGGAACAAACCATGAACACACTTTTGAGTATCACAGTTGCTGAATTATCGTATTCACACTTCCTTCACTAATTCCTAGTTCCAGTGATAGCTCCTTGTAAGTGACGCACCGATTTGATCGAATGATGCTGTTAGCACGTTGGACAGTGTGAGATGTCACAGCCGATGCCGGGCGACCGCTGCGTGGCTCTCTCTCCTTCTCTCCGATGATCTCACACGTTTAGACCAGCGTTCAACTGTGCTTCGATCAACAACAGCATCTCCGTAAACGTTTTGTAGACGTTTGTGAATATTTCCAACTGTTTCTTTCTGTGCGGTTAAGAACTCGATAACAGCTCTCTGTTTACGACGCACATCACTGTCAGACGCTATTTTGGAGATACGTTCACCATCGGTTTTATACAAGGGCGTTTAAAAGCGGTTTTATACATGGAGGGGCGGTTCAAACTGGAAAAATCCGGTTATGTGAAGCGCAGAAAGTTCAAACTTACGGCCCAAAAGACATTTCAGCCCCATGTCCTATTATTTAGCTAAGAAAAAAGGGTGAAGCAAAATATATTGAGTGCCACTAGTACTTTCCCAGCATTGTTGTCTCCGCAATTAGCTAACTTCACCGCTACTTTCTTTTGCGGAATATGCTTCTCTTTTACCTCTCCAGCCAGTTCCTCTTTCCTTTTGGCTGTGCTTTCGAAGCATATTTTTCTAAAATTCTCTGCGTCTTTTCTTTCAAGGTTGTTAGCATTTCTTCAGTTGTTTTATTCTCTAAAACTGTTCTCCACTCTATGTGGACCATGTGTGATCTGACTGCTTCCCAATTTATTGTCTTGGAGTTTAAGTTAAAAGTTCCAAATTTGCTTCTTTCTTCAGTATGTGTATTGTGTGTTAATGTGTCGCCATATTTGTTGATATCGCGTTTATGTTGTGGTGTGAGATAAAAGTTGGGGTTATATTTATATCAGCAATCAAGTTCGTGTTATTCCTGAATACCAGATCTAGGCAGTTATTTTTACTGGTATTTTCTGTTAGCTCCTGTGTCAGCATAAACTCGTTTGTGAGACCCATCAGCATTTTTCTTGCTCCTGGTCCTCTCTTGTTCCCCCCTTATTTTGCTGTATAAATATATTTTTACCCATCATTTTGTATTTTATAAATGGGAAATTAAAATCGCCTCAGAGTTTATATTAGGGGATGGAGAGTTTACCTACTTTATTAGAGTTCTGATATCATCAATGGAATCCGAAAATTTTTCAGATGGAGAGTTTGAAAGTCTATAGATGACTATCAGTACCTCGTTTAATTTCTTTATTTTCACTGCAAGAATTTCCACGAAACTTTTGGATTTACTTATTACTGTCTCTGCCATAGGCCTCTCGTGTATATAAATAGCACAGCCACCTTTATGTCTTGCTGTTCTATCCGCTCTTAGTAAGTTGAATCCATCGATATGCACTTCTTTCTTATCGATACAGTGTTCGCAGTTATCGCAGTTTCCTTGACAATCTTTAAGATGGGTTTCTGTGAGGCATGCGATGTCCGCCCTTGTTTTGTCCGTAAAATCCTTTCAGGTACGAAACTTTATTTAGTGAGTTGTTCCGTTTTATTCCTTGAATATTTGCCAGGACAATGTTTATGTTCTTTGTTTTGCATTCCCCTTGTGCATTTTAAGTTCGTTGTCCTTTGCTATCGCATGTTTTGTAACTTTGTGGTCCTCCGAGATGGGTCCGTTCTCGCCTACCTGTTCTGGTACCTTCTTGCCACGAAGCGGTCCGGCTCGAGGGTTCCCAGCTGTGACAGCTGCTTGTGCTGTATAAGACTTAGCAACTATATTGTGTCGGAGATGTTGAAAAAAGTTTTGTTTGCGATTTGTGTTTAAAGAGTTTTATTTGCTATTTGTGTACATATTTTTTTTCTCAAATTCCTCCTGTTGTCATTTGAAACTTGTTCTTTGTCCTTTGAACTTGTCGGGAGATGATGGTAGTCGCATTTTCTCCCGTACTGGCAGGTTCCATATGTCGCGTAGGTCTTGCAAATGCCCGGATAGTAGAACTTGCAGTTTCCACCGAATTTGTAATGACCATTATTGTAGAAGTAGTTGCACAAGGGAGGGTGTTCGTAAATACATTGTCCTCCCTCATATCTGCAAATTCCTTTCACATAGTATTTACATATCGTTTCTTCCCCATTTTTACTTGGGCCTTTGTTTTTGGTGGTTTCAGTTTGATTTCTTTATTGTCTATTTTTTTTTTCATATTGCTGCTAATGTCCTTTGTTTGAAATCTTTGGATTTAGTTTTGTGCCTCTGTTTCCTCTGTTGGTGCTTCTTTTATTTCTGCTTCCCGTTAACCACTTTTTCTGCTTTTTTTTTCCATTAATTTTTTGCAGTTTCCTCTTGTACTACCTTCATTCCTTCTATTTTTTTTCTCTGTTCGCTATTCATAAATTCCTCTTTTGCCTTTTCCTCATAGTCTTGTTCTGCTTTAAAGACCGCAAACGAGTTTACTTCGATTATGCAGCTTTTGCAGAAGAACTTGATTCTGTTCAATTGTTTAGCGCCTGTTATAACAGGGATTTCTTTATCGCTCCATCTCAGGCATTGAAATTCGACTAAGGACTGGCAAAGGTCGCAGCGGATTGTTTTTGATTCATCTGTTTCTTTTTTACAGTATCCACAGGGTTGTATGAATTTATTTTCCATTGCCATGTTTCTAATGGTATGTAAATGATTGTGCACGAATTATTAACTCAAAGTGTAATTAATTAAGTGAGGTACTTGATTTGACTTTAGAAATGAGGGAGAGAAAGTTTTTCGTTATTCTGATGGGTGAGGGGTGGGGGATTTAGCACGCTGTAGATTCTCACTGATTGGTGCCAGGGAATGTACCGCGGGGGGTAACTGAGGAATATTGCCTTTCGATGGGCAGTTAGATTTCCTCGGAGAGAAAACACTCGGAAAACGCTGTAAAGATTAAGTTACTTTGATTTTATTTGCTTTATTTCAACATACGCCGCTATTTCACCACTTAAAGAGACATAAGACTGTGTGCACTGAATATTCATTCAAAAATTGGCACTACTTAAAAAGGATTAACTGCAGGATTTGTATTGTAATATCACTTTTATTCGGACTTCAAACGAAATACGTGTAACTGTAACGTCAGACATAAATACAGAATATAAAGCATGACGACATTAGCATCAAAATTAGTTGTCATGGAAACGTTACATACATATATTGCGTCATAGCAGTCTCGGAAATTTGTTTCTAGCAACTATTATTTTATACCCATTTGTCATTTCAGATATGTCCGAGCTTGAAATGTTTTTTCAGAACTAAAGATATCATATATGCGAAGCTATTGTGTAGGTTATAGGTTATATTATGTGGGGGCGCGGAGGTAGACAGAACGTAATTAAATCGAACCAGACTTAATTGACTCATACAAACCGTAATTAAATGCAATTTTGAATCGTTCAAATGGAATAATATCAAATCCGAGTTAATTGCGGATCAATCCAATTCACGTACGTCATTATGATATAAGAATTCCATTTTATCTTCGCCTGAAATATCCTCCTGACCTCCCGGACTTCACAGCTTTACCTTCATCTATGCTTGTTTAAAGGGTTGTACTAGAAATAAGGCAGGAACTTAATGTCTGTATAATGCCATTATTACATTCATTATTATCATATATGCTTAATTAATGTGCCCTACGCAATAACGCATGCGCATTATTCTACACATTATTCTGGATTTATTTCTTACCTCTCATCCTTCTTCTTACTCTGTGAAACTTTTCTCTCCATTGTTCTCCTCCGATCACAATCTTATATCTGTTTCCTGTACTATCACTCCAATTCGGCCTTTGCATCCTCCGAAGAGGAGGCGCCTTTGGCATTCGTAGCCGCTGATCGGGAGGCCCTTAGGAATAACTGCTGTGATTTCCCATGGAATAATTACTGTTTCTGTGGCCGGGGCCCTTCTGGGTGTGCTGAGCGTATCACAGAGGTTTCTCTCCGGCATGTACAGTAGGCGTACATTTCATATTCTATTCCTACTACTAATGCAAAAAAACGTTGGTTTAACTTTACTTTGTTCTAATGTTATCCGCAACAGAGAGGTGGCTTTCAGAAGCTACCATCGCCATCCAACTCCTGATTCTCATTCAGTTTATATTTCTGCCCGGAATCGTGCAAAATCTGTTCTTCGACTCGCCAAAAATTCCTTCATCCGACAAAATGTGAAAATCTATCCAAGTCTAATTCTTCTCGCTCCTTCTGGCATCTAACTAAGAACCTCTTCAACAACTTTACTTCCTCTTCTTTCCCTCCGCTTTTCCATTCCGACAGCAGAGTTGCCGTCTCTTCTCCCGACAAAGCTGAACTCTTCGCTCAAACTTTGCTTATAATTCAACCCTGGATGATTCCGGTGCTGTTCCTCCATCTCCTCCCCCCTCTGACTTTATTATATCTGAAATTAGAATCTCTTCTAAAGAATCTCTTCTAAATGATATTTTAATTCGCACCTCCTGTCCTATTCACTCCTATGCCGGTAATTCCACTCTTCACTTCTCCACCCTCTTCATAAGCGTCTCTCTCAACAGACACTCAATGCTTCGCGTGGGTCGGCTATGTTACACCTGACCTCTGATCTTTCTATTATCTCTGAGTTAGGCAGAGAAAACCTTTTAGCTTTCAATGCCTCAAAAACTTAGTGCCTTCATCTGTCTACTCGTCACAATCTTCCACACGATTATCCCCTTACCTTGAACATCACACAACTCAATCCTTCCTCTTCTCTTAACTTTCTTGGCGTTTCCTTTCCTCGTGATCTTTTCTCTTAATATCACATTTACTCTCGTTCCAAAACACCTTGTAAGAGGTTAGGTGTGCTGTACCACCTAGGCGGTTTCTTCACCACCACTCAGTTGCTGTCTCTATACAGGGGTCTTGTTCACGTCCTGTATGGTGTACGCTTCTCATGTATGGGGGTGGTTCATCCCACTCAGCCGTACTTGGCCGGGTGGAATCAAAGGCTTTTCGTCTCATCAATTCCCCGCCTCTTACTGATTGTCTTCATTCTCTCTCTCTTCGCCGCAATGTTGCCTCACTCTCTCTCTATTATAACGGACATTGTTCTTCTGAACTCTCTAACTGCATGTCTCTTCCTTTAAGGAGAGTACGCAGCACCAGACATTCTACACTTTCTCATCCCTTTTCTGTCCAACTATCTAACACAAGGGTTAATTGGTACTGAACCGGTAAACTCTGAAACAATCTTCCTCAATCCATCTTTCCTCCTGTCTATGACCTCCCATCTTTCAAACGCAGAGTGTCTAGGCATTTCGAAAACCCAGGACCTTGATTTTTCCTCTCTTCTTCTTCTATCGGGGGTGGGGGTCGCTTTGGGCTTTTGCCCTTGGCCCCTCCTTCTTACATAAAATATATATATACTCGTATACTTCGTCTGAGACGGCTATGGCCATCTCACCTTTGATCTTTCTACTATCTCTGATTGTGGAAGAGAAAACTTGTTGGTTTTAGTGCCTCAAAAACAAAATTCCTTCATTTGGCTAATCATCATAGTGTTCCATACGAATATCCCTTCATCTTCGACATTACGCAACTCAATCCTTACTCTTCTCTTAACATCTTTGGTGTTTCCTTTTATCGTGATCTTTCCTAGAAAAATCACATATACTCTCTTTCTAAAGCAGCTTCTTAGATGTTAAGTGTGCTGTAACGGCTCGGCAGGTTCTTCATCCCCATTCAGTTGCTGTCTCTGTACAGGGGTCTTTTCCGCCTCTGTATGGAGTACGCTTCTCATGTGTTGGTTGGCTGAACCCATACAGCTCAACTTGTTCGGGGTTTAATCAAAGTCTTTTCGTCTCATCAATTCTCCATCTCTTACTGACTGCCTTCAATCACTCTCTCTTCGCTGCAATGTTGCCACACTCTCTCTTTATTATCGCTATTAAAACGGACACAGCTCTTTTGAACTCTCTAAGTGCATAGCAACTCCTTTAACGAGAACATGCAGTACCACACCTTCTACACATTCTCATTCCTTTTCTGTCCAACTCTCTAACGCAAGTGTTACTTGGTATTCTCAATCTTTCATCTACTCAAGCGGTTAAATCTGGAACAACCTTCCTGAATCCATCTTTCCTCCTGTCTGTGACCTCGAATCTTTCAAACGCAGTGCCGAGCATCTTGTAAACTTTGGATCTTGATTTTGACTCTCTTTTACTTCTATTGCGTCGCGGTGCGTGTTTGCGCGCATTCGCCCTTGGCTCTTCCTTCCTGCATATATATATATATATATATATATATATATATATATATATATATATATATATATATATATATATATATATATATAAAATTTTAATGTAAAAATATTATTCCGTCTTTTCGTATGATGTTAAGATTATTCTTTTTTGCATTATGGGATTAAAAAGAAAAATGGGTCCCTGCGAGATTTAAGATATTAAAAGGGATTTAAAATGTTCTTTTGAGTGCCACACCTCATCCCCTCCCCTTAGTGCTAGAGAATACTCAGACAATGTTTGAACTTATTCAAAAAGTGTTCAATATCTCAAGAGAAAAGAAATCATCTGAGGTTATTTTCCGAAGACAAACTTTGTTAATTGGTTAGTTCTGTTGGTTGGAACGTGTGGTGGTGCCACTCATCACTGGAAGATGAAGATCGAACCTCTGGAGGTCACGTACAAGCCAAAGTTATTCCGACTATCACTGCGCCCAAAGATGGGGTGACGTGATGAAGGAATGTCCAGATTCTTAATTCATTGATTTATGTTTACATTTGAACCTCACAATGTGCCTTTTAATTTGACTTGATCATGACAGGGAGATGTGGTCGAAATTTTCATTAAAATTTCTCTTAGTAATTATTATTACGTAATAATAGAGAGAATTTCTATTTCACAGTGAAAAACATACTCTATTGCTTAAGTCCTATCCTCTGTACATGCATAAAAGACCATAAAAAACAGAGACGAAGGAATTTCAAAGATTTAAATTTACCAACGACACCCAGGTACCATAGGAACCAGTTCATGTGTTTTAAGAAAACCATTCACGTGGAAGCATATATATATATATATATATATATATATCTGTACAGTATATGTGTGTGGAATGAATTTCAAAATTAAACACGTGAAATAAAGAAGTTATGCGCACCCACAACGAAAATTTAAAAGAAAGTCCTTGGAATCGCTTTTTCATTTTTCTTTGTGGGTGTTCTTCATATAATATATATATATATATATATATATATATATATATATATATATATATATATATATATATATATATCGCAAAATGGACGAGTGCAGAGCAATTACAATGTTGATCAAATGAGTGCTACTGCCACCCACCACACACCCCTGCCAAATCCCAGGGTGTTAAAAAAAAGGAGGATGGAATCCCCCTAGCAAGCTGGGGGAGTCCACCTAACCTCTTTGGGGGAGAAGTTGGGACGGCCTCACACCCCAAAGGAGTATACATAACCTAAGAGAGAGAGGAAGAGACTATCCAGCGTCTGCGACATGCAGAAGCTTAATGAGAGCTCAGGATAGCATCACTTGGCTTAGAACTCGAAATCCGCTAGTTGGCTTAAGCAGTCAATTGGCTTAATCAGCCAGTTGGCAGTTGGCTTAATTCGCCAGTTGGCTTAGAAGACACAGAAGGCGTAAATGGTAGATGTATGTGTATTTATATAACGTTTGAGCTTCCAGATTGCGCTATTCAGATATTCTTGACAGTTGGCTTAGAAATCCGTCAGTCAGCTTAGAAGGCGTAACCAGCTATTTGGTATATATATATATATATATATATATATATATATATATATAATAAATAAATAATAAATTATTATTTATTTTATTCTAATTTTTATTCTTAGTCTGACAGACAGTAACAGTAAATTAAATTTTAGGGTGATGCACAAATCATGACCATCGTGGATTTTTAGGGATACCCCCTCATTTGTTCCAATTTGTCACAAAAACACCCTGTGAGAAATTTCAGGTCAAACAAATAACATCCAGAGGTCGCGCCCGCCAATTGAAAATTTGAAAATTACAAAAAATTACAGTAAAATCAAATTTTTTGAACTTGTTCTTATTTTTGTTGCAGGTTTGTTGCAGGTTGCAGGTTTTGTGCAGGTTTGCTGCAGGCAGAGTGGTAGGTGATGCGTATATGAGCAAACAGCAAACAGCGTTCAAGGAAATCGGTATCGCAGTGTGCTTGTGGCAGTGTCCGGGAGAGTTGCTATATCAGTGAGTCTCTCCGCCTCAATTTCTCTTCTATTTCCTGTATCTTAATTGTGACGAAAATGAGATCAAGAAGCTCAACAGATATCTGGCTGATCGGTCAACAAATAGATAAATTGAATCAAAGTAAGCTTCCATCAAAGAAAGAAGTAATTTCCTTATTCATGAATTATAAACATGTCAAGAGAGGCAGAGAGCAGGAATACCAACAACCCAGAAATGTAATGTTGTGAAGAAATTAAATAAACTGTATGATAAGTGGCAAGGGCTGAAGAAGAGCAAAGGAAAAAAATCGAAGTTTTCAATAGAGAAAGAGAATACATGGAAAGAAAAATTGGATGGACTCTTTGATATTGCGCATGCAAATGCTAACGAGTTAATAACTATCGAAGAAGATAGAGTTTCTACGGCTACAAAGGGAAGGTCGAAAGGGTAAAATGATGGCAGTTGATAAGGATGAAGAAAAACGTCGAAAGGAAGCTGCGAAGAGACATGAAAAAATGGATAAGAAAAGGTTACGTGAATCAAGTGCATTTGATGAAACAGTTGTTCTTGCAAGCAGCAGCAGTTCCTGCAGTGATTCACCTGCATCTACGGAAGAAGAAGTACATCTGGAACAGCCCTCAACATCCAAAAGAGGCCTTCCAAGAAAAAAATTCAAGATTATGAATGAAAATCTGCTTTCCTCATTGGATGTTGCTAAGATCAGCGACCGATCAGCATCTTTAATAATTATTCCAACGATCGCAAATGTTGGAAAAGATCCAGAGAATTACAATGTTAGCTACTCATCGATTCGCAGGGCAAGACAAAAATCAAGAAAGAAGTTCAGTGAAAACTTGAAAGAAGAATTTCAAGCTGACAAACCCTTGATTGTTCATTGGGATGGCAAACTCCTCGAAGACATTACTGGGAGTGAGGTTGTTGATCGGTTGCCAGTCCTAATCTCTGGCAGTGGAAAAGATCAACTGCTTGGAGTGCCAAAAATAGATCATGGCACAGGAAAGGATACTGCAAATGCAGTACATCAGGCGATCATTGATTGGAATCTAATAGATAAGGTAAAAGGCATGTGTTTCGATACAACTGCATCGAACACAGGTCGTAAAAACGGAGCTTGTGTCCTAATTGAACAGAAAATGGAGAAAGATTTGTTGTGGTGTCCTTGTCGACACCATATCCTTGAAATCATGTTGGAAGCAGTAGTATCCCCTGCATTACAGGCTTCATCAGGCCCTGACATTCAGTTATTCAAAAGATTCAAAACAAACTGGAATAAGATTAATCTAACTTCATACGATAAATTAGAAAATTATCTACAAAAGGAAAAATAGGAAATCATCAACTTTGCAGCAAGAAAAATCAATGAAGATCAACCTCGCGACGATTACAGAGAGTTATTGGAACTGACAATCATCATGCTTGGCGGTACTCCAACGACTGGAATAAAATTCAGGAAGCCTGGGGCTTATCATAGAGCCCGTTGGATGGCGAAAGTCATTTATTCGATGAAATTCCTTATGTTCAAAAGTCAGTTCAAAATAACAGCAATAGAAGAAAGAAATCTAAAAGAAATTTGTTGGTTTTCTGTTTCAATTTATATTAAGCATTGGTTTTCAGCACCCTGCGCAGCAAGTGCTCCACGAAATGATCTGAGTCTTCTCAAGAATCTTCACAGCTACAAAAGCACAAATGAACAACTAGCAAATGCTGCTTTAGAAAAATTCAAGAATCATTTGTGGTATCTCTCAGAAGAGTTGATCGCATTGGCTTTCTTTGATGATAAAATCAGCTTTGACACCAAAAGAAAAATGAAGGAGGCTCTTACAAAATCTTCGGAGCCAGATCCTCCAAAGAAGACACAAATAGACATCAAAACTATTGACAATAAGCAGCTTGAAGATTTTGTAACTGCTAATACAAAGTCCTTCTTCAGTATACTCGGATTGTCTTCAACGTTCTTGAGCAAACCAGTAGAAGATTGGCTTCTCGATGAGAGTTATTGGGTTGCAAAGAACATAGTGAATCACATGAAAGTTGTTAATGATATTGCTGAAAGAGGAGTGAAATTGATTGAAGATTATAACAAATTAATTACCAATGATGAACAACAGAAGGAATATCTACTGCAAGTTGTATCAAATTATCGGAAGAAGCCTCCGGACAAAACTAAGAAAACTCTCGTATCTTTGACGCAACAGTAAAATTTACGAGTATATCCATTCTATGTATCTATTGTAAATATCTATTGTATTGTATCTGTTTTATTTATTAATTAAATAAATAAATTAAAATTAAAATAAATATTATTATATATATATATATATATATATATATTCCCATCTCCCCAGTTATTCCTTAATATCGTTTATATATACAACCAAAAGAATTAAATAAAACACCATTACATCATTCTGTTTATTTAGACGAGTTAAGGGAAATAATTCATGAAATATATAGGTAATACATATACATTCAAAAATAATACACAGAAAAATACACATATTAAGCGAAGGATATATATACATTCGTAAATAATAATTTTAGTACAGGATAAAACTATATAACCATTTAATATATTTACGAGCAAATACGCCCTTATATATATAAACAACAAAACTTATATAAAAAATAGTAATTGTACAGGATAAAACTATTTACCCATTAATATATAGTGCTAGTGTCTCCAAGCAACTGATACAATGAGCAAACCAATATATATATACAAACAGCACAACTTACATAAAATTAAAATACATACACTTTATGTTCTACCGCGCTTAATAAAACACTAAACTCGCACGTGATAGAGTCTACAGCTACATAATTGTTGCCTTGGACAATACAATTAATACGATTTAGCATTATTTCACCACACAAGGTGTGCTGGTGCCTATAGTCGATGTAAAGAGTCTTCATTTCGTCCAGTACTATTTTTGTGCCAACCTTACAATTGGTTGGCAAGTTTTCTTTAAACACGGACAGAATACAATCAAAAACACGCACAAAGAGGGTGTCGTTAACCACAACATCATTATTAATTTCAAGTTTATAAACACTCCTTTCCAATCGAGGTTTTTTTTTCTCACCGATCCGAGCTTTTCAATCGTGAATTCTTCTCCACAACGCATAGCGGCAGTTCAAATAATCTAAATCGTAACGACAGTACTTCATTATACAAAGATACAACTCTTCAGGGTGAACAGTGTAGGCGAGCTCTGCCCTGTACCGCTCAAGTCCTTTGTACCAAAGTTCATGATATTTCGAAGAGTCGAAACCATTTAAACAAGTATCCAGCTCTAGACCATTCTCGCCTTGTTCAGTCCTACACTCGGTATACCCATCGAACAGAGCGGTGTATGCGTATTCAAGAACCATATCAAAATAAATCATATCCGTAGCACATACGGCTAATATAGGTTTTACTTTGCGGAAACCAACGATTTCAAACATTCATTCAGTCGAGGATGAAGCGGTTTCGCGTGTGGACAAGAACGTTATTATCAGATGCATTCTTCGACATCAGTCGTATATCAATGCATGGCTGATCGTTATTTATGCACAACGTACAAACAATGGCATATGAGGGGGTATCACTAATGTGTTCTCTTCTTGTACCTACACCTACAAGTATTTTATAACGATCCTCCCCCACTTCTCAACTATCACGAAGACTCTATTCATCTCCTCAACACTTAAATAAACAACATTACGTTTACCAGAGTTTGTGTATCTACAAGTCGTTTCAAGTACATAGTTAATGGCACCGGTTTTACGTCTGAACACACGCAATGACTTCGTCACGGACACATCGTATACGGCATTGAGAATGCTGCTCAAATGAAGCTCCATCGTTTTCTATTGTGAGAGTGCACAACCAGTCAGGTCAAGCTCTGAGATGACTATGACCAGACGGTGCGCTGTTTGGCTCGGAGACAGGTCTGGAGGAGTGAGTCTCACCAAGCGTTAATGTTTTGTGTACGGGTTTATTCCAGCATGAAAGAATCATGCGAGTACTTGTCCCCATTATACCGGGAAATCTCCGATACATGGGGCAATATCAGAATCAATGTTTTATCGGAATGCGCACTAGACATTCATTTCCACAAACTCAACACATTAACAATTCGGCGCACTATTTGAGAGAAACATGTGCCCGTATTTATCCTTTTTGTTTAACATTCGATACTCGTCTCTAAATTCTATTAAAAACTCACACAGGACTTCAGCCACAACCTCACTGTGAACCTTGTCGTGATATATATTAGGGTGTGTCAATTTTGGGGGTGAAATGACTAAATTGAAAATCATGTGATTTGGTAGCAATTTAATGTAATCATTTGGCCTACAAAATAATATCCTTGCTTCAAAAACAATAAAAAATAACTCCTACCTACATCAATTTTAATTCAAAAATTCCATTTTTCCATAAATTCGTAACAAAATAACAAATGTGCGCAAACATCCTATCAACATTTAAAGTGGCAATAAGATATCATTCAGAGTCTTTATTTGAAAGTAACCTATGCAGTCATGTCCTTTTTGCTGCGGTTCCTTGACATCAGCATTCAGCTTGCTACTTGCGCTTTGATGTAGCCTTCTCGCCTCTCGTGACTGTAAACTTGAATAGCTGCTTCTGTGACCATTTTCACACATCTCTCCACACTCTGAGTGTGAGAAGGCCACTTTGGCACTTGCATTGTGGCCTCTTTAAGTTGTGTTAAATCTTTGTTTGTTATATATGTTGTCAGTGGTGGCTCCAAAACTTCCGAACTCAAGTTAACTAATTCTGACAATTTCGTGGCATTGACGTTTATCGGAGGTACCTTACTTGTCCGAACAGAGCAGTCTCCCAGCTGGTCATCATCTAGTGATGTTCCTCTAAGCTTTAGAATGATTTCCACAGCCTCAGTTCGCTCTTTGGTACATTGCCTGCAGAGTATTGCTTGCAAAACTGCCTCTGGCCTAGCATACCAAGCGGACCTTCTCACCACAGGTAACACGATGTCCACCACTACTTTCCTTTTGGTTCTCAGTAGCTGTAATTGAAACAAGATGTGGTTGGGCCCCTCCATCCACATTGGATTAAGTTTTACATTGAACCAGTGAGGAAGATAAAACCCAATAATAAATTCAACAATCAACATCAAATTCTGTAGCATTTTGCCCTTCAGTGCATGTTTGGAAACCCAAATCCTGCAGAAACGAATCGCTGTAGTTAACCAACGACTGTGACTTACGGGTCCAATCTCCAAGAGAGCCAGATTTTGAGGCAACTCTCCTCATCTGATTGCTTGAACAATACAGTAAGCGTAAGATTGATCCGTGCTGAGGTCTTTGATAACTTCTTCAGACAACACTGGAAGGGGAGGGCCTACTTCGACCTTTGGAAATTTTGTATTTATTTCTAATTCCGTTGCTTCATCTAGCATGTTGCCAAGGGGGCCTGACCACTTGTTGTTGCTCTTTGTAGGGGAGCACCGACAATTCAGCGCAGGACAATTCAGCGCCGACAATTCAGCGCCGACAATTCAGCGCAAAGACAATTCAGCGCAAGTCAGTACAGTTAAAAGTTTAGTTAAAAATAATAAAAATAAATCGCAATAAATAAAAAAGAGAAAAATTTGTATATTTATGTATATGCTAAATTGGGTCTGTATCGAAGGAGTCACATTTCAAAGGAGTGACCTAACAAAGGAGTGACATAAATACTGTAACGAAGGAGTGACATAACGAAGGAGTGACAAATCGGAGATAAAATTCAAAGGAGTATAATTATTAAAATTTTATTTAAAAAAACAAAATTTGTTAGAATTGTTAAAATTAAGATTTTATTTCAAAAACTAGAAACCTAACCTAACCTAACAGTTGCAAGCCTCTCTTCCCTCTGGATTTGTTCTTTCTTCTTCTTTGTTGGTATTTTCGCGCTGAATTGTCTTGCGTTGAATTGTCTTTGCGCTGAATTGTCTTGCGCTGAATTGTCGGCGCTGAATTGTCGGCGCTGAATTGTCCTGCGCTGAATTGTCGGGTCACGCTTTGGTAGGACCATCAAGTTCCTGGATGAGACGACGAAGAGGTAGTTCCCCTGTGTGCAAATCACATACAATCCAAACAAGCCTTCTTCCAAGTTTTTTCTCTAACTGCGTCATAACACCGCCCCGCCATCCAGTGTTCACCGCAGTTGAGTCCCCAACAACGGCCTGCAGTGAACTGTCAAGTCTTCTTTCTTGAAGCCAACATATTATTTGATCAGCAATTGCCTCTGCATATTTCTTGCCTTCTACTTCTGCTTCAGGAACAAAGTGAAACAAATAGCGGCCACCAGGTTCGGAACACACAGAGTAGTGTTCTTCTTTGATGAGACCGGGAAACCTTCTGTCCATTCCCTCTACCTCTAGGAGAACTTTTCTGTCATCTCTTCTTCCATCAAACAAAAGGCAAGAGAGACCTTCCTCCTTCAAATCTTTTTCATGCTGATCAGATATTTCCTTCATTATTTTTTCTTGTGCTCTTCTTATCTTATTATGATCTATCACTAAGGATGTATCCTCTCGGCTGATGAGGCCTGCATCTATCCAAGCTGCAGTGGCAATCTCTGCAGTCTCTCGTAGCCCCGTATGGTGGCGAATACTGGCAAGGGCAATGTTTGAGATGTCTTTAGTGTTGTATTTCATTCTCTTCAGCGAAAGTTCAGATGGCATTTTGGAGCTATCATCTGATGTTGCTTCTTTCTGTTCATCTGAAGAGCTTTCAAAGAAGTGAGAAACTTCTTGATAGAGCTCTTCATCTCTTTGGGTGGCTTCTTCAATCTTCTTTTTCTTCCTTTCTTCCCTCTCTCGGATTTTCTCTTTTTTCTTAGCAATAACCATCTGTTTTTTGGTTTCTGAATAATCTGCCGAACCAATCTGCATACTTCCTTGGCCTCCTGCCTTTGTTCTCTGCACCTTTATGAAAGCCAGCTCCAAAACAGGGATCTTCTTTTCACGAGGACAGCGACAATCAATTTGAGGGTGAGGTTCTCTTCTGCATGAGGGAGAACAATTGGCTTCAGAACACAACTCTATGGGACAATGGCAGTTAAAAATGTCAAGAAGAGTATCAAGTGTGTGCAGAAATTTATTTTTATTTGCTAGTTTTCCTTTACCAAGTGATGTCTCAACTGCTTTGTGCCACAGCTTTGTTAATTTTAGCTCAATAGTTCTATACTGATTGAGTACAGGTGGTTTGAATAACACATTAGCTTTTTTCTACTAATGCAGAAGAGGGGGAATCATGTCCCTTATGAGCTCTTTCTCTGTGTAGTTCCTTCTATCCTTTGTATTTTGTTCACGAAGGAGTAACCCTAGTGTCAGCATGTCTCGCACTGTTGGTAGTTCTGATACGGGAAGCTCCTTGCCTGTACCGACTAACAGGCTCAAGTGGCATGACGACTGACCTTGTCTTCAATTTTGGCATCTTAGGAATATCTGAAAAGAAAGAAAAACATTTAAGTATTTTATATCAATTACGATGTTTCAAAGTTTAGTCATTTGATGTTCTAAAATTCAATAAAAAAATATTTCATGGGATTACAACATAATTAGACAGAAGAATATGATAATAATAAATAATTGTAATAATCAATAATCCATACTTACAGTTAAACTGTAGTATTCGTCTAGTAGAATAACTATGAAGTAGGTACAAGAGCAACAACAGCAAACCACCGTCTATGACATTTAAGAGGCAACTGAGGACTGAGAGTGAGGGACAGTTCTATTCATGTTGTGACTTGTACATTGTACAACAACTATATGATCTTGAAAACACTCCATATGCAATCAGTGGGATAATTCTGTGACAGATGAATAGTTAATCAATTTATGTCCTATTATTTAGTAAAAGAGTCAATTTCTGAAACTTTAAGGTAAAATTGATGTAGGTAAGGGTTATTTTATTTCATTTTGGTTGGTCAATTTCAAGTTTTGACATGAAAAGACACTATATTTTCACTACCAAAATTGATTTGAAAAAAGTTGACAAAATTGACACACCCTAATATACACACAGTATATGAATGTAGAGGTAAAAGTACTTCAGCTTGTCCATGATGAAAAGGTTTACATTCTCAGACGTAGGGTAAGCGTTCTCGGTATGATGCAGCATGATATAATACCGCCTGTCACACCACTCATCAACAGGACTCACCACACAATCCCGTTGCTTCTCTTCTGCACGCGTTGTTTCTTTCACCTCACAGTATATGTACGATTTTATACAGTTTAGCAGTCCAACGTAATCTATTCCATCGTTTGTGCCGCGAAACCCGGCAATGTTCTCGCTAGAATATCCATAGAGTATTAGAAAATCTTGTTCCTCAAGCTTCGCACGGTTCAATGTAGCCTTAAAAGTCTCAAAGGAGGGGGGCGGGCTAGGCCAGGTTTCAGTATTCACCAAATCTTCCGACTTTACCGAATACCACTTCATAAACGTCGAACACGCAATATCAAAAATAGCCATCACTACTTTTCGTCTGAGTGAGAGTCTTCAAATATACGTCTGAGAGCCAGGGCTTGCAGCGGTCAACTGAGCACGCAGGGGTAGAGATATGCCCAGGTAGTAGCAGGAGTCACGTGACCATTTGATTGATTTTACAGTGGACGGAACTTAGGATTTTTTCTGTACATACGCGCGCGCACACACACACACACACACACGGGAGAAAATGAAACCTTAATTGAAACATTTACATATTCAAAGATACGTAATAAATAAAGATATCGTTATAGATATATATAACATTCAGTTACAATGGTACCCAAAGGGTACGGTATCATAGATGCCAGGCACATGGCACATGGGTTCCTATAGGTGTTACGACACACTTACTTTTGTGCCCCTAAGTTCCTTCACACACCCTAGTTTCTGTGCCCGAAAATTGTGGGTTCCAACAGTCAGTTGGGGAGGTTGATCACCCTCATCTTCTAAGCACATTAGCTCCTTCAACGAATCAAAGTTAACGACCCGTCGGTTCGCCAGTTTAAGCGTAATGCCCTTCGCCTTCACGATATATTTCAGCTCTTTCTCCACCCTCACCCGCACCCCTTAAGTTTTTGGCCCTGTTGATACAAATGAGTCAGCGTATGCACCATCATCATACTCATCCTTAATCTCGTCAGTCAACTCTCCGAGGAATTCCCCAATATGCGGCATGTATTCACCCTTCCTCTCTGTGAATATTACGTTATCCTTCAAAAAAGTATTTACATACGGCGTGAAAAGGTTGGGTAGCTTCTGAAATCTCCACACCTCATATATCTTCAATATTCTGTAATCATGGCGGACGGCTAGGGACAACTCAGGACTTGTATATACACCTCTGATCTTCTGTTGGTTGGTTATGTGATTACAGGACCCATTATTCTCCTCTGCGCACTTCACGCACAGGGGAAACATGAGTTTGTGATCTATAACGATGTGTAAGATCGGCATCCATAAATCGAGAGGGGGGAGCACGTCTACGAAAGAAAGACCGAAATATTACTCGTTCAAATTTGTTGAGAACGCCTCAATGGTAGGCAGGTCAGGTTGCACCAGTTTTTCAGGTGCACCTACGGGGTACGGATTGTTCTTCATCACATAGGGATATAAAGAAAAGAAATCGTATTAATGGAGTTTCACGCCCTCCGTAGGCGGAAAGTATAGCTTCAATGGGTTTGTACGCCCTCCGAACAAGCTATCACCACATTTGAGAGGGTCCAGCACCATTGAACGCTTGATCGTGTTTATTTCTTCACGGTACTATCCATCTGTTTCCATCCGTGCATCATACTCATGCTCCCACAAGATCTTGTGAGTGAACTGGGTACCTATAAACTGATCGCGGGTGCGGGTCCATGCAAGACTGTCGGCAGGAGATCTACCGTAGATATTTCCTACAATTCTTCATTCAGGACGTGGGCATCCATGCCACCAGCAACTGTTAAAGGAGTACACAGTCTTCTCACCAGTGGCACGGTCTTCGCTTAGAGTGACCCAGGGGTGCTCACACCCGTGCCCGCGGGCACACGTGTGCTCGCCATGGATTTGAATGTGCCCGCTGGTTTATTTTGGAATAGCCGGCCTAAATGAAATCTTAACTGGCAATATAAAAATTACTAGAAATGAATTTTTACATGCGAGCAGAGCGCTCACATACATGTTTAAACATGTCTGAAACCATTGCTTTGCTCCGCCAATTTCTGTGTCGCTTAAAGCGACGATTCTATTTCAACGGATATAATGAATCGAGTTGGCTGATTGGGTGTTTCGTGAAAATACAACCAATCAGAAGGCATTTTAGAAACGACTCGCTAGGCTTTCTGTGTCTTTTCGAATTTTTATTGATTTTATAAAGATGAGTGGGCGGATCGATATTTAGTTCCGCGTTTGACCTGTCCGCGTGACCTTGTGTGTGGATGCGAACATGAAATGTGTCTATTTTTAGTCGTTTATTACGTAATTTGACGTTTTCACATTTAGTATTAAAAGTTTAGCATCATGTCGACCGTTCACCCGTTCGTTTCATCTTGTGTGTGGATGCGAATTTGAAATTTGTCCATTTTTAAGTCGTTTTTTACGTAATTTGACGTTTTCACATTTAGTATTAAAAGTTTAGCATTATTTCGACCGGCAGCGTGTCCGATTTTGAAGTTTCAAGTGGTAAAAGTTCAGCCTCTGATATTAGTGGCTAGATCGCAAAAATTTTTTTTAAAAATTACATTATTTAATTTTATTTTTATTGACAGGGCTTCATAATGGCGACACGAACCAGTGATAAGACTATAAGGACGTATAATTTTCAAAGTGAATGGGAAGATATTTACTTTTCTCAAACATAAATCTAAATGTATATGCTTAATATGCCAATCTACTCTAGCTGTTGCCAAAAAATATAATGTTGAAAGGCATTTTAAAGCTAATCATAATCATTATAAAAACAATACCCAGTTAATAGTGAACTACGCAGGGCAAAAATAATAGAATTGAAATCCCAACTTACCAGCCAACAATTGGTTTTTACAAAGAAAATGAGAAATCAAAGGCAGCTACCATTGCATCTTTCCGAGTGTGTCACAGTTTAACGAAGCACATGAAACCTTTTGATGATGGTGCATTTGTAAAAGAAGCATTTTTGGATGCAGCAGACTCGTTGTTTGATCAGTTTAAAAACAAATCTGAAATAATCTCCGCTATTAAAGACATGCAACTTTCCAGACCCACTGTTACACGACGAACAGAAGAGATGGGTAAAGATTTAAAAATGCAGTTAAAGAGAGACATAGATGAGTGTATTTCCTTTTCGCTTCAATTCGATGAATCAACAGATGCTACTGATACTGCGCAATTATGTATTTTCATAAGAATGGTATTTAAAAACATGACTGCTAAGGAGGAGTTGCTCAATATCATACCATGAAGGGGAAGACTCGGGACAAGACATCTTCAAAGTATTTAAGAGTTTACTATTGAGAATAAAATCCCCATTGAAAAACTTGTAGCCATTACCACGGATGGAGCTCCGTCAATGATTGGTTGCAATTTAGGGTTCGTTAGTCTTTGTAAGAATGACAGAGATTTTCCAAACTTCCTTAATTTTCATTGCATAATTCACCAAGAGGCACTCTGTAGTAAAAGCTTGAACATGGAAGACGTTATGGATATTGCATATAAAATTGTAAATTCTATCCGTGCTAAAAGTTTACAAAGACGTCTCTTTAAGAATCAATTAGAAGAAAGCAATTCTGAACATACAGATCTTTTATTGCACACTAATGTAAGATGGCTCAGCAGGGGCTTATTTTTACAACGATTTAGGGATTTACTGACTGAAATCAAAGAGTTTCTGGCTGTAAGAGGTGATAATTACAGTATAATCAGTTGGAAAATAAAGTTTGGTTACTTGATTTAGCTTTCTTAACTGATATTACTGCTAAATTGAGAGACCTCAATGTTGAACTCCAAGGCAAAGATAAAAACATTGCTCAAATGATTAGTGCTATAAATGCTTTCCAGCATTCTCTAAAACTCTATTTGTCACAACTGCAACGTTCGGAACTGAAACACTTCCTAATATGTTACAGAGCTACTTAACCAAGAAAATAATTTTGAGAATTTTAACAAAGACCGTTATGCAAAAGAGATAGGGAATCTCATTCAACAATTTGAGCAACGTTTCATAGACTTTGAAAAATTAAAACCTATTGTGGAATTTATGTGGTTTCCATTTGAAGAAAAAGTTGATATTGAGGAAATCGCAACAAAAATATCAGCATTATTTAAATTGGATATAGCTAACCTAGAACGAGAAGTTTTATTCCTTCAAAATGATCTGGAAATTAAAACAAGGACCTTCAGTACCAATTTTGGAGCTTATTTGCTGAAGAAAAATATCCTCTGCTGAGAAAATGTGCTATGTACTTGACCTCAATTTTTGCCTCCACATACCTTTGTGAATCAGCATTTTCCAAGATGAAGATGCTTAAATCAAGTACCGGACTGTTTTGACAGATGAGCACCTTGATGACTGTTTAAGACTAACAGTTACCAATTACACGCCAAATTTCAAAGCCCTTGCTGAATTAAAGCAGTGTAAGCCATCAACTAGCAATTAAATGTGAGTATTATCTTCTATCACTTGTATTTATTTTTAGTTCATAAATTAGGGGAAAATTTTGGTGTTTGTGCCCGCCAAAGATAATAGTTAGCAAATTTTGCCCTAAGGTCTCCGAAGTCTGAGCACCCCTGGCTTAGACCATCAACCCAAAAAACACGACCACTGACCTTAATGGGTACTTCTCCCGTGTTTCGGGCCTGTTTTATGTATACTCCGGTCTGCTACTGCATGTATATGAGCCAGTAAATAGCCTTGTGTCCATAACTGCAAGGGTTGTTTTTGTGAATGACTGCTAAGGTGTCTTTAGGCATGAAATTGTTCTTGAACACAGTAAAAAGCATAATGAGGCGATCGTGGTTGCGATTTGCAGCGGATCGCATTGAAACGGTTTATGTACATCCTTCTAAAGGCCTGAAAACACTCTAAGCAAGCGCACATCATTCACGCAATAACGCTCACATTCATCAGCTGTATTGTAAGGATTAGTTTCATTAAAACTGTTGTATTAGCTGTCAAAACCTTCACGCTCATTATCACTCATATTGATGTAGTTAAAGTATTGTTTGGGGAGGTAGTCATACGTAATTTAAAGTGTCATTAGTGAGGAAAGTGTAAGGGAAATACCCTTTTGAAACTTCGGCGGCTGCACCCATCACCTTGGGTAGCTTGGCCAATTTACATGGTATGAATAATCTGCATTTGTATAAGTTTGTTTCCCCTTTTCAAGGGATCGCGTGTAAATATCTCAGATGACTCGTGTTTAAGCAGTTCCTTATAAAGGAACTGTGTCAAATTTTCCCCCTTATGTGCAAGAATATACACAGTAATTTTTTTGAACTTGTCCGCTAACTTGACAATGTAGAACACAAAGAGTTTTACAGGATTTTCATGTGCGATTGTTTTAAAAACGTTTGTCCGTTTACCACATTTTTGACACTCATCACAACCTCCATGCATTCATCGCAGATATTCTGGCTTACAAATAGATGTAGGATAATTCTTTGGTTTCAGGGTTTGTGTAAGTTTCTATATCGTAGTACGGGTTTATTTTTAGCCTTAGCATCTTTCATACAACTTACATGCTTTACTCCGTCCGCCTTATATATTTCATGACATGTAGAACAGTGAATTTCATCGCATTTATGCTCAAACGTACCCCAATTATCCATTATATGAAACATACCACATTCACAGATTCTCATTTTCCTGCAAGTGCCAATTGTCTCATGGAGCTCAAAGCATTTATTATTGAAAAATGTACGTCTACACCAGTGATGTAGGTCTCGAGATCGGTCTCGGTCTCGAGACCGATCTCGAGACCCAATTTGCAGATCTCGATCTCGATCTCGGTCTCCGCTATTTAGATCTCGGTCTCGATCTCGGTCTCGACAGACGCGGTCTTGGTTTTTTTCCCCGAGACCTTTCGAGACCTCTCCAGACCGTAGTGAAAATACATGTTATTGGCATACTCATGATGGTGGCTTGGTTGAACAGACACAATTCAGAATGTTTATGAAATTTGTAAAAGTAAGGGACTCTAGGTATTCACTAATCAGTCACCCTGTTTTGAGTTGCCACGTTTGTCTTGCGGGGGGGGGGGGGGTCTAAATTTTTTTAGGTTAGCGATGACGAAATAAAACAGCCAAACCAAAGTTCCGAGACTGATGGCAAAATATCAAAGCTATCGGTCCAAGCAGAAGAACGTTGAAACTGGGAAGATTTTGAACCGCAGGGGACGGTTGCGGCGGTACCTCTTAGAGATCTATGAATCTCATATTTTAGACAACTGCTCTCCAATAAAGTTTTGACACCAGAAAAGGGATAAATTCCCATCACTGGCCAATATTGCCATGACTGTTTTAACAGTGCCTGCCTCTAGTGCTCCAATTGAGCTTATATTTAGCCATGGAGGCATAATAATGAGGCCCCACAGAAGTCGAACTTCAGCAGATCTTCTGAGCATGCTGATGTTCCTTAAGTGTAATGAGCACCTATCATGCTTTAAATAAATGCACAAGTCAAACTGGGTAGTGGGTACGTTCATTAAAACTTCTGTAACAGATATAAAAGAAGTAAATAAATAAAAAGTACGTATATATATATATTATATATATATATATATATATATATATATATATATATATATATATATTCATTTGTTAATTTATAGGCTACACTTTTTGCATTCAACACACTACATCTTAGAAAGTAGTTATTAGTTTATTAATATACTTATCATAGTTTAATTTCCATAGTAGTGTAAAACAAATTGAAAGTGCATGAGCTTCGTCTCGATCTCGATCTCGGAAGGTAGATCTCGATCTCGAACCTTTGATCTCGGTCTCGATCTTGGTCTCACAGGATGAGGTCTCGGTCTCGGTCTCAGTCTCGGACTTGGTGGTCTCGGCTACATCACTGGTCTACACACATTACATTCCCTCTTCTCAGCCTCAAGAACACGACTTTCACATTTGGAGCTTTTATACTGCTCACAAACCATGTGACATTCTTTACAATGTTTCACTATATCATCCGCAAACTCGAGACATCCCTTTAACAAATCATGATGCCCTCCATATTTTCGACTTTTATCATAACTCGCGTAAAGGTCCCTTATATTGCGGATGGGGAGATACGTTGTTCCTGACAATCCTAAAATAAGTAGAGGTCTTGTACGATTTCACACACAGCTTTTAAAAACATACACATTCCTACAACGATCATCCATTCCAAATACGACTATACGAACATTCATTTCCTGCTCTACCATTCTCGGCTCTTCAAGACCAATATTACACTCAAACTCAAGCTTACAATCTGAAGCCAGTTTACGAGTACGCTGCACAAATGTAGGCAACCAAATATTTTTAAACCGGGTATTTAGTACAGTAAATATATGGACTAAGACTTCTGCTATAAAACCGCAACCACGCTCGGCGTTTTTGTGCTTTCTGTAAATAGCCTGAGAATTGAAGTTAGGAGTATAAGGTGTGGCACTATGACCCACAACCCGAATACTCTGTCAATATCTACCGTGAAGTTGTCCATATTGAAGGTTGTATTACTTTGAGAAGCCTGCATTATACGGCCCAAAATATATTCTATATCTACATCAGACAAACGTCTGAATGGTATTACTACCCAAAAATCATCTCCGTCCCCGTCAACTGACTCGAACACAAAGGACAATCCAGTCCGGACTTCACGTTCGTCGCTGCTTTGAAGGGCAAACTCCACAATACGCTCAACTACGCGCCGCAGTCCGTGTTCAACACCGTTGCTCTACAGGGTTCCAGAGTCAACCCTGACTATATACTGATTTCTAGTCAGGGCCTGGGTGGGGTTAGCGATGCGCACCAGTTGGAATGTTATACCTTCCTCCACAGCATAAGAAGCTGCTGGTGTGGAGTGTGTACCCGGAATTGAAGAGGAATATGAGGGTACAAATTTAATTGAGGAGGGAGCTAGTGTGGAGGTTGTGTCGTAAGACGTAGAGTGCTGAGGCTCTATTACTGGGGGTATAGCAACTTGTGCAATCCTGGCACGTTTTATACCTGACGTGGAAGGTTCTTCATCATCGTGCCTCCGCTTTGAACTGCTACTTGGCGGAGGTGTCGCTGGTGAGGGTTCGTGGACGGATAAAACTGTGTTTATGTTTAAAATCATTGAAGATAAGGGGAGATGTTCTCAAAATTTGTGCATAAAGTAATATTCGACGTACCAGTTAATGTTCAACGAGTACCAAAATTATATTTTTTTTCCACAAAGGCGTATATAACATTAATTCTTTAAACAGAAATGTTAAAAATGGATAAAACGTTTGCCTAGACATTTACAGTGTTTTCCCACCATCTTAACGTATGCGTGTTCTTCATCAATAAGAATCTATTTTTTAAAAATAGATATATGCGTGATGTGTCGTTAATTACACAATATCTAGTATTATTCGCGGAATGTAGAGATGTGCCACAAATTGGGGTATACGCCAATCAAATGTTCCCGAATTAGGGTAAGGAGTTTTCGAAGTTTATAAAGCAGCGACAAGTCAACGTTACGAATATATGCTTTGTGACCTTTAACCACGAACGACGTTTAGGGTGCTTCTAAGAACGAATATATTCCCAAACGACCCTGAAACGGTGTATATTCCAGAATGAAAAATAGGCTAAAGAAATACCATGAATGGATAAAAATTTATCATCGATTGCCCTGGGCATTGCAGCAGATGTTTCTTAAAAATATCGGCTCCGACTTTTCAAAATGCATCTGAGAAATTTGCTTTAATGTTATGAAATGTATATATCAATGAAATCTCCACAGAAGGCTCGCTTACGTCGTTACAAGAACATAATACGTACACTCACTCATAAAAGTCAAACTGTGGGGAAGAAAAAGAGAATTATTGTACAAAGTGCGGGATCATTCCTACCCATCTTATTTTCAGTTTTCGGTCCTTTACTGACTAGATTAATATAATTTAGGAAGTGGTAGTGATTCCGCACGGGGTGTATGCTTCACTGCAAAGTTCAAAGACTACAGACACGTTTCTACAACCCCGTAAAAGCAGGCTTAGAAGAATGGAAAGCGAATTGATAGACCTATTAAACAGTGAAAAGTCACCTGATGAGAAAAGGATCTTATACCAAGAGGCTCTGCAGAAATTTCTTTACGAGTACGAAGATTATAAGGATCCGACAGAGCTCCCCGTGGTTATTAGGTACAGCGCGAGCAACGATGAGCTTGGCGACATAGGACGTGAGGCCGACGTTAGAGATGACCAACCAAAGCATAACGTTACGCAACACATCGAGCATGTATTAGAAAGCAGTCTCCCACATATATTGAGCAATAAAGGCTTAAGTCTTTATAATATATTGAGTGAGGAACCCATCATATATTGGACCGATACAGGCGAGGTCATTGTTGAAGGAACAAGGGTACAGGGATCGAATATCGTCGACATTGTCCATGATCTTGTGAGAAAGTGGGATAGGCCTCACCCTCAGGATAGAAGCATATTAAAGCAAGACTACAACAAATAAATATACCCAAAACATTGATAGGAAATCTGAATAGGTTAAAAGACTTGGAGCAAGTCTCGTATGTACCACAACTGAATACGCCATCACCCCCAACGGTAGCATCTCTGAAGAGGAGAAAGAAGAGACTAAACAAAAATGGCCAACCCTACCGACGTGTCTCTAAAATATGAAAAAGGGCTAGCATATTAAGAAAACGCTATTATGACATTTCTAGCCCAGCCTCCTTCGGCGGTGTTCATAGACTGTACAGAGGTGTTTCCAATGACGGAGTAGGGAAAAAAGATGTTGAGAGGATTTTGCAGGAGCAGGATACTTATACACTTCATGAACCGGTGAGAAAAAGGTTTAAAACAGCCAGGAGAACAGGGCTTCGATTGTCTCTCTTTGGCAAGCGGATTTATCAGACATGCAAAGATATTCATTGTAAAATGATGGCTATCGTTACATGCTATTTATAATAGATGTATTCTCTAGATATCTGCGGCTAATTTCTCTGAAAAATAAATCGCCTGAAACAGTTGCTAAAGCTACCAAAACGCTGATTATGAAAGAAAACAGGGTTCCTGGCTAATTTTTACGGATATGGGGAAAGAATTTATAGGCCGAGCTTTCAAGATCATGTTGGTAGAGTTTAATATTAGTTACTACACTAGCAGTTCCGTACATAAGGCCTCTTTAGATGAAAGAGTTCAACGTACCACAAAGAAACGCATGCATCGCTATTTTACATATAAAAA
This sequence comes from Bathynomus jamesi, assembly GCA_023014485.1. Taxonomy (NCBI): domain Eukaryota; kingdom Metazoa; phylum Arthropoda; class Malacostraca; order Isopoda; family Cirolanidae; genus Bathynomus; species Bathynomus jamesi. Next base: position 396,940 of record JAJOZX010003763.1, on the reverse strand, counting down.
CACATACAGATATATAGGGTGTCCATAAATGATTACCCTGATTAAAGCATGCTATAACTTTTAAATAAACACTCGTATTCAAGCACAGTTTTAATCTTAGGTAGATAAACATACCAAGTTGTGATACATAGTTAATGAACTTAATAAGCTTCCACATGTACACCACTAGTGGCACGTAAAATGTCTAAACGGTGTTCACACTCACGCCACACATTTTCCAACATTTGTGGGTTAACTGTTGCAATTGCGTCCTCGCAATGTCCTGATACCTGGAACAACTGTTGCATAAACCAAGTCTTTAACATGACCCCAGAGAAAGAAATCCAACTGGGTAATGTCTGGTGATCTTGGGGGCCATGGGATTGGCCCGTCCCTGCCAATCCATCGATTTGGAAATGTTGCGTCGAGAGTTTCACGAATAACATGCGCCCAATGAGGGGGTGCCCCATCTTGTTGGAAGATGACAGTTGGCTGGCTGTCCTGCAGCTGGGGGATGGCGTAATTGGTGAGCATATCCAGGTACACAGTTGCGGAAACAGTGTTCTCAGCGAAGAAGAAAGGACCAATTATCTGGTCATGCATTAGTCCACACCAGACATTAATCTTCGGACTGCCCCGAATATGCTCCCTTACGGCACGTGGGTTTTCCGATCCCCAAATACGCACATTGTGTCTGTTGACTACGTAGCCTCGTCTGAAAAGCAGACACGTAACAAGAAGTCATTATCCTCGTCAATGCTGTTGAAAATGTCAATAGCGAATTGTTCACGTTTTGGACGGTCATCAAGCTTCAGTTCTTGAAGAATTTGTACCTTGTAGGCGTGTAACTTCAAACGTTTGTGTAGCACCTTGTGCACCGTAGACTTCTGTATCTTTAGTTGGCATGAAGCTTGCTCACCGATTTCCTTGGTGACCGTGTGAAAGTAGTTTGAATATTTTCCACCATCCCATCGTAAACTGATGGTCTACCACTGCTCTTTCCCTTTTCCACGTTTCCTGTTTCCAAGAATTTTTTCATCCACGACTTAATTAACTTCACATCAGGTGGATTCTTTCCATACTTTGTTCTGGACCTTCGCTGAACACTGACAGGAGATTTTGTTTCTGCAAGCCACACAACACATTGTGCCTTCTCTGTCACAGACGCCATCTTAACTGAACAGCTACTACAGCGCTCCTATCGGCGAATGCGGTAGACGAAACACACCAGCACAGAAACTCTATGCGTGTACGAGATCACCTGTAAAAAGAAAACGGATGTAAGATTCGTCATTAAAACATGAGAGCATACTGTTTTCAGGGTAAACATTTATGGACACTCTGTATAAACATTCTGGAATCATTGGCCTCTTCATACAACCGTTCACTCCATCGCGCGATTGCGACAACACCTAACAAAGTTTTAGAAAGAGGGACGCACATAGTGTGAGGTGAGAAGAGATATTCGTACAGCATTGCCACACTTGACACGCTTCAAAATCAATGATTATATAAGGCTATCGCGTTCGGGTAATAAATTCGCGAAGGGATTTGAGAAAGGTTGGACACGTGAGGTTTTAAAAGTTATGGCTTTGAGACCTAAAGGCGAGATAATGATGTATTACGTTGAAGATTTGAATGAGGAAGAAATCGCAGGAGGCTTTTGGCGCGAGGAGGTGCAGAAAGTAACATTTAATTCAGAAAAAGATCTGTTCAAAATTGAAAAAATTACAGGCAGCAGAGGTTCAAGAAAGAGAAAATGTACCTGGTGAAATGGCTAGGGTACCCAGAAAGCTTCAACACCTATATAAATGCTGATGCAATAATGAAGCTTAAATAGTATGCAACATGGCGCCCAACCGCTTCTATGTCACACTCCCGTGATCTTCTTCTCTGTCTGTACATCCTAGCGAACTTTGTAATAGAACTCCATGGGCCCATTGAATTGGAACTTGATTCGTATGAGGTAGGGCTATGCGAAATTCAGCTATCCACCAGTTTCTTAAGTATTGATTATAAAGAACCCGTTTTTACGGTTCTTAGAGATAGTGATGAGTGTGAAAAGCCAGGGGTAATTAGGGATGAAACCATGTGTGCCGCCTGGAGTGGGGAGGCCCTGTATTACACTACAGTATTAACACTAGGCCCGTGTGTCGTTAAGGTGCGGCCGAGGATGTTGTAAGAGACTTAAACGTAAGTATAAAAAGCTCAAATCTTACGGTTGAGTCAGTATTCGAAATCGTAAACAAAGAAACCTCTGCACATGCTCTGACCCTAAAATCACAGGATAATAGAAATATTAAAGACAAAGGATTGTTCCAAATTATAACCTAGGGCCGATATGGAGCAGCATTCCAAAGAGATACCTTTCACGAGGCACAGCATGACTTGTCCAGTTTAATGTATCAGTTGAAATTGGAGAAATTGGGTGATGGCTATCCATCCCCCGACATGTGCTATATTTACAGCAATATCTTGAGCATCAATTTGTTGGGGATATCCAGGCGCGTCTGCTCCGCATTGCACACATTCCCAATCATAGAGGGAAGAGCTTGAGCTTTATATATGACAAGCCCCATTATGTGAATGTTGCGACTAATCTACAAAGAAATATCTCAATATATATAAGAACGATTGAGGGGAAAAATTTCCTATTCGGTGATGGGAGCTTAACAGTGAAGCTCCACTTTCGGCGCACTGAGTTATAATGACCCGAACGCCTTTCACAAGCTATCGAAGGGTGAGATATCAGCGTGGGAGTGGGCTTGGATCCATTTTTTCAACCATACTACACACGGCTGTTCCATTCCTGAAGAATGGCGCCAGATACCTTGGGAGGAAAGCGTTACAATCAGGTTTTAACACGGTTGAAGACATAACAGGTAGAGCTAAACCTAAAGAAGCTCTAAAAAAACATTTAAAACGTACAAGGGACGAAATCATGAAAGATGCAAAGAGGAAAATGCGTTGTGGCGGGAAGAAGAAGAGGGCTGTCCGGAAGAAGGGGTTACCAACACGTGGCGTTTCACGTAAAAAGACATCGAAGAAGAAGTGTTCTAAGCGAATGAAACATATGGTTGATCAAATTTTTAACTGATATAAACTGAGGACATTGTTCTCACGAATCATAGGTTATTTACTTGTCGTGAGAGGTGGTACTATTTCTGACTTGTCATGGCACACTTCATCCATCCGTATAGTTCACAATGTTGTAAATAGGAGCTGTCCCTCTTTGATATGCCCCCACCAAGTTTCTGTTGAGCACAGTGACACAATTAACCCATAAAACACAATTAGTTTCCCGAGTGCCCCTATAAAATTCGTGATACCCACCTCAGGCCCATCCTTTTTGATCCAAGCTCCATGCACATGTACGCTAAACTACGTATAGCCCATTCAGATGGACCGAGTGCGATGATAAATATGTTGTATTTCCCGAAACAAACTTTCTACACTCCATATTCATTCAGTGTGATGTATATTTATATTTAAACCAGGTCAACATTTCGGCAGGAACGGGTTATTATCACCTACGAGCCAATTTAGAAAATGTCTACTATAAGCCTAAAGACGAAAGTAGTATAAAGGACAAATTTACACATTCTAAAAAGAAGATATATGAATTTTTTGGACGTCTTCATACAGACTTCACATTCCAGGAGAAACTGCTTTTGAATGGGATGGATATAAAATTAAAGCTCATCAGCACGAATCCTGAGATCTGCATAAATCTGGGACCTGATCAAGAAGAGGGCGCAAAACCCAATGTGTTCACATTATGGAAACATATCTGCGCGTACGGCGAGTGAAATTAAGTTCACCGAAATATGTAGAAATTGAAAAAAATTTACTACACGCAACAGTAAAATACCCAATTAACAGAGTACAGATCAAACTAAACACAGTGCCCGCAGTGTTGGTCTCGAAGTAGATACCAAACCCGGCCCTGGAGTTCTGTCTAATATGCTATTAATTGGAATTGAAGATTATGCTTCGGCGAATGGAAAATATAAAAAGAACGCCTTTAAATTCCAGAATTTCGGCCTTAAAAATATAACTCTATACGTCATTGGCATTGCGTTTGGCGGGTCTATGATACAGACTACTCATCAGACGCTATGTTCCCGATTTGCGCGAGAGCTTATAATAATCTGGCCATATTGCAGGTGATGTGATGAGATCGGGATTGTGGTAACGCAGAAAGAACACACCGATCAATTTAACCTTTACCCGTTTGATATCACACCCGACTTATCTGCTAGTGTAAATACACACTTAAGTCCACAACGGAGTGGAAACATCACAGTCAGATTGGAATTCGCCAAGCCGATAGACCCGCCCTAATAGAAATTGACCGCTTCAGGAACGTAATCACTGACTTAAAATGGATGCGAATACACTTCAGAGAGGGATGAATAGTAACCGAATCACACCTCCAAATTTATCGGTATGTTTGCGAAGAATGAAACATTGAAATTACCAACTACGAGAAAATGCGAGGGAATTATTGTCAACACAGATGTTGCTGGTGGCGAAGGGATTCATTGGTTTGCAATATACTTTAAAATATAGGGAAAGAATGTACTATTTTAATTCACTCGGCACTCAGCCCTGGAGTGTCCCTGTTATTGTAAAATTTCTCGAACAGTTGCATATTCATGAAATTGAATGGAATTCCCACCTATTACAAAGATATTTTAGTATTACTTGCGGCATGTCCTGCCTTTCATTTCCCCTTGCACATGTTACGTGGAAAGTGATTTATAAATTTTTTAAAATTATTCGATTTGTTCAATACCGAGCTGAATGATGAAATGGTTTGGGTGCAAATAAAAAGAAGGTTCCCATTTGTGCGCACTCGATGTATTGTGTAAAGTTTTACGCGTGTATATATATAAATAATTGTAACTATATTGTGTAAAATATGAGATATCCCTCAATAATGTTAGTCTTGTGCTCTGTAGCTTCTTTAAGGGATGCTAATTCCGTAACTAATTTAAGCTGAACTGTACTAATTTATAAAACGTGATTTCTATCATTTAAATTGATGAAAATACACTGCCTTGTTCTTAACCAAACGAAAAAAGCTGTCATTATTTCCCCGACGACCTGGCAATCGTTGGAGCGGATGTGAGCCAATAATCGGACCTCCGTATTCAGGTCACTGGGTTGACTGCGCTGTAAAACCTCCAAATCGTTGTCGACTACTTGCTTTTCTCCAAAGCTGTCACGAAAAGTAGCTATAGCACGATCGAGTTCCGCATCAGGCCTATAAGGAGAAAGGATACGGTTGTAGACAGAAAATTATTTTGAGAGCTCATACATTTTTCTAATAATGATCATATTTTATGACTAAGCACCGTTACAGGGTATCGAGCACCTGGCAGATATTAAACGATTCATCCACATTGAATTTTTTTAATTAAAATCCATTTGTTCCATATATATATATATATATATACATACATATACAGGGTGAGTCAAAAGTAGCGCCCGATTTCTGTTTTTTCGGCTGTCAGATTCATGAAAATTGCAAGTAAAACAGCTTGGTACAGTTCCGTAATAATTTTCTCCCGAATAAATGGTTAGATAAACATGTCATTCATTTATTTCTACCTTCTTGTACACTGTAATACAAATGGGAAACAAACAATCAAGTGTCAGAAATCGGGCGCTACTTTTGACTCACCCTGTATATATATATATTATATATATTATATATATATATATATATAACAGGGTAGCAAAATTTGAAAAAAATTCTGTTTGTTGTGATTTTTCTGTCGTTTCTTAATGATTTCGGGGCGCTGATTCCAAAAATGATATTGGTTTTGCTCTATCATCAACCGTTTCAAAAATATAGGTTATCACACTTTTCATATGGCAAAGTATATAAAGAAGGCTAACATAAATATTTTCTGAAAATAAAAACACTATTGGAAATTAATGTTTATTGAGCCAAAATTGTTTGACAAACCCAAAATGGTGCAAAGGATATAATATATATCATGAGGAGAACCGATAAGAGAATAACAAGCCTCGTTATGCTGTGTGCGTTCCTTACAAATGCACTGAAGAACGCGACTTCCGGGTATGAACATTCTTATCCTTTCTGATCAGCGACCATACGTAGTCTCCCATCATGGAAGCATCCGAATGGCCCTGGTACCTTTTCTCCATCGTTTGAATATCTTGATGGAATCTTTCGCCATGTTCTTCACTCACATCGCCCAGGTTATCACGAAAAAGTCTAGATGTGAATGCAGATAGTGTAATTTTAAAGTCATACGGCACCCCATTTTGCCATAGCACTTAATCAAGTTTGACACTAACTCCTTATAGTTTGGTGTTTTATGGTTGCCTAAAAACCCACGAACCACATCACGGAAAGCACACCAAGCCTCTTTTTCGATCGGAGTCATCTTGGCTTCAAGGTTCTTTGAATTCAACAGCGCCTTGACTTGTGGTCCTACAAAGATGCCAGCCTTGACTTTGGCCTCAGAGAGTTTAGGGAACATGACCCGAATCTGTTGGAAAACTTCCCCTCCAAAATCTAACGCAGTTACAAACTGCTTAATTAGACCCAACTTAATATGGAGAGGTGGTAGCAGAACTATGTCAGGCTTCACAAGAGGTTTCCCTGAGTACATTGTACTTTCCTGGTTGCAGTCCTTCACGTGGAGGCCACTGAACTGTTTTATAGTGCTCACTTGAAGCCCTGCTATCCCACAGGCAAAGAAAACATGAATATTTAGTAAACCCTCCTTGTAAACCCAACAGGAAACCAATCATTTTGAAATCCTTACACACGTCCCTGTTATATTGTTCATACTTGATTTTAGTGAGCAATTGTTTGACATTTTCATAGTCCTCTTTCATTTGAACAGAATGTGCAACTGGTATAAATGGATATTTGTTCCCATTGTGGAGTAGAACAGCTTTTAAACTCCAAGTTGAACTGTCAGTAAACAGGCGCCACTCTGAGGGTATATGTGTTAACCCAATAGATGTGAATAGACCATTAACCTCGCTGCAATAACAGAGAGAGCCATTGACATCGTAGAACCTTGCAAACTCTTCATGCCGCTTTCGGTATACAGTGCTCTTGCAGTCTTCTCCAAGCAAATTCCACTCTTTGAGTCTGGAGATCAGAAGCTCAGACCCTGATTTCGTCAGACCCAAATCTCTAATTAAGTCGTCCAATTCCCTCTGATTTGGAAAGTGAGGGTTTGTACTGAAAGTTACTGTATATTCTTCATCATGACTGTCCTCACCAGCCGACATCTCAAATGAGCTAGCTGCATCCTCATTTTCAACCTGCAAAGCAAAGAAACAAAATATAGGCATAGCTATATATGTAGAAGAGCATCAGCACTAAGAAAAATCGACACATAATGACCCACAGTCTGTAAATACAGAAGGTAAAGTAATGGATAGATACCTGTTCTGGTGGACGTGATATTGGAAGGCCTTCGCCATGTGGTACAGGAGCTATGGACGACGCTATGCTTGGATACTATAGCGTCTGCCTTCCTTTAACTCTCCTGTACTTAGAAACATCTACCATGCAGTAGTAGCAATCGTCGTGGTGGTTCTTTGGTTCTCTCCATATTATTGGTACCGCAAAGGGCATTGCCTTGCGTACTCCCGGCAGCCACCTTCAAGTGTGAAGCGGCACCTTCCACAGATCACATGGGGGTGCCCAGGGCTTATCTTGGTCGCCCATAGGCATACCAAAATAGAGCCGATACGCGATCCAGAACTTGGTGCCTTTCACATTCTTGTGCGATACTTGCTTGGGGCCTATGTAATACCCACAAACGTAGCAGAATATATCCGGCGAGTGTTTACACGCTCTAGTTGCCATTCTCTTTACCAAACTGTACTACATTAATCATAACCTGCAGATATATAGAGAAGAGTTTTTAAATCTGCAACAGATCACAGATTCCAGAAAAAAGATGTATTCACAACACTGAAATAATGTTCGCAATAAAAAAGGATCGATAGCACTCAAATCGTCAGCACAGAGAAGCACAGAAACACAGTACCTCAGTGCTGGTAACCATCAGACAAACAACCTGCTTTCTTTGTGTGCTCACACTTACTGACTTCTCAGACTCTGCGCCCTTCTTTATACAGCACAGTGGAAGTTTCGGGCAATTTCTAGAGCAAGAAACTGTCAACGAACATCCGGATTGTTCTCAACAATTCCTAATTATTCTGATATTGCTGCGCCCATAATAACATTATACTGGTAAAACAATATACTCGGGATGCCAATTTCCCGTCCACCATTCTGTTCAGTGACGAGGCTGTTTTTTATGGAAATGGTAAGGTAAATCGACAGAACACCTGCTATTGGTTTCAAAACAACCCTCACTGGTATACCTCTTCAAAGGAACAAGGTGCATCTCGGGTGATGGTATGGTGTGCCATTTGGAAGGATCGCATCATAGGCCCCCTCTTTTTCGATGAACATGTCACTGGAGGCACATACCTACGTATGCTCAAGGAAGAAGCATTTCCCAGTGACTTGAACGAAGAAGGAAATTTCCCAACATGGTTCCAGCAAGACGGCGCTCCTGCACATTACAGCACCCAAGTAACGGAATACTTGTACCAACAATTCCCTGGTCATTGGATAGGACGTCGAGGGCCTGTGGAATGGCCAGCTAGAATCCCGGATCTCACGCCATTAGATTTTTATCTCTGGGGCCACTTGAAAGCGCTGGTATACGCAGAGAAAATTAGGAATGTTGAACATTTGCGGCAGCACATTATTGGGCATGTAACACCATTACTCCTGACATCATTCACCGTGTGCTTGCTGACTGGGTATCACGTCTGAATTTGTGTATTGAAAACAATGGTGGACATATTGAGCACGTTCTGTAAATAAAAGCTTTCGTTTTGCCTTTTTTTATTATTTTTCCTATGATGCCGGGCTTATGGGACACCCTGTATATATAGTAAGAGAGAGTTAAAAGGAGTTACAATAGGAGAAAACGCAGGATAGGGTACTCGGATCAAATAATAAGCACAAAGCAACTAGCCTAACAGGGCATAAAGGAAGATTAGCTGGGTGTACTACGCATCGTCTGTCAACACCGGGTCTCGAACACCTGGGCAGATATCCTTTCACTTCGTTTATTATGGCTTTCTATAAATTAACTTAAACTTGCAAGGGTTAAGCACTGAATGATACGATGTATCAGGTCATCCCATAAGTAATGTCGTTTTTCACAATAGATTAAGTTTAAACTAGTCCTACTCCGTTTAAGCATAAATTTTCCGAAGGTTATATCTAAGAGATCTATCATGTTTCGCTACATACTTTACAGACCTTGACCAGTGAAGACATGTGTTTTGCTTTATGTGAACCCCTCATAAACATGGCGGTATCAGAAGAGCATATCAGGCATATAATGCTTTACGAGTTCAAAAAAGGGAATAGTGCTACTGAAGCAACGCGAAACATTCAGGAAGTTTATGGCAACGATATTCTGCATGTGAGGAAATGTCAAAGATGGTTTCAAAAGTTTAGGAATGGTGACTGCTGTTTGACAGATGCAGCACGCTCTGGACGCCCTGCACTTGAAGAAGACTGTTCAACAACTGTCGAAGAATTGGCCCAGAAACTCAATTCACCCCCGCCCACCATCCATCGACATTTGCAACAACTCGGGAAAGTGTCTAAGTTAGGAAAATGGGTGCCACATGAATTGACGGTCGACAATCTGAGGGTGCGGGTAAACATTAGCACAGCTCTTCATGTCCGTGAACTCCAAGATCCGTTTTTGCACAGTTTAGTGACTGGTGATGAAAAGTGGATACTGTACCAGAATGTTAAGCGCCGTCGACAGTGGGTTTGTGCCGGAGAACCAGCGACACCACAGCCAAAACGAAATCTTCACCCTCGGAAGGTGTTGCTTAGTGTTTGGTGGGATAAAGGTGGTGTAATACACTTTGAAACCTTACCACACAACCAAACAATCACCGCTAAAGTATACTGTCAACAACTGGATCGATTGAACACTGCACTAAAAGAAAAGAGACCTTCTTTGGTTAATCGGAAAGGAATCGTGTTCTACCACGACAACACATGTCCTCATACCAATTGAGGAGCTTGGGTGGGAAAAACTTCCACATCCTCCATATTCTCCAGACCTTGCGCCTTCAGATTATCATCTCTTCAGGAGTCTGCAAAACTATTTGACGAGAAACAGTATACTTCTTTAGATGACCTGCACATCAGTCTTTGTACGTTTTTTGCCTCAAAACCGCCTGAATTTTATAAACATGGCATTGAAAAGCTTATAGGACGTTGGCAGAGTGTCATTGATTTCGATGGAAAATATATACTAGATTAAAAAGTTTCAGTTGAGTTTTTTTTGTCCTTCAAATTCCGATCTAAAAAACGACATTACTTATGGGATGACCTGATATATAGCTCGAGAATGAATCACAAACTAAATTATTACGTAATTACTCATATCTCAAGGGTAGAGTCTTCTGCTGGTTCAAACGGAGGATCATTGGAGATATCATTAACGTTTTGTGTGGAGAGAAGATCATTCCGGTCGGCCGCTGCGAAAAGATGGCGGGTAGCCCCCTGCAGAGAGGTCGTTGACTTCAAACACCTGTGGTGAGCAGTAAAGCTGTGTATGACTGGAAGTGTCCATGATGAGAGAATGTGTAGTTACTCGTTGAGAAATCACTGTTGTGGATCCAGCTGAAAATGTCCCCTCATTTATATGTCACCCCGATTGGCCCCACCCTCAATATTCAATTCGCGAGTTTCCTGTGAGAGAGCGAGACTTTCGGCGGTGCTGGTTAAGTGTGCGGTCTACCTACGATTGGTTAGGTTTAATCATGATATTTTCGTTAAAACTAACGAAAATATCATGACTAAACCTAACCAATCGTCAAGGGCGATTGACAATGGAATGTAAACAAACAATTAGTAAACAAGATAAGAAGCTATAATTAAAAGGTAGACCGCCGAATCGTAGGTAGACCGCACACTTAACCAGCGCCCTTTCGGCCAACCAGAGATCCTGGGTTCGTTCTCATGTACCGCCCATTGGGTTATAATTGGACTAGCCGCGAATTCTGGGGGCGTGCCTTTACCAAATATAACTTGTTCATTCCATAGGTTATTTTGTTTTAAAAATTATATTAACGTTTTTATGTTATAGTTTAAGGTATAATTATGTCTTAAAGATAAATTTGTATTGAATCAAAATAGTTGGGTAAAAGAGGAAAAATGAATGTTATCCCGAAATAGAATTTATTTTTACTATGAAGTTAAATATTTTTTTGTAATAAGGTTTAAAGATATATTTGTGTCTTAAAGATAAATTCATATTGAAACAAATTAATTGGGTAAAAGAGGAAAAATTAATAATTTACCCAGAAAGAGAATCTATTTGGGCGAAAGACGAGAAATGAAATAGTTATCCCGAAATAGAATATATTTGGGCGAAAGACGAGAAATTAAATAGTTATCCCGAAATACAATCTATTTTTAATATAGTTATATTAATATTTTTTGTAAAAAGGCTTAAATATATATTTGTGTCTTAAAAATAAATTTATCTTGAAGCAAAATAATTGATAAAAGAGGAAAAATTAATAAGTTACCCCGAAATAGAATCTATTTTGTTTTAAAAATCATATTGTTTTTTATGTTATAGTTTAAGGATTAAAATGTATATTAAAGATAAATTTGTATTGAAACAAATAATTTCAAATAATTATGTTATAATTTAAGGATAAAATTGTATATGATGGTGAAAATTTGTTTTGGCATTAAACTTAGCTTATCTTATTCGATTTTTTATATAAAAAATCGTCCACGAAACGTCAATTTGGCTTCGTGGTATTCCACCATGAGATGTTTAATAGAAAAACTATTAGTGTTGCCATTTTTTTTTAGACTTTGTCGGTCTACCCCCTGGCTCCATAGACGTTTTTTTTATGCTTAATAGCTCTGTCTATTGGGTCGTATTTAGAGACCTTGTCGGTCTACCCCCTGGTCCCATAAACGTATTTGTTTATACTTAATAGCTTTGTCTCTTAATTGGGTCGTATTTAGAGACCTTGACGGTTTACCCCTGGCCCCATAAACGTATTTGTTTATGCATTATAGCTTTGTCTATTAATTGGGTCGTATTTAGAGACCTTGTCGGTCTACCAGTAGCTGGTAAATAAAAGCCGTGGGTAAGGTGGGTTTGGTTAGGTGGTGGTAAGCTATACTTAGACGATTAGTTGTTGTAGTGCTGGTTGTGGTCTGTGGTGTTTTTTGTGTGGTGGTTATGCTTGTATATATTTTGTTATTGGGGCTTTACATGCATCTGTTTGTATATATATGTATATATATATATATATATATATATATATATATATATATATATGTCTGTGTGTGTGTGTGAAAATAGATGATCTATGGGCTTTTATGTGCGCTTTTAAATCTTTCGAAGGTTATTAATATATACAAGCCATTTATGCCTTCTAAGTCTTCTAAGCCAACTGGCGCATTTTCGAGTTCTAAGCCATGTGATGCTACCCTGAGCTCTCATTAAGCTAGCTTCTGCATCTCGGAGACGCTGGATGGTCTCTTCCTCTCTCTCCTCCTCTCTCTCTCTCTTAGGTTAGGTATAACATTTTGGGGGGTGAGGCTGTCCCACCTTCCCCCAAAGAGGTTAAGTGCACTCCCCCTTTTCTTGATACCCACGGGGTTGGCACTGGGGGAGGGGGTGGCAGTTTGCAACAAGGGTGGGTGGGGTGGGTTGCACTGGCACTCATTTGATCAGCATTGCAATTTCTCTGCACTCATCCATTTTGCGGGCATACTACTTATTATATATATATATATATATATATATATATATATATTCTGTAATTAACGTACTTCGTGTACCTATATGCGAAATTAAGGCCGAAAATTATGGGTTCTGAATATTTTCTTGACCATACATCTTGAATTTTGTAATTCTCTTGACCATATATCATGCATTTACTATTTCCTTCAAAACAACAAGTCACGCGCGAGCTAAGACAAAGAGTCATGATGTGGCCGACTTAAGGAAGTTTTTCGAATCTATAAGGAAGGAGTTCACACCCTTCAGGAGAAGAAGCGAACAGACAACATTAGATTAAGCAACGTCAACTTAGCCCTGAGTTTGAGAAAGAGGGCCAGAATCGCAATAAGAAGTTTTGGGATATAATCTAACTGAGCAGTAAAGTAACTTTGATTTAAAGTCGAACCACAAACGACTAGACATTCAATTAATTTTATTTCAAATATTAAGGCACTCTGATTCAAGTATATTAAACGAAAACTTTGCCAGACATTTTCTTGTCCCCATCGAATCCTTAAACTACAAGCGCACTCTACTATAAGTGCCTGAAGAAGCAAGAGTTGATACGACATCTTCAGGTCATCATCATCATCAAGAGTACTTTTTCTATTACACGAGAACAAACCCAGAAGAAGTGTAATATATATACATATATACATACATACACATATATATATATATACATATATATATATATATATATACACACATATATATATACACATATATATAACATATATATACATACATACACATATATATACACACACATATATATACAGTGTATATATATATATATATATATATGCATATATATATATATATATCACATGCCCCTCCTCCTTTTTTTACCTTCATGTTTGCATATATTTAAATGGGAAAATTTTTATTTCTTAAAAAGTACACTATGTGAGAAGGTTTTTTTTTTATCACTTTAGCAAATTATTAAAAAATCAAGCATGTGCTACCCTACTACCCCTCCCACATGCCCCTCCCTTTTTTACCTTCATATTTGCATATGTTTGATGTGTATATATATATGTGTGTATATATATATATGTGTGTGTATATATATATATAATGTATATATATATATATATATATATATAGGCCAGGTGAGCTACTGGAATCAATAATTAGAGATCGTATAGTCGAACACTTAGAATTGCATAACTTAGTTAGAAATACGCAGCACGGTTTTAGGCGAAACAAATCTTGCTTACCTAATCTTTTAGAATTTTTTCAAAGCGTGGGTGACGTTTACGATAGTCATCAGGCGGTTGATGTAGTGTATTTAGTTTTTCAAAAGGCGTTTGACACCGTACCGCACAAAAGACTCATTGAAAACCTAAGTCTCATGGAATCAGGGGTGTAGTAATAAATTGGATAGAAGAGTGGTTGCGAGGTAGGAAACAGAGGGTGGTCGTTGATGGAGCGGAGTCGTGTTGGGCTATTGTAGTGAGTGGGGTTCCTCAGGGTTCTGTATTGGGCCCCTTGCTTTTTCTTATATATATTAACGATTTAGATGTCGGCCTAGTCAGTACAGTTTCAAAGTTTGCGGATGACACGAAGCTGGGTGGTAGGGCGATTAATGACGGAGATAGAGGTAAAATCCAGGAAGATCTGAATGAAATCGTTGATTGGTCAGTCACATAGCAAATGAGATTTAACGTCGATAAGTGCAAAATTTTACATATAGGTTCGCGTAACGGTAATTTTGCGTATGGTATGTCAGGGAAGGAGTTAACAAGCGTAGAGCAGGAAAAAGATTTAGGAGTTATGGTCACTGGTGATTTAAAAGTAGCGAAACAAAGTACAGCAGCGGTCAATAAAGCGAACAAAGTGTTAGGTTTTATAGCTCGGAATTCTGAGTACAAATCGTGCGATATTATAGTTCTTCTTTATAAATCATTAGTTAGACCCCATTTGGAGTACGCGATCCAATTTTGGAATCCGAATATGAAAAAAGATATAGACAAACTCGAAGAGTTCAAAGACGAGCAACTAAGATGATCCGTCGCTTAGGTCAAAGTCGTACGAGGATAGGCTTAAGGAGTTAAAATTGACTACACTCGAGACTAGAAGGCTAAGGAGTGATCTAATCCAGGTTTTCAAAATTATGGATGGGTTCGATAACGTAGATAGAGATAGCTTTTTCGAAATATCTCACTATAATAGGACTAGGAATAACGGGTGTAAGTTGACAAGTAGAAGGTTCGAGACAGCATTTGCCACAAATTTTTTTACGCATAGAATAGTAAATAGCTGGAATAGTTTGCCAGTAGAAGTAATTAGTAGCACGTCTATAAACATGTTTTCAAAATCTATTAGACGCATATGTTGATAGATTGGGTATAGTTTAGGGTAGTAAAATTAATGCTTTGTGGTTCGGAACCCACGTAAAATTGTAGGTCTCCTCCGCCACCACGGAGGACATGCACAATACACAATTACAAACACAGTTAGGTAGACCAGCCATGAGTGGATCCTAGGGTCTTTGTTGGTCTGAAACATTATAACATTATAACATATATATATTATTATTATACTTAATTAATTTTCCTAATACTGTACATTATTAAATAAAATATTATACGTTAATAAAAGATTTATGTCATCAAAAAACCTGAATATAGAGTAAGTCTCGTATGAATGGAATATTCTTCAATATAGGTCAAAAAGTGAAAAATTGTGCCAGGGGTAGGAGGCTTTAAACAGCGAAAATAATTTATGAGGAGGTTCCTATGTTCCATACTAAATTTATTGTTCTTGATACAAATATAAAATTTCTTGGAGATTTTTAAGCCACAAATGGTGTATAAAACTACAGATTTGGCTTTACATTTTAAAAGCTATTTAGACTGTATATTTCGTTATGCAGGATTAATACTGAATAAAACGTTCGCGATGTGAATTCCATCATTTAATTTTATATTTTTACTAAAAACAAGTTAATTGATATTTGAAAATAAGTTTTATAATTACGATGTACCTTCCTTATCGTGAAGTTATTCGGATAGAGAATTAATTACGAAGAAAAATTTCTCCCAAGAATATAATTACGAAGAAAAATTTCTCCCAAGAATATAATTAAAACATAATTACCTGAAAACTTATATAAACACAGTAATATTATACACAAAGTATTAAACTATGTTTAAATCTTTCGATACAGAAATTATAGTTTGATTAATTATCAATAAACAGATGGTTAGTTTGCGTGTCGGAAATCTTCAAGATCGTTTATACGGAACAAAATCTTTATAAACTCACAAATACATGATAAATAAAATTAGTAAGTACTTTTATTCAATGATAATTATTGAAGTTGACTGAAATGTATTATACTCATATAATTTTTAGATTGATCTACTGTATATCATACAATTAGATCACTACACGGGTGGTTAACCAGTTGGTAATCCTAAACGTGTTTTTAGTTACTTAAAGTGTGGCAGTTTCACTTCTTCACCGGTGAACCCTTCAGCAATATTTGAATTAGTCATACCTAATGGACAGTTTAGTGAAAAATAAAGACTGAAAACCAATATTGAAACCAATAATTAGATCAGATTTTCAGCTGTAAAATTAAGCGATTGAGAGAAAGAAAAATATTTGAATGAGTGGCTCCAGTTTTTGTAGGAAATTAATTAAATTCCATTTCAGCTCACATGCAATCCCAGTGTTATTTTTTTACAAATTTATTACATGTTAATAACGACAACTAAAGTCTTAACACTAAGTATATTAGAAACGAATTTTTTTCAGCTCAGTGAAGTTCGAACCGGTGTCATTTTCCGAGCCACCCACTCGGCCAGAAGATGTTTAAGGTACCAAGTTTCACAAAGCATCCTTCGTTTCTTCATCTGCTTACTTGTCACAATTTTCCACGTGAATATCCTCTTATCTTCAACAATACACAACTCAATCCTTACTCTTCTCTTAACATTCTTGGCGTTTCCTTTTCTGTGATTTTTTCTGGAAAGCTCACATATACCCTCTTTCCAGAACAGCTTCCAAGAGGTTAGATGAGCTTTACCGGCTCCGCAGTTTCTTCATCCCCATTCAGTTGCTCTTTCTGTACAGGGGTCTTCTTCGCATCTGTATGGAGTACGCTTCTCATACGTAGAGTGGCTCAACCCATACACCTGTACTTGACCGGGTGGAATCAAAGGCTTTTCATCTCATCAATTCTCCAACTCTTACTCACTGTCTTCAATCACTCTCTCTTCGCCGAAATGTTGCCTCACTCTCTCTTTACTATCGCTATTATAACGAACACTGCTCTTCTGAAATCTCTCACTGCATGCCTCCTCCTTTAAGGAGAGCATGCAGTACCACACTTTCAACACATTCTCATCCCTTTGCTCTCCAACTCTCTAACGCAAGGGTTAATCGGTATTCTCAATCCTTCATCTACTCAAGTGCTCAACTCTGGAACAACCTTCCTGAATCCATCTCTTCTCCTGTCTGTGACCTCCAATCTTTCAAATGCAGTGTCCAGGCATCTCGAAAACCTTGGATCTTGATTTCGGCTTTCTCCTTCTTCTATGGGAGGGCGTTTTAGCAGGCGTTCGCCCTTCGTCCTTCCTTCCTGCATGATAAAAGTAGTTTGTATACTCCTTCGCATTGTTTTTGGTATTTACCTTTACACACACACACACACACACATTGATATATATATAACCTCTGGTTAACCTTTGGTTATTTATATATATCAGTGTGTGTGTGGGTGTGGGTGTGGGTGTGGGTGTGTGTGTGTGTGTGTGTGTGTGTGTGTGCAAAGGTAAATATATATATAAATATAGTTATATATATTTATATATATACTTTCAGTTATCCAGTTTTTTAATTCTGAACTTCAGGTATTATTTCACCGTTATTAATTAAAAAATTCTTTCAAAATACAATTCCAAAAAATTAGCACTTCATTAACGTTATAAAAACTCAGGATTGATCTGGTAATTAATATTAAGAAAAATCGTGATGTGTAAAACAATTCAAGTACACTATGAAGCCCTACGCCACTCAGACACCAGTAATTAATGTAACTTAGCCTCCGCCTGGGCCTAGAACTGTATGGCCTCTTATAAGATAGGCCCAAACTAAGTCAATCTTAGACAAAGTTTAACCTTGTTTTATTGTTAGAGATTTCGCTAGTTAAAATAATTTTTAAGCAAGTGATTTTAAGTATTTTTTTATATACAATATACCCATCAGTAGTATGACCGCAAAATTGGAGAGTGCAGGAATGTTGCAATGCAATTGCAAATGTTGATAAATTTTGCAAGATGTTACAAAGGAGTGTGCAACAAAGGGGGAAGGGGTATGCAATGAAGGGGGAGAGGTTATGCAATGAAGGGGAGGAGGTTATGCAATGAAAGGGGAAGGGGGAATGTTGAAAGAGCAACAAGGAGTTATGCAATTTGGAGGCGGAGTTATCCCCAAAGAGAAAGAGAGGAGCAGGAGAGAGAGGAAGAGAGGTGTTCGCTTGGCAGGAGCTAAGCGCATATTAAGATTTCATCTGAGCGCCCACTGTCTTATAAGGTGTAAATCAGCCAGTTGGTCTATAAGGCGTAAATGGCTTGTTCAGTTGTACAGGTTGAGTTGCCAGATAGCGCTATTTATTTAACTAAAGCAGATATTCTTGACAGTTGAATTAGAAATCCGTCAGTCGGTTTAGAAGGCGTAACCAGCCATTTGGTATAATTAAATAATAATATCGTTTACAACCAAAAGAATAAAATAAAACACCATTAGATCATTCTGTCTATTTAGACGAATTATTGGAATCAATTTCATGAAATATATAGAAAATAAATATACAATCAAACGATGGAATATATATGATCAAAAAAATAAAATAAAAAATAATATAACCATCAATATAACAGTACAGGAGAAATATACACACACACACACACACACACACACACACACACACACACACAATTATATTAAATAATTATATATATTGAAAATAAATACACACTTTATCTTCTACTGCACTTAACTAAAATAAAAAAATAAAATAAAAAATAAGAAATACAAAACGACGGAATATAACCATCAGTATAGCAGTACAGGAGAATATATATATACACAATTATGTTAAATAAGTAAATATACTGAAAGTAAATATACATCAAAATACATTCACTTTGTTCTACTGCGCAAAACACTAAACTCATACGTAATCGAGTCTACAGTCACATCATTATTGCTTTGCACTACGCAGTAAACACGGCTTAATATTATTTCACCGCTCAAGTTATAGGGAGACCTACTGTATACTCGACGTAAATGGCCTTCATATCGTTCAATACTATTTTTGTGCCTATTTTACAATCGGTTGGAAAGTTATCTTTAAATACGGCTAGAATACAATCAAAAGCACGCACAAAGAGGTCATCGTTAGCCACAACATCATTATTAAATACAAGTTTATAAACACTCCTTTCCAATCGAGGGTTTATTTTTACCGACCCGAGCTTTTCAATCGTGAACTCTTCTTTACACTGCATAGCGGCAGTTGAAATAATCTTCTAAGTCGTAACGACAGCTGCTCATTATATAAAGAAATAGTTCTTCGGGTGAACGGTGTAGGTGAGCTCAGCCCTGTACTGCTCAAGTGCTTTGTACCAAAGTTAATGATATTTCAAAGAGTCTAAACCTTTTAAATAAGCATCCAGCTCTAGACCATTCTCGCCTTATTCAGTCGGTATACCCATCGAGCAGAGCGGTGTATGCGTATTCAAGAACCGTATCAAAATAAAGCATTTCCGTTATACGCGCGTCTAACATAGGCTTCAGCTTCCGGAATCCAACGATTTCGAACATTCTGTCGAGGATGAAACGGTTTCGCGTAGGGACAAGAACGTTTTTATCAGATGCATTCTTCCACATCAGTCGTATATCAATGCATGGCTGATCGTTATTTATACACAATGTACAAACAACGGCATATGAGAGGGTGTCACTAAATCTGCTCTCTTCTTATACCTACACCTGCAGGAATTTTATAACGATCCTGACTCCACTTCTCAACTACCACGAAGATTCTATTCATCTCCTCAACACTTAAATAAACATCATTCAGTTTGTTTGTTTGTCTACAAGTCGTTTCCAGTACATAGTAATGGCACCGGTTTTACGCCTGAACACGCGCAACGACTTCGTCACGGACATATCGTACACGACATTGAGAATGTTGCTCAAAGGAAGTTCCATCGTATTCGAGGAGTACACGTGCAGTCGGTTCAAGCTCTGAGATGACTATCAGCCACATACAACGGATCGGCTCGACGGGAGGAGTGAGTCACACCATAAGCTGACGAAACGTGTACAGCGCTGTTCCAACATGTAAGAGTCATGTGAATACGTGTATCCCATTATATTGGGTAGATTTTTTGAGAAATTTTCCTGTACATGAAGCAATATTGGTTTTAATGTTTTATCACTCACCAGACGTTCATTTCTACAAACTAAACATCTTCACAATCCAGTGCACTGTTTGAAAGAAACAACCTCACTACAAACCTCTTCATGATATATATTAATATGGTAGTAAAAATATTTAAGGTTCTCCATGATGACAAGATTTACATTCTCAACCGTAGGGTACGAGTAGTCGGTATGATGTAAGATGACATAATATCGCTTGTCACCACTCATCAACAAGACTCACTATCCATATCTGTTGCTTCTCTTCTGCACGTGTTTTATCTTCTGCTTCCTGGTATATATAAGCTTTTATAAAGTTTAGTCTTACAACATATTTCAATACATCACTTGTACCACGAAATCCTACAATGCTCTCGCCAGAATAGCCGTAGAGTATTTGTACCTCTTGCTACTTCGCACGATTCAATGTCGCCTTAAAAGTATCAAACGCGCAAACACGTCGAACACGCAATATTAAAGGTAGCCATTACTATTTTTCGTCTACGCGGGAAAATACACGTCTGAGATCCAGGGCTTGCTGCGATCAACTGAGCACGCAGGGAAGAGATATGATGGCCGAGTACCTCATCGTCATTCACGGTTCTGTGGGAGAAGAGAAAAGCAAGACTGTAGAACATAAGGGTCATCACTTATATATTTTATATTTTGTAAATGACCCACTTAGGAGTGTGACGTATTAGAAATTGATTCTGTAGAAAAATTAAGGTTCACGAGCCCATCCACATGTATTATGTATATCTGGCCCTACAGGATGTGATAAAACTGTGTTTATGCTTAAAATCATTAAAGAAAAGGGAGATGTTCTCAAAATTTGTGTCAAAGTTATATGGTGCTTTTCGACGTATCAATCACTGTTCAACGAGTACCAAGATGATATTTTGTTCCACAAAGGTGTAAATGACGTTAATTCGTTAAAGAGAAATGAACATACAGTCACTGTAATTGACGATTTCATGTTGGAGATGGATAAAACGTTTGCTGAGACATTTACAGTGTTCTCCCACCATCTTAATATAAGCGTGTTTTTCATCAATCAGAATCTATTTTTAAAAAATAGATACATGCGCAATGTGTCGTTAAATACACAATATCTAGTCTTATTCGCGGAACGTAGAGATGTAACACAAATTGGGTTATTAGCTAATCAAATGTTCCCGAATCAGCGTAAGGAATTTTTTGAAGTTTATAAAAAAGTTACAAGCCAGCGTTACGGATATTTGCTTTGCGACCTTCATCCTCGAAACACGTTTAAGGTGCTTCTAAGAACGAATATATTTCCAAACGAGCCTGAAACGGTGTATATTCCAGAATGACAAAGAGGCTAAAGAAATACCATCAGTTAATAAAAATCTATCATCGACTGCCCCGGCCAATGCAGCAGATGTTTGCTAAAAATATCGAATCCGACTTTTTAAAATGCATCTGTGAAATCTGTCTTAACGTTATAAATTGCAGTGTATCAATGAAACCCCCTCAGAAGACACGCCTACGCCGTTACAAGAACATAATACGTGCACTCGCTGGTAAAAGTCAAACTGTAGGGAAGAAAAACTGAATTATTGTACAAAGAGGAGGGTCATTCTTCCCCATGTTATTTTCCGTTTTGGGTCCTTTACTGACTAGATTAATATAATGAAGAAAGTGGTAGTGATTCCACACGAGGTGTATGTTCCACTGCAAAGTTCAAAGAATCCAGACACGGATCTAGATCCCCGTAAAAGCAGGCTTAAAAGAATGGAAAGCGAATTGTTAACCCTATTAAACAGTGAAAAAACAGCTGATGAGAAAAGACTCTTATACCAAGAAGCTCTGCAGAAATTTCTTCACAAGTACGAAAATGATAAGAATGCGAGAGATTCCGGTAGTTATTATGCACAGCACGGGGAACGATGGACATGGTGACATAGGACCTGTGTCCGACGATAGAGCTGACCAACCAAAGATTAATGGGTCGGCCACACAACATATCGAGCATGTATTAAAAAGGACCCTCCCACATACATTGACGAATAAAGGTTTAAGTCTTTATAATCTATTGAATGAGGATCCCACCATAAAATTGACTGATACAGGTGAGATCATTGTGGAAGGAGCAAAGGTACAGGGATCGAATATCGTAGACATCGTCCATGATCTGGTGAGAAAGTGGGATAGGCCCTCACCATCAGGATCGAAACGTATTAAAGTAAGACTACAACAAATAAATGTCCACAAAACAATGATAGGAAATCTGAACAGGTTAAAAGACTTAGAACATGCATCGCACGTGACACAATTGAAGAAGCCTTCACCCGCGGCGGTAACACCTCTGAAGAGGAGAAAGAAGAGGTTAAACAACGATCAACCCTAACCACGTGCCTCTAAAATACGCAAATGGCTACATATTAAGAAGACGTTATTATGATATTTCTAGCCCAGCCTCCTACGGAGGCGTAGATAGATTGTACAAAAGTGTTTACAGAGTAGCGAAAAAAGATGTTGAGAGATTTTTGCGGGAGCGGGATGCTTATACACCTCATAAACCTGTGAGTAAAAGGTTTAAAACAGCAAGGACAACAGCTGCTTCGACTGACTCTATTTGGCAAGCAATTAACAGAGATGCAAAGATATTCATTGTTTAACGATTGCTACCGCTACATCCTATTCATAATAGATGTATTCTCTAGATATCTGTGGCTAATTCATCTGAAAAATAAATTACCTGAAACAGGTGCTGAAGCAACCAAAAAGTTAATGTTGAAAGAAAACAGGGTTCCTGGCTATTTTTGTAAGGATATGGGGAAAGAATTTACAGGCCGAGCTTTTCAGAACATGTTGACAGAGTTTAATATCAGCTACTATATTACCAATTCTATATATACGGCATCTTTAGCTGAAAGAGTTCAACGTACTATAAAGAAACGCACCGCTATTTTACACATAAACACATACAGATTTCTTGATATTCTGGAATCGTTGGCCTCATCCTACAACCGCTCACACCATCGCACGATTGAGACAACACCTAACGAAGTTTTAGAAAAGGTACGCGCCCAGAGGTGAGAAGAGATAGAGCACCACCACCACACTCTACAAATTCCAAAATCAATGATTATGTAAGACTGTCGCGTTCGGGAAATAAATTCGCGAAGGGATTTGAGCAAGGATGGACACGCGAGATTTTTAAAGTTAGAGCTATGAAATCTAAAGAAGAGATAATGTTGTATTATGTAAAAGATTTGAATGGGGAAGAAATCGCAGGAGGCTTTTACCGCGAGTAGTTGCAGAAAGTTGCTTTTAATTTAGGAAAAAATGTGTTTAAAATTGAGAAAATTTTAGGAAGCAAAGGCTCAAGAAAGAGAAAAATGTACCTGGTGAAATGGCTAGGATACCCAGAAGCTTCAACACCTATATAAAAGCTGATGCAATAATGAAGCTTAAATAGTATGCAACATGGCGCCTAACCATTTGTCCGTCACACTACCATCCTCCTCGTCCCTCTCTGTACACCCTAACAACACACTAACCAACTTTGTAACAGAACTCCACGTACCCATTGAATTCGGTCGTGATACGTACGAGGTGGTTATATGCGAAATTCAGCTGAATACCCTTTTTTTAAGTATTATTTATAAAGAACCCGTTTTTACGATTCTTAGAGTGTGAAAAGCCGGGCTAACTCGGGATGAAATCATGCGTAACGCCCTGACTGGGGATGCACGGTATTACAGTACAGAAGTAACACTAGGTCCGGGTCGCTGTGGTGAGACCGAGGATGTTGTGAGAGACTTAAACGTAAGTTTAAAAAGCTCAAATCTTACGGGCGATTTATTATACGAAATCGTAAACAATGATCCCCATGCATGCACTGTGGCCCTAAAATCGCAGGCTAACCGAAATATTAAAGACCAAGAGTGTTCAAAATTATGACCGATCGTCGATATCGATCAGTCATCCAAAGAGATACATTTCACGAGGCACAACACGACTTGCCCAGCCTAATGTATCAGACGAAATTGGAGAAAATGGTGACGGCTATAAACCCCCAGACATGTGCTATATTTATAGCAATATATTGGAGCACCAGTTTGTTGGGGATACCCAGGCACGCCTACTGCGCATAGTGCACATCCCCAACCATAGAGGAAGGAGTTTGAGTATTACATATGACAGACCCAATTATGTGAATGTCGCAGCTAATCTAATAACCAATATCTCAATAACGCCCCCTTTGCATCATTGATTTGTTGCATAACCCCTTCACTGCATAACCCCTCCCCCTTGTTGCATACATCTTTGCAACATCTTGCAACATTGATCAACATTTACCATTGCATTGCAACATTCCTGCACTCTCCCATTTTGCGTTCATACCACTCCCATCATAATAAAAATGAAGAAAACTTTGGGTATAAAATTGTCATCATAAAATTCATGGAAAAATTTCTGAGCAGTTGTCAGGAACTGTTTCATCAGTAAATGAAACGAAACAAAATTATATCTAACGTACTTAATTTTATAAAGTTTCCCATAAAAAAAATATCTCGCAAATGATGAAAATATACTCTAGTAATCATCCGATTACGCATCTTAAAGGTGGTGAAGGGTAACTGAGAGCTGTATCTCACCTCGCTATTATAGCTGAACTCCTTCCTAAAGGCTCCTGTTGTTAATAAGCAAATGGAAAGCTGAATCATTCCTGCACTTAAAATTATTACAAGGTTTCTCAAGCCTCGGTCTTACAAGCGCAGAAAGAAGGATTAAGCCAGTAATCCCTAAATTTTCATAAAAGAAACTAGAAAGAATATTCTGTATGCCACGAAAGAGAAATATCCTTTGAATTATATTTTACCACATTTATATACGATGTAGTCCTCTCTGTATGTAGTTGAGAAGGTTGCATTAACTGAGTATTTAACCAGTATATATGCACCATTAAAACTGTTTTATATCGCATGCAAAAACAATATTTTGGTAAATCAAATAATTTCATTAAAAATTTTAATTTATTCGTTGAGTTATATATATATATATATATATATATATATATATATATATATATATAATATACAGTATAGCTGCGCCTCGGTGTAGTGGGAGGCGTCGCTGATTACGAATCCATCGGCCCGGGGACTGAGACCCGGTGACGGCAAGCAGCGCGCGGCAAATCCCAGCTGTTCATCCTTCCACACAATAAAAATTTGGTTGGTAGATAAGTGGGTACCCTGGGTAGCCTAGTTGTTAAGACGCAAGGCTGCTAGTGTGGTGTGGTCCGGATTCCACGTTAAACTGTAGTGACAAGCTTGCCCTTCGTCAGAATGAACAATTCGGGCAGAAATATAACCAAGGTTATATATATATATATATATATATATAGTTACCAATTTATAGCGTAAATGTTGGCACTACAATTATAATGATAATAATTAATTGATACGATAATAGTTATAATTGATTCTTAATGATGATGCTGAATGAGACAAAATATAAGTTGGATATAACTTGAATACAAGTTCAGCGAAATGACTACAAATGCACTTGAATAATGACTTCAATATAATAATGACTTCAATATTAATAACGCGCGAGGTAATGATTAGTCTTTATATAAAGTTAGGTGAATGACACCAGGCCAAAACGGGGCCCGCACAAATGGTGTTCACATGGGGGTAGCTCTCATGTTACTGATTTTCGGAAAGAGAGAGTTGAGGTGCGTTAAGAAGTCTTTGTAACGAAGTTGAGGTGTGATGCCTTAATAGGCTGACCATATTTCCTTGAGACAAAAACGGGACATTGGGATGGCAAAAAAGGGATGGGGGTTATGTAATATTCTGTATTCATGAAAAAGTAAGTACATAAACCGGGACAAAATTGACATTTTTATTAAAACGACGGGACGGCCAGGAAATATAAAACAAACGGTACTGTCCAGTTCAAAACGGTACGTATGGTCAGCCTATGCCTTAAAGCAATCTCTCGCTGTGACGTCATCTTGGTCGTACTTGTGTGACGTCATCTTGGTCGTGTTTGTATTGATGGAACATCGCTAAAGTATTTGAAAACGTCTCTGCCACTATATATATATATATATATACGTATATATACAGGGCGTCCCAAAAAAATGTATACACACTTTAACAGCTGATAGCTCAATTGATGTTTCTTTCTTTCCAAGTTAAACCCATTAGAATTAATAATGGCAGTCAGACTAAGCTTTGAACAAAGGAAATTCATTCTAAAATGCTACTGGAAGTGTGAAAACGCAGTTGAAGTGCAAAGACAGTTTAGGAGGGAGTTTCAAACAGATCCACCAACGCAACTTACCATCACTCGAATTAGAGATAAGTTTGAAGCCGATGGAACTGTTCAGAATGTCCACAAGAAGCGTTCCGGAAGACCACGGACATCGACAAGCTCCACAAAGCAAGAAAGAGTACTGGAAACGTATCACCAAAGTCCAAGAAAATCTGTGCGGCAAGCGAGTCGTGAGGTAGGAATTTCAGAATCGTCTGTCCAACGCATTTTGAAGCGCTGTCAATGGAAAAGTTACATTCCAAGATTAGTCCATGCTATTAATGAAGATGATCCGGACCGAAGAGTGGAGTACTGCGAGTGGTACTTGGCACGATGTGGATTGGACGAAGGGGTTTCGTAGAATACCCTCCGCGTTCACCAGACCTCACACCACTAGACTTCTTTTATGGGGATACTTAAAAGACAAAGTCTACGCTATAAAACCTGCAACAGTCGCTGAATTGAGAGCAGCCACTGAACGAAAATGCACACAAATACCAAACGAAATGTTTCGTGATGTTTGCGATTCCATTGCTTCGCGTTATCAGCAGTGCCTGGACCAGAACGGACGTCAGTTTGAAAACAGGAGTTGACAAAACAATTAAATAATGTCTGTAGATTCTATTACATTTTGAAAATGAAATGTATTTTAATAAACACTGCCTTTATAAGTATTTAAAGTGTGTATACATTTTTTTGGGACGCCCTGTATATATATATATATATATATATATATTATATATATATATTATTTTATTATAATATATATGTGTATATATATATATATATATATATATATATATATATATATCGAGGGTACTTCAGTAAGTATCCGCACTTTTTATTTAGTGATAATATAGTATATATATAATATACATTCGTAATAACGAGCCAAACTAAGATCTATAGGCTTATATAAGCTAGCAACAGTATAGGCTTATTTAGGATACTCGTAGCTGTCACATATCGTGCGAGTAGTGAGCATGGCTGCGCCGCTTTCAATTTGTACTCAGGAAGAACAGAGAACCGTGGTTCGTTTTTTGTGGGCAGAAGGTGTGAAAGGAGTTGAAATTCACACACGTTTATGTGCTTAGTATGGGAATAATGCGTCAACACGGCGAAATGTTTAGGAGTGGATTCAAATGTTCAAGGAAGGTCGGACATGTGTGACAGATGCTCAGCGCTCAGGACGACCGTCAACATTAACCAGTGGTGACAAGCAGGAAGAATCCACAGCCATGATTTTCGATGACAGAAGATTAACAATAAAAGAAATTGCATCTTCATTAGGCATCAGTCAAGGGTCAGCCTATTCGATAGTTCATGATTCTTGGCTTTCACAAGGTTTGTGCAAGATGAGTGCCCAAAGAGTTGACAGAAGAGCACAAGCGTAATCGTATGGACGTCTGTTCTCGTCTTTTGGCGCGGTATTATAATCTTTTTTCCATTTCTTACCAGGCGCCTGGTAGACCTAAAGCGGTCTGTCAGTTGGGAGCCCTTGGACGAGACTCCTCCATGCCTCACGATCTCCACACAACAAGTTCGCCCGACTGATTCCACACTTCTCGACAGCACTCTTGATGTTATCCATCCATCGGATCTTGGGTCTTCCAACTGGTCTTCTGTTTTGAGGGTCCCATTCCAGCATTCTTCTTGCTGTCCTTTCCATCGGCATTCGTTGGACATGCCCGTACCATCTCAGTTGGTTCCTCTCAATATTCTCTTTAACTGAAGTATTATAATGAAGGTGAAAATTTTTTTGGAGCACATTATCACTGGAGATGAAACCTGGAACCATCACTATGAACCAGAAAGCAAACGACAGAGCATGCAATGGAAGCATCCAACATCTTCCGTTGCAAGGAAGTTCAAAGCGCAGCCGTCAGCAGGTAAAGTTATGCTAACACTGTTTTGGGATACACGAGGCCCTATCCTTGAACATTATCTAGAGTGTGGAACTACAGTAACAAGTGCATCGTATTTTGACATGATTCGGAATGAGTTAAAGCAAACAATTCGCACAAAACGGAGAGGGAGATTGTCGGAAGGTGTTATTCTGTTACACGACAATGCGCGCCCTCATACTGCTGCACAGACTAGAAAATGCCTTCATGAACTTAAATTTGACGTTCTCGACCATCCAGCTTACAGTCCAGACATGGCACCTTCGGATTTTTACCTGTTTCGACCACTAAAAGACGTTTTGAGAGGTCAGCGATTCTAAGGCGATGATATACTGAAGGAGGCGGTGCATCACTGTCTACGCACACAGCCAAAAACATTCTTTTATGATGGCATTAGGAAGCTTGTAGATCGCTGGACTAAGTGTATTGATAAAGAGGGAGACTATGTTGAGAAGTGATATGTTTATAATCTATCAGATGTGAAAATAAAATTGTGAAAATAAAAAGTGCGGATACTTATTAAATTACCCTCGTGTATGTATATATATATATATATATATATATATATATGAAGCGGCATACCGGAAATTCCTTTTCCCCACCTCTTTCCTCACGGTATGTTGAAGTAAAGAAAGTGGAAATCTGAACACGTGTGCTGAATGAAACGCATAAAGAATACAGACTTCTACATGATTCCAAGAATTCGCTCCAAAAACCACGCCTTGAGAGCGCATATAAAAGCGTGAGTCCACCTCAATTTGATCCCATTCCTCATTTTTCATTTCACTCACACTCCGCTCTCCGACCTTCGTCACTGCACCTCTGCATCTATCCATTCGACCTTCGAATCTTCATTTCCATTCAACAAGAATTTAATTTATTCTGCTCATAAGCTCTCCCATCTCACAGCCTATACCTATCACCAAACCCAGTCTGTAAGCCTTTTGCATAGGCCAATTCACTTGGGCTACAGTGTCTACTACGTCGTGTAGGCTACCTTTATACATAACCTATAAACTCAACAAACTCTCAGCCTAGCCGCATAGACAGTAGCAGATCTAGGATTTTCGAAAGGGAGGGGGGGGGGACAGACCAGTAGTATGACCGCAAAAGGTTAGAGTGCAATGCAATTGCAAATGTTGATCAATGTTGTAAAGGTGGGATGGGGAATGTTGTAAGAGGTTATGCTACAAGGGGGAGGGGGATATGCAACAAGGGGGAGGGGTTATCCCCCAAGCTGCAACGAAGGGGAACTCCCCAAGAAAGCTGGGGATGTCCACCTAACCTCTTTGGGGGAGAAGTTGGGACGGCTTCAACCCCCAAAGGGAAACCTAACCTAAGAAGGATAGAGGGGTGTTCGATTGGCTCCTGCAAGACGCATAATGAGAGATCATCCGAGCGCCCGCTGTCTTATAAGATCCTAATAAGACAGTTGCTTAATCCGCCTGTTGGTTTAGAAGGCTTCTTAGGTGTAAATGGCTTTTTCAGGTGTACATTATTAGGGTTAAGTTGCCAGATTGCGCTATTTATTTAATTAAAGCATATATTATTGACAGTTGGCTTAGCCCGCCAGTTGGCTTAATCCGCCAGTTTGCTTAACCCGCCAGATTGCGCTATTTACATATTTTTCACAGTTGGCTCAGAAATCCGTCAGTCGGTTTAGAAGGCCTAACCAGCCATTTGGTATACATATAATTCAATAATAATATCGTTTATATATACAATAGGGTGGAGTGAAAATAAAAATGGCAAAATTTTAGCAATTTTGCAAATTTTTAAAAAGTTTGAGTTCAGTGTGCACAATTTAATTATACCCGTACGATTACAAAAATTTCACACAGTACGTTTCACATAAATACGCAACTTTCCCGACCCCAAGCATTTTGAAAATAAAAAAAAATATTTTTCACTCCACCGTAATATATACCCAAAAGAATTAAATAAAACACCATTACATCATTCTGTTTATTTAGACGAATTATTGGAATAAATTTCACGAAATATATAGAAAATAAATATACAATCCTATACAAACGAGGAATATATGCAATAAAAATTATTAATAATTTAAGAAATACGAACGAGGAATATATATACAGTCAAAAAATAAAAAATAATAATATACAAAACGACGGAGTATAATCATCAACGTATTAGTACAGGAAAAAATAAAAAATAAAATATATATATATATACACACAATTATATTAAATAATTAAATATACTGAAAATAAAAAATATTAAATATAATGAAAATAAAAATAATAACATACAAAACGATGGAATATAATCATCAACAGATTAGTACAGGAAAAAAATATATATATATGCAATTATATTAAATAATTATATATATTGAAAATAAATATACATCAAAATACTTTATGTTCTACAGCGCTTAACTACAACACTAAACTCGCACGTAATCGAGTCTACAGTCACACCATTATTGCTGTGCACTACGCAGTATATACGATTTAACATTATTTCAACGCTCAAGTTGTGCGGGCTCCTATAGTCGATGCAAATGGCCTTCATATCGTTCAATACTATTTTTGTGCCCACTTTACATTCGTGGCAAGTTATCTTTAAACATGGATAGAATACAATCATAAGCACGCACAGAGAGTGTGTCGCTAGCCATCACATCATTATTAAATACAAGTTTATAAACACTCCTTTCCAATCGAGGGATTTTTCTTACCGACCCTTGCTTTTCAGTCGTGAACTCTTCTTCACACTACATAGCGGCAATTGAAATAATCTTCTAAGTCGTTACGACATCTGCTCATTATAAAGAGGTACAACTTTTCAGGGTGAATAGTGTAGGCGAACTCTGCCCTGTACCGCTCAAGTCCTTTGTACCAAAGTTCGGGATATTTCAAAGAGTCTAAACCTTTGAAATAAGCATCCAGCTCTAGACCATTCTCGCCTTGTTCAATCCTACATTCGATAAATCTGTCGAGCAGAGCGATGTATGCGTATTCAAGAACCGTGTCAAAATAAATCATATCCGTAACACGCGCGTCTAATATAGGCTTCAGCTTGCGGAATCCGACGATTTCGAACATTCTGTCGAGGATGAATCGGTTTCGCGTGGGGACAAGAGCGTTATTATCAGATGCATTCTTCCACATCAGTCGTATATCAATGCATGGCTGATCGTTATTTATACACAACGTACAAACAACGGCATATGAGGGGCATCACTAATCTGTTCCCTTCTTGTACCCACACCTGCAGGTATTTATAACGGTCCTCACCCTACTTCTCAACTATCATGAAGACTCTATTCATCTCCTCAACAATTAAATAAATAACATTAAGTTCACCAGAGTTTGCTTGCCTGCAAATCGTTTCAAGTACATAGTTATTGGTACTGGTTTCACGCCTGAACACGTGCTATGACTTCGTCACGGACACATTGTACGCGGCATTGAGAATGCTTCTCAAAGGAAGTTCCATCTTATTCGAGGAGAGCACGTCCAGTCGGTTCAAGCTCTGAGGTGACTATGAGCCACGGTTGGGCGGATCGGCTCGACGGGAGGAGCAAGTCATACCATAAGCTGATGAAACGTGTACGGCGTTGTTCCGACATGAATACTTGTATCCAATTATATTGGGTAGTTCTTTTGAGAAATTTTTCGATACATGAAGCAATATCCGTTTTAATGTTTTATCGCTCCCACTCCCTAGAATACGCACGAGACATTTTCGCTTAGGGGGAATTTCACGAACTAAACACATTTTATTCACAACCCGGTGCACTGTTTGAGAGAAACATGTGACCGTACTTATCCTTTTGGTTTAACAATCGATACTCTTCTCTAAATTCTATCAAAAACTCACACATGCCTTTAGCCACAACCTCACTGCGAACCTCGTCGTGATATATAGGAGTGTAGTGGTAAAAGTACTTTAGATTCTCCATGATGACAAGTTTACATTCTCAGCCGAAGGATACGCGTACTCATTATCCATATCCGTTGCTTCTCTTCTGCACGCGTTGTTTCTTTCACCTCAAGGTATATGTACGCTTTTATACAGTTTAGCCCTACAACGTGCCCACTTTACATTCGGTTGGCAAGTTATCTTTAAACATGGATAGAATACAATCATAAGCACGCACAGAGAGTGCGTCCATTACATCGTTTGTGCCGCGAAATCCGGCAATACTCTCGGTAGAATATCCATAGAGTATTTGAATATCTTGTTCCCTCGCGCGATTCAATGTATCCTTAAAAGTCTCAAAGGAAAGGGGGTAGGCAGTCTTTCAGTATTCACCACATATTCCGACTTTACTGAATACCACTTCATAAACGTCGAACACGCAATATCAAAAGTAGCCATCACTATTTTTCGTCTACGTGAGAAAATACGCGTCTGAGCTCCAGGGTTTGCAGCGGCAAATGAGCACGCAGGGATAGGGACATGCTCAGGTAGTGGCAGGAGTCACGTGACCGATCTTACAGTGGGCGAGGCTTAGGACTGTACACACGCACGCACGCAGAGGAGAAAATGAAACCCTATTTCAAACAAATATACGTAATAATTAAACATATCGTTACCAATACACGCATATATATATATATATATATATATATATATATATATATATATATATATATATATATCATATATACATAAACAATCAAGGACTAAGGTATCCAAAGGGTACGGTATCATAGGTACCAGGTATCTGGTAACGTTTCCTATAGGTGTTAAGGCGTACCTTCGTACCCCTAAGTTCCTTCACACCACACGGTTTCTGCGCCCGAAAATTGTGGGTCCTCCCAGTGAGTTCGGGTGGATGGTTGCCCTCATCTTCCAAGCACACTAGATCCTTCAACGAGTCAAAGTTAACGACTCGTCGGTTCGCATAGTTAAGCGTGATACCCTTAGCCTTCACGATAAATTTCATAGCCTCCCCAACCCTCACCCGTACCCCATAAATTTTTGGCCCTGTTGATAAAAAAGAGTCAGCGTATGCACCATCACGATACTCATCCTTGGTCTCGTCAGTTAACTATCCGAGGAATTACCCAATAGCAGGCATGTATTCACCCTCCTATCTGTGTCAGCGTACAGCACCCTCCGTCCAAGAGAGTGCAGTAGTCCCCAAAGCTTGATGCGGGAGTAGGCCATTGTGAAGCTGGCTACAGGTATCGTTGTAACACGTGAGGTATCTGTGGCCAGTTCGGTGATGTACTTTATTATCTAAGTATTACCTACATTCATGATCTCCATAACCGCTTTATCGGGAGCGTTGGCATAATCCCAGACTTCACTATAACTTTGTGCCAAATGAACGTTCCCTTTGCCAGTATGCTGCGCAAATGTCCCCCAAAGACTGTTTAGTACACAACTTTGCACTAAAGCGCTTGCCAAGATTCTTAACAATTTGGGAACGGTCAAACTGTATACCTTCATGGGCACGGTAAAGCTGAATATAAGCCGTTTTTTCATCTTCGGTATCAACTCCTTGCGAATACCCCGATGCTTCTACCTTATCCTTCAAAAAATCGTTTATACAGGGTGTACATAAAGTCAGGATCTATTTTTGTTAAGCACTTGGAAATTATATGGAATTCAATCATAAAATGATAAAGTGGTAACATTTATTAAATAATTAAGAGTAGGATTCGACGTGACGCCCATCAGTATCCCTGCACAGCTCAAATCGTTCCGCAGCATTTCTAAACACATTCTGGAGCATTTGCGGGGTTATGTTATCTGCAGCAGTTCGTATACGTGTACGTAAGTTTTCAAGACTCGTAATCTTCGTCTGATAGACGTGCGATTTGATAAAGCCACATGCAAAGAAATCTAAAGGGGTTAAATCTGGTGATCTCGCTGGCCAAGGTCTGTTGCTTCCGCGTCCAATCCAGCGATTTGGAAAACGTCCATTTAGATAATCCTGAAACCTCCACAGCTCATCTATCTTCAATATTCTGTATTCATGGCGAACGGCTAGGGCCAGCTCAGGGCTTGTATATACAGTACATCTCTGATCTTACGCTTGTTGGTTGTATGATTACAATCCCCAGTGTTTTTCTCTGCGCACTTCATGCACAGGGGAAACATGAGTTTGTGATCTATAACGAGGGTAAGATCGGCTCCCATAAATCGCGAGGAGGGAGCACGTCTACGAAAGAGTGTCCAAAGTAGCGCTCACTGAAGTTAGCTGAGAACTCCTCGATGGTTGGCATGGTGGGACTCACCAGTTTTTCAGGCGCACCTACGGGATACGGATTGTTCTTCATTACGTAGGGGTATATAGAGCAGAATTCGTAGTAATGGAGTTTCAGGCCCTCCGTGGGCAGAAAGTATAGCTTGAATGGGTTTGTACCCCCTCCAAACTAGCTGTCACCGCATTTGAGGGGGTCCAACACCATTGAACGTTTGATGGCCCTTATTACTTCACGGTACTGGCCATCTGTTTCAAGCCGTGCATCATACTCTTGTCGGCGGGGGATCTTCCATAGAGGTCCTCTGTGACGGCACACTCAAGGCGTGGGCAATCCATGCCACCAACAGCCGTTAAAGGAGTACACACTCTTCTCACCAATGGTTGGAGACTCATTTAGACCCTCAACCCACAAAACACTCCCATTTAACCTTAATGGGTAATTCCCCCCTGTTGCGGTCGTGTTTTATGTATACCCCGGTCTGTTGCTGTAGGTGTATGAGCCAGGATTAGCCTTGTCCCCTTAACTGCGGAAATTGTTTCTGTGAATGACGGCTAAGGTGTCTTTAGGCTTGAAGTTATTCTTGAACACCGTAAAATATAATGAGGTGATCGTGGTTGCGACTTGCAGCGGATCGCATTTCAAACAGGCTATGTTCGTCCTTCTGAAGGCCTAGAAACATACTCTAAGCACACCCACATCATTCACGTAATAACGCTTACATTCATCAACTATATTGTATGGACTAGTTTCATTAAAACTATTGTAGTAGCGGTCAAAATCTTCACGCTCACTATCACTCATGCTGGTGTAGTTAAAGTAATGTTTGGGGGGAGGCAGTCCTACGTAGTTTAAAGTTTCGTTAGTGAGGAAAGTGTAAGGGAAATACTCTTTTGAAACTTCAGCGGCTATGGCCATGACCTTGGGTATCTTGGCTAAATTAAAAGGTGTGAACAGTAGGGTGTCTTTAAATTGAACATTACTCTTATCTGCATTTGTATTAGTTTGTTGCCTCTTTTCAATGGGTCACCTGTAAATATCTCTCTGTTCAAGCAACTCCTTATAAGGGAACTGTGTCATATTTTGCTCCGTTATTAGCAAGAATATACAGTCATTTTTTTAAACTTCTCCGCTAACTTGACAATATAGTTAACAAAGAGTTTCACTGCTATCGTGTGCAATCGCTTTAAAAACGTTTGTCCGTTTACCACATTTGTGACACTCATCATACTCGACATCCATGCACTCAACACAGACAGTCTGACTAAAGAGTAAATGTGGAAAAACCTCTTTGATTTCATAGTTCGTGTATGTTTCTATATCGTAGTACACGGTTATACAAGGGCTACCTTTAGGCTTAGCATCTTTCATATAACATACATGCTTCACTCCATCAGACTTAAATTTTTCATGGCATGTAGAACAATGAATTTTATCGCATTTATGCACAAACTTACCCCCAATTATCTATCATATGAAACATGCCACATTCACAGATTCTCATTTTCCTGCAAGTGCCAATTCATTTATGGAGCTCAAAGCATTTATTATTGAAAAATTGTAGGTCTGCACACATTACATTCCTTTTTCTCAGCTTTAACTACACGACTTTCACATTTGGAGCTTTTACATTGCTCACGTACCATGTAGCACTCCTTATAATGTTTCACTATATCATCCGCAAACTCGAGACATCCCTCACATAAATCATGATACCTTCCATATTTTCGACGTTTATCATGACTAGCTTAGAGAGTCCTCAAATTACGGATGGGGAGATACGATGTTCCTGACAATCCTAAAATAAGTAGAGGTCTTATACGATCTCTCACACAGCTTTTAAAAAACACACACAGTCCTACGACGATCATCCATTCCAAATACAACTATATGAACATTCATTTCCGGCTCTACCATTCTCAGCTCTTCAGGACTCATATTACACTCAAACTCAAGCTTTGAATCTGAAGCCAGTTTACGGGCACGCTGCACAACCGTAGGAGCCAAATATTATACGCGATTGTATTTAGTACAGTGAATATATGAGCTAAGGCTATTGCTATAAAGCCGCAGCCACGATCGGCGTTTAAATGCTTTCTGTATATAGATTGAGAATTGAAATTAAGAGTATGAGGTGTGGCACTATGACCCGCAACCCAGAATACTCTTTCAATATCTACCATGAAGTTGTCCATATTGAAGGCTGTACTACTTTGAGAGGCCTGCATTATACGGCCCAAGATATATTCTATGTCTACAGCTGTCAAGCGTCTGAACGGTATTGTATTACTACCAAAAATCATCTACATCCCCGTAATCTGACCCGAACCTGAAGGACAACCTCGTCCGGACTTCACGTTCGTCGCGGTTCTGAAGGGCAAACTGCACAATCCATTCAGCTTCTCGTCGCAGTCCAACACCGTTGCTATACACGGATCCAGGGTGAACCCTGACCACGTACCGATTTCTAGTCAGGGCAGGGGTGGGGGTAGCGGTGCGCACCCAACTCGAATATTATACATTCCTCCACAGCAAGGGAAGCTCTTTGCTGCTGGTGTGGAGGAAGTAACCGGAATCGACCAGGAATAAGAGGGTATATTTGAGAAAGCTACTATTGTCGGGGTTGTATTGCAAGACGTAGAGGTTTTTGACTCAATTACTGGGGTTCTAACAACCGTCTCAATCCTGGCACGCTTTATACCTGACGTGGAGGGTTCATCAGCATGCTTCTGCTTTGAATTGTCGCGTGCTACAGTTATCGCTGGTGAGGGTTCGTCAGCGGTTGTGGAGTCTCTAGCTGCACGGTCATCGGGTTCATCTGTAATATCGATGATGAGGGGCTGTACATCGTCGTCATTCACGGTTCTGTGGGAGTATAAAAACAAGAATATAAGGAGCAGCACTTAAATTTTGTTATATTTTGTGAGTGACCCGCTTTCGGGTGTGACGTGTTAGAGATGGAATCTGTAGAAAAATTCAGGTTCACAAGCCCTTGCACATGTATTATATCTGGCCCTACAGGATGTGGTAAAACTGTTTTTATGTTTAAAATCATTAAAGATAAGGGGGAGATGTTCTCTAAATTTGTGCATAAAGTAATATGGTGGTATTCGACGTATCAATCAGTGTTCAACGAGTACCAAGATGATATTTTGTTCCACAAAGGTGCATATGACGTTAATTCTATAAAGGGAAATGAGCATACAGTCATTGACGATCTCATGTTGGAAATGGAGAAAACGTTTGCCGAGACATTTTCAGTGTTCTCCCACCATCTTAACATAAACATATTCTTCATTAATCAGAATCTGTTTTTCAAAAATAGATGCATGCGCGATGTGTCATTAGATACACACCATCTAGTTTTATTATTGCAACGTAGAAATGTGTCACAAATTGGTGTATTAGCCAATCAAATGTTCCCGAATCAGCGTAAGTAGTTTTTGGAGGTTTATAAAGAAACTACAATCAGCTTACGGATATTTGCTTTGTGACCTTCACCCGCGAAACAAGTTTAGGGTGCTTCTAAGAACGAATATATTCCCAAACGAGCCTCAAACGGTGTATATTCCAGAATGACAAATAGGCTGAAGAAATATCGTGAATTAATAAAAATCTATCAACGATTGCCCCAGCCAATGCAGCAGATGTTTGCTATAGAGCTCCCCGTAGTTATTAGGCACAGCGCGAGCAAAGATAAGCATGGCGATATAGGACCTGGGCCCGACATTAGAGATGACCAACCAATGAAAACGGAACGCAACACATCGATCATGTATTAAAAAGCAGTCTCCTACATACAGTACTGGCCAAATTATTAGGATTTTTTTAAAAATTTATTGAAGAATAAAGGCTTAAGTCTTTATAATCTATTGAGTGAGGACCCCATCATACAGTGGAGCGATACAGGCGAGGTCATTGTTGAAGAAACAAGGGTACAAGGATCCAATATCGTCGACATTGTCAATGATCTGGTGAGAAAGTGGGACAGGCCCTCATCAACAAGATGGAAGCATATTAAGGCAAGACTGCAACAAATAAATGTCCCGAAACATAGATAGGAAATCTGAATAGGTTAAAAGACTTGGACAAGCCTAACATGTGTCACAACTGAGTACGCCATCACCCCCCAACAGTAGCATCTCTGAAGAGGAGAAAGAAGAGACCAAGCGGCCAACTTTATCCAAGTGTCTCTAAAATATGCAAATGGCTAACATATTAAGAAAACGCTATTATGACATTTCTTACCCCGCCTCCTATGGGGCTGTTAATAGACTGTACAGAGGTGTTTACAATGATGGAGTGGGAAAAAAAGATGTTGAGAGGTTTTTGCCGGAGTAGGATACTTATACACTTTATAAACCGGTGAGAAAAAGGTTTAAAACGGCCAAGAAACCAGCGGCTTCGAATGACTGTATTTGGCAAGCGGATTTAACAGACATGCAAAGATATTCAGTGTATAATGACGGCTACCGTTGCATCCTATTCATAATAGATGTATTCGCCAGATATCTGTGACTAATTCCTCTGAAAAATAAATCGCCTGAAACAGTTGTTAAAGCTACCAAAACGCTAATATTGAAAAAAAGACAAGGTTCCTTGCTATTTTTGTCCGGATTGGGGAAAGAATTTATAGGCCGCGCTTTTCAAAACATGCTGACAGAGTTTAATATCAGTTACTACACTAGCAGTTCTATACATAAGGCCTCTTTAGCTGAAAGAGTTTAACGTTACATAAAGGATCGCATGCATCGTTATTTTACACATAAAAACACATTCAGATATATGAACGTTCTCGGGTCATTGGCCTCGTCATACAACCGTTCACACCACCGTACGATTGGTACAACATCTAACGAAGTTTTAGAAAGAGGTACGTGCACAGAGGTGAGAAGAGATGGAGAACAGCCACCACACTCTACACGTTCGAAAATCAATGATTATATAAAGCTATCGCGTTCGGGAAATAAATTCGCGAAGGGATTTGAGGAAAGATGGACACGTGAGATTTTTAAAGTTAGTGCTATGAGACCTAAAGGCGAGATAATAATGTATTACGTTGAAGATTTCAATGGGGAGGAAATCGCAGGAGGCTTTTACTGCGAGGAGTTGCAGAAAGTGGCCTTTAATTTAGGAAAAAATGTGTTTCAAATTGAAAAAACTTTAGGCAGCAAAAGATCAAGAAAGAGAAAAATGTACCTGGTGAAATGGCTAGGGTACCCAGAAAGCTTCAACACCTATATAAAAGCTGATGCAATAATGAAGCTTAAAAAGTACGCAACATGGCGCCTAACCATTTCTATGTCACACTCCCATCCTCTTCTTCTCTGTCTGTACATCCTAACAACACCCTGGCCAACTTTGTAACAGAACTCCATGGGCCCATTGGATTGGAACGTGATTCGTATGCGGTGGTTTATGTGAATTCCAATTAGCCACCAAATTTTTAACTCTTGAAAATGAACAGATCATATTTCTGACCCTTAGAAGAGTCGATGAGTGTGAAAAATTAGGCAGAAACTTAGACAACACTATGCGATCAGTCCTGTTCGGTGAGGTACAGTATAGTACAAATATAACACTAGGAATCGGTCATTA
Source organism: Bathynomus jamesi (assembly GCA_023014485.1). Classification (NCBI taxonomy): domain Eukaryota; kingdom Metazoa; phylum Arthropoda; class Malacostraca; order Isopoda; family Cirolanidae; genus Bathynomus; species Bathynomus jamesi. The sequence continues at coordinate 356,668 of JAJOZX010003763.1, read as the reverse complement.
TGTCAAAGCCATGGACATTGTAATGGGCTTAAACAAGAGTCTTAAAAAGTCGTACCTCACAGCTGATTTACTTTTTGAAGTCGTAAACATAGACACGCCTGCCTGCACGTTGAAGTTAAAATCAACGCTTAGTAGAAATATTAAAGACAAAGAGCTGTTCACAATTGTGGCCAAGGGTAGATATGGTACGCCCCTCCAAAGAGACACCTTTCACGAGGTACAACATGATTGTTCAGCTTAATGTATCAGTTGAAATTGTTAAAATTGGTTGAAAGCTATCCATCCCAGGACATGTGCTATATTTTCAGCAATATAGCAATATCGTGTAGCATCAATTTCTTGGGGATATCCAGTCGTGTCTGTTGCACATTGAACACTTTCACAACCATAGAGGAGAAAAGTTTCAGCATTACATATGACAAGTTCCATTATGTGAATGGTGCGACTAATCTATTAACCAATATCTCAATATATAAAAGAACGATTGGGGGAAAAAATTTCCCATTCGGTGATGGGACATTATCAGTGAAGCTACACTTTCGTCGCATTCAGTTATAATGACCCGAAGGCCTTCCACAGTCTATCAAGGGGTGTGATATCAGAGTGGGAGTGAGCTTGGATACATTTTTTCAACCATACTATGCATGGCTGTCCCATTCTTGTTCTTGTTGTTTAGCCGATCAGCCCAACCTGATCGAGCAAGCTGGCGGCAGGCAGGTAACCGATCGCCCTCTCCGGAGTGGACCAGAGCTTCAGCGCACTAGCGTTGTTGTGTTGTGTTCGTTGTTGTGCTTGAGCGGTACAGTCTGTCATAAAGTGTTCACTTGTTTGTGGTATATCCTAGCACAGGTGGCAGGTGTCGTCTATGGAGTTGTCTAGTCTGTGTTTTTATGTCTGTAAGTTGGGGTGATGTCCACATCAGAATGGTGCTTAGTTAATTCGTTCCGATCTGCTCAGGCTGATCTCTGACCTGTCAATGGGTGGCGGCTTCGCACCTAGGACCGCATTCGGACCGAGTCGTGTCAGTGTTTTGTGGGATAGGTGTGTATGTGTATGTGTTTTCTGTAGTGTGTGATGTCTGTGGGGCGTGGTATGGAATGGAGTATTTAGTTATAGTGTCTCTCTGGAGTTACCTTAAAGGTGCGAGGTGTCGGTGCATGATTGTACATGTAGTGGCATGGGTGTTGTGGGTTAGTTGTCGCTGCTGCCATGAATTGTGTTCCCCTCATGTCTAAATGTTGCCTAACTTTCAGTATTTTTCTTTCTGTGTGCAGGTGTTCTATTGGTTTTGTTTGAGTGCATCCTGTAACGATACGAAGTGCGTTGTTTTGTATTATCTGTAAGGTGTTTATTTGTGTGTTTGAGATAATGGGTGCTCAGCATGGGCTAGCATAGTCCATAACTGAGCGAAAATATTGTTTGTATATGAGTGATGTTGTTTCCTACAGGTGTCCAAAGTTTGTGCCTGTTAGTACCCTAAGCGTGTTAAGTTTTGACGTACATTTGTTTTTAATGTCCTGAATGTGGTTTGCAAAAGATAATGATGTGTTGCATGTGACCCCAAGTATTTTGGTCCTCTGAGTGTGTGGAATGTTGGTGTTGTTTAGTGTAAGGTGTGGAGTTATCTGGTGTTCTTTTGTATTGCTTGTAAGCAAGGTGATGGTTGATTTTGTGGGCGCTACTTTGAGTCTATTGTGTGTGAGCCAGTCTTGTATACTGTTTATGTATGTTTGTAGTTTATTTGTAGCGGTATCATTGTTGTTCTGGGTGGATGTTAGAGTCATGTCATCTGCATATGATGATAAAGTAAGCTTGTTATATATGGGTGTTGGAATGTCATGCATGTATAAGTTGAACAGTGTTGGTGAGAGAACAGATCCTTGAGGGACCCCGTTAGGAAAAAGCTTGCTTTTGGATGACTTGCCATTAAATGTGACATGTGAGTATCTTCCTGAATGTTAGTTCCTCAGCCACCTTTTGGTGTTATTGTGCATGTTTGTGTTGAGTATTTTGTTTATGAGATGGAAGCGTGGGATAGCATCAAATACTTTACTAATGTCTATTGTTGCTAATAGTGTAAGTTGAGCTGGTCGTCTGGAGTTGATGCTATCCATGATTTGCTGCGTGAGGTTAGTGAGTAATGTCGTGGTTGAGTGGTGAGGTCTGGATCTATGTTGAGTAGGCAATAGTGGTATGTGTGGGTTGGTGATTTGTAAGATTAGTCTTTCTTTTACTTTGGAAGGTGTGCATGGTAAATTAATGGGTCTATAGGAGGCTGGTTCTGTTGGATTTTTGTTTGGTTTGAGTAGTTTAATAATTTTACCTTGTTTCCATATGACAGGAATAATACAGTGTTGGTATTAATATGTGCTGATATTTGTGAGAGCTATTATTCCCTGTGGGCCCAAGTGTGTAAGGTGTTTGTTAGATATGTTGTCTGGTCCAGTAGCCTTCGAATTCTTATTGTTTTTGATGATGTTGGTGGTTTGGTCTGTATTGAAGGGTGTAATGGTCTTGTCGAGTCTGTAGGTTTCCTCGTGTCTGGCTGTTTTTCTGTCTGCGTATTTCTGGTTGTTGTCTCTGTTTAAGTGACTTATCTTTGCGTAATGATTAACTAGAATGTTAGCTTGTTTTGTGTATGTTGGGATATTATTTTGGCTGCGACAGGTAGCCGCGTGTGAGGTGTGAATGCCGCTGTTAGAGTGGGTAATGCTGTTTATAGTCTTGTATAGCATGGATGTATCTGTGGAGTGGTTTAGTGTTGTTATGAATTCCCTAAATATTTCTGTTTGTTTTTCTTTGAGTTTGTTGTTTATTTCTGTGTTGAGCTGTTGTATCTGCTGTTTTATGGCTTCTGTGTGTGGTGTTTGTGTTATGTTTGAGGTTGTTACGTTGCCTTATGAGGTGGGCTATTTCTCTAGTGTAGTTTGGGATGTATTTCCTAATGTTGCCCTCGGGTATGTACAGTATTTGTTTGCATTACTGATGATCTGATTAAATGTCTTGAGTGTTGTATTGATGTTTATGAGGGGTGTGCTGTTTAATGCGGTGAGTTGTTCCTCACTCTGTATTTTGAGCTGTTCCCAATCAGTTTTCTCGTAATTTCTGTAAGTGTGCCTAAGGTTGTTGGGGCAGTGTAGAACGTGTTGTAATGATGATGGGCAAGTGGTCTGATGACAGTTGTTTTTCTGTTCTCCAGTGTGTGTGTTGCTAGTGAAGGGGAACAGAACGTTATGTCCGGGGAGGAGTTTGAGTATCCTGCTTGATGTGGTATGTGTGTATGTTCTTTTGTATTGTTAAGAATGAAGAAGTTGTTTAGTTGTGTGGCTATGTTAGCGCCTCTGGTTTTGCTTTGGTTGTGCAAGTACCAACTAGTGTCTTTAGCGTTGAAGTCTCCTCCTAAGATGACATTAGTGAGATAGGCCAGATTGTGTAACTATGAATTGTAATTGGCTGGTACCTGAGGTGAACTATCTTGTGGGATGTAAATATTGATTAGTGTGGTGTTGTATTTTGCGCGTGTTTTAATGTTAACTGCCTGTATTTCTATCGTGTTATCTGCTTGGATTGTGTTTGTAATATTTTGGGTGGCATCAGTGTAGCTAATGCTTTTACGTATGTAAGTGATGAGTCCACCCCCGTTACCCCCAGTATGATCTTGACGGATTGCCGTGAAGTCAGGGATGGTGGGTGTTTTGTGTGTGCGTTTTAGTTTTGTTTCTTGTACAAGTGCTATGTGAATGTTCTGTTTGTGTACAAATTCCCTAAGCTGCATGATTTTGTTCGTCAGGTCATCTACGTTGTACTGTAATATCTTAATATTATACTTCTCTATGTGTCTCATGGTGCAATTGTGTCTATCTCTTTGTGTAGTGGGGCCTGGATTAGTCTTGATGTCGCCGGAGTGTAAGAGTAGTCCGGGGAGCACGCAATTGCTCCCCGTAAGTGAAAAAATAGCACGCTGAGAATAGGTCTGGCCCCGGGAGCCGATCGGCACTCTGACCGTGCCACGCAACAGGCCGTCGACTGCCAGTCTGATCAACCGTAGAAGCCACCTGCACGGAGATTTGAGGAAGTTTGGCCACCAGCGCGTTGATGTTTCAGTTTGACCTCGCCTCTTCTTCGCGTTGACATGTCCCGCGCTGGAGGATACAGCCACTGTTAGAAGCTTCCTCGTCAGCTGCTAACACTTTTTTCACGTTGTTGTAGCTAAATGTTCAGAGGTTTTTTATAAACAAATCTCAGTTTTCTGATCAAAACGGCTGTTTCTAATTTTAAAATTGATTATTCAAGGAAGGAAAATGTTGACTTTTATTTTGCGGCAACAGTTGATGATATTTGTTACTTTATTGATTAATGAAAATGATTAAGCTCTTCTCGTTATAAAAGATTTCTTTCGCAATAATTGATGAATACGAAACACAAAACGTATATGCAAACAGGATAATGATGCTTATACTACTCAAGATGAAGTTTTCTCTTTCTCATATATTGTATCGACGTAATACTGTAAATATATTTCAAGTTTCTGCATAAATAACTTGTGTTTCACAGAAAAAAAAAGACAGTCCAACCGATGTCCGTTGTAGCTCTCTGTCTGTCTCGTAGGGTAGGGAGCCGAAGGCGCGGCTTCTATATTTACACTAATATGAGTAAAATTATTGAATTTCTTATATTTACACGAGTTACTGAAATAAATACCAATGTATAAAGTTTTCCCTTCCGTACAATATTAACATTTATTTCCTATATACAATAGCTTTATCTTTATCTTTATTGTTGAAGAGAGTTGCTAGATACCTCGGGAGGAAGGCGTTACAATCAGGTTTTAACGCGGGAGAAGAAATAATGGGTGGAACTATACCTAAAGAAGCTCTAAAAAAAACATTTAAAACGTACACGGCGCAGGTGGCGCACAAATCGAATAATTTTAAAAAATTTATAAATCCCCTCCCACGTGACATGTGCAGGAGAAAAGGAAGACACCACATGCCACAAATATTACTAAAATATCCTTGGAAACGGTAAGGATTCCAGACAATTTCAGGGACATGTAGCTGTTCGATAAATTGTACAATCACAGGGTCACTCCAGGGCTGAGTGCCGAGTGAATCAAAATAGTACATTCTTTCTCTATTTTTAAAATAGATTGCAAACCAATGAATCTCTTCATCCCCCACAATTTCCGTATTGACAGTAAGACTGCACCAATCTCTCGTAGTTGGCAATCTTAATGTTTCATTCTTTGCAAACACACCGATAAATTTGGAGCGTGTGATTCGGTCCCTTTTCATTACTCTCTGGAGTGTATTCACGTCCATTTTAAAAGTCTGTGACTACGTTCCTGAAGAAGTCGAGCTCTATTAGAGCTTGTGATTCGAGGTATACTAGTACAGGGCTTCTCAAACTTTTTTCACTTGCGACCCCTTTGGATCAGACAAATTTTTTCGAGACTCTTCACTCAATGTCATAAAAGCAATAGGTACTAACACTGTATATTTATGAAAAAAATAATATTTTCAAATGTTTCTGCGACCCCCAATAATATTTACGCGACCCCTACTTCGAGAAGCGTGGTACTAGTACACTAATAGGAGCGTATATAGGTTCTGCAAATTCCAATCTGACTGAGATGTTCCTACTCTGTTGTGGACTTAAGTGTGTATTTACCCTAGCAGATAAGTCGGGGGGTAATATCAAATGGGTACAGATTAAATTGATCGACAATCACCGGCAATATGGGCCACATTGCTATAAGTTCTCGCGCAGAGCGGGAACACAGCGTCGGATGAGTAATCCTTATCGATAGTCCCGCCCAACGCAACGCCATTGACGTATAGAGTTATATTTTTAAGGCCGAAATTCTCGAATTTAAAGGCGCTCTTTTTATATTTTCCATTCGTCGAAGCGTAATACTGCATTCCAATTAATAACCTTTTAGGTAGAACTCCAAGGGTCACGTTTTCTAACTGCTTCGAGACCAGCCCAGCGGGCACTGTGTATAGTTTGTTCTGTACTCTGTTAATTGGGTATTTTACTCTTGCGTGTATTAATTTTTTTCAATTTCTACATTAGGGTGGAGCGAAAAATACGTTTTTTCTAGTATGAAGTTCTAATAGTGATTAAAAGTTGCAGTGAGTGGACGAAATATGCCTGCCAAAATATGAGTTAATTTGTTTAAAATTTTCAGCTGCCACCAGGGGGCTAAAGTTAACACAATTTTGTGTAAAAAGGAAAAAAAATGCTTCTATTTTAGGTTTGTCAAACTATTATAAAATTTTATCTTAGAATTATCTAATAGTTTGATTAAGATTCGTAAATGACAGGAATTCGTTTTGTAAAAATGCCTTTTCATATGCTTAATATCTTCAGCTGCCACAAGAGAGCTGAAGTTAACACAATTTAGAGTAACTGAGTCATGTTGAGACTACACTGAATGTTGTGGGGGAGGGTTTGGGGAGGGTTGTGGGGGAGGGTTTTGGTGTGAAGGAATTTCTTTCTGTGAGTCATTAGAACAGTGTGTTAACACTTGTCTTCTTAGGTAGTAGGCCTAGTCGCTCAGTTGATCGGAGAGTTTTTTAATACGATCGGAATATTATAAAACTTTATTTTAAAGTGATTTATATAGCGATAATATTGATTTCATTATGAAATGCTTGTTATAATGTATTATATAATTTTAGTTTATTTATATAATATATTATATATTTATATAATATATTATATATACTTATAAAATATATTATATTATTAATTATATAATGTTTTGATGTTACAGGATATTTTGTGATTGTGAAGTTTTCTTAAAAATATTATGGCATCAAATACTAAATATAAACATTTCACTAGAGAACATATGAAGTGTGCCATATTTGAAGTACCTTGTGAGATGAGTGATATGCAACTACCAACTTATAACTGCATTATGAAAGATTACCTGTTCACAAAACATTTAGTGAAGGAGCAGATGAATAACAAGGAGCCTTCATTTTCTGAAATAGCAGAGGCAGTTTCCAAAAAGGTAGAAAATATTTGGAAGAAGGCCTCTTTGCCAATAGTTTCACATACACGCGTTTTACAGATGATGCGAGTGTACCATGTTAAATACAGGTCCTTATTAAAGCCATACAAGTCACGCAAGGATCAGCCTAAGTACAAAAATCAGCTTGAAGAATTTGAAAACTCTTCAAAATGCACTTTGTTTGACATCTGCACCTGCAAATGTAAGGAGTTTAGGAGATGCTCATGTGAAAAGAGTAAGAAAGTCCCTCCAAAAGAGCAGGATTTTTTAAATGACCAACGAACACGCAGAATAATGGTAATAGGAAGCATTGACATAGCACACACAAGAATATTACAAGCAAGAGAACATCGAAAGGAAATGGAAAAAGCACGTCTGGAATCCTCACAAACAACTAGTGCTGCTATAACCAATACGTCCAACTTACAAATCGAAACAGAGACAAGTGAACTTCAACAACTAGAAGAGATATCTGAAGCTAATGAGGAAGATACAACTTCGACTCAATATGTAATATCAGAACAACAGATGCGTGAGCCACTGCCTTCATTAGCAATTACTTGTGATAGATTTAAAATGCCGGACAGAGCTGGGGCTGCTATTGCTTCTGCAGTATTGGCAGATCTTAAAATTGTTACTCCCGAAGACAAAGGGAATATTATAGACAGAAGTAAGCTAAGACGTGAAAGACAAAAACAGAGAAAGGAACTACAACAGGTAGGAGAGCCAAAAACCATGCGGGGATTATACTTTGATGGCAGAAAGGATAAAACAATGATTCAAGTCCAGGAGAGTGATGGCTCTAACCACCAAAGAACCAAACGCGAAGAGCATATCAGTATAATATCTGAACCACACCTCTGTACTTTGCACATGTGACACTTCCAGTGGCAAAGCTAAATACATTTGCACAGCGCTAGTGAATTGCTTGAAAGAAAGGAATGTTGATATAGGGAACATCGTTGCAGTTGGCTGTGATTCGACAGTGGTTAACACTGGTAGTATTGGAGGCACAATAAGATTACTGGAAGAAGCCTTTAATAAGCCATTGCAGTGGCTGATATGCCTTTTACACCTTAATGAACTTCCATTGCGCCATCTGTTTCATCACTTGGATGGTACCACTACTGGACCAAGAGCATTTTCAGGAGAAATTGGCCGAGCACTTTCAGACTGTGAAAAGCTTCCCATAGTTAACTTCAAACCCATTGAAATTCAAGAGGACATGTGTGAAGTTGATGTAGATGACATAAGTACTGACCAGAAATACCTTCTTGAAATTCACAAGGCTATATCAAGTGGAACATTCTCAAAGAGTCTTAGTCATAAGAGTCCAGGCAATATATCACATTCAAGGTGGCTCACCACAGCAAACAGGACTCTGCGGTTATATGCAAGCACAGAGAATCCTTCAGGCAATTTACAAGAATTAGCTACTTTCATTGTTAGGGTATACGCACCAATGTGGTTTCAGATAAAGCGTAAACCATTAGGGCGGGTCATTCTATGCATTTTTTTAAAATCAATGGAGAGGGGTGTTCAAATGACATATTTTGGTGTATAGAACACAATTCTGAAGAAAATATTTAATTCTGATAACCCTAACCTACATCATTTTGCAGTTGATTATTATTAAATTGTTGATTATTTTACCATTGTAGTTACCCCAGAATATGTCTTCTCACGTTTTCTATCATGGCTGCTCACGTTATCTCTCATAGAGCATTGTTCTAACTAATTCATATAAACACATATAATGTAATTCATATAATAATAATAATATTTAAATACTCAAATAAAAAGGTCAAGAGAGCACAGGAGAAGTTGATGAGAGAGCTGGGGGAACAGTTCGAGAAGAAGTGCAGGGAGGAGGGGGGGATCTCTTGCATCCTCTTTGATGGGCGGATTGACCTGACCAATGTGATGATGGAAGCTGAGGGCAGTGACCAATCTTTTCCCGCAAAGATCAAGGAAGAACACTATAGTGTTGTTAGTGAGCCTGGCAGCTACTATCTGTTCCACTTTACCCCAGAGAAAGCAACTAAAGAGGAGTCACATGCGGAGAAGATTGCTAAGGTCCTGTTTGCCTGGCTGAAAGAGAGGGGTTATGATAAGACCTTGTTGGTCATTGGAAGAGACTCAACAAATGTCAACACTGGTGTGAAAGCTGGAGTAATGCGGAAGCTGGAGCTGCACCTGGGGAGAAGGCTGGTCTGGTTGGTGTGCAACCTGCACACTGTTGAACTTCCCCTGCGCCATCTCATTGTTGACCTTGATGGCCCTACTCTGTCAGACAAAAAATTACCCGGGCCAATAGGAAAGCTCCTTGATTCTGCTACAGACTTTGATATCAATCCAAACTTCACCCGAATCTCTGTTGGCCCTCCACTGATCAAGCTTCCTGACAAGGTCATTCAAGATCTCTCAACTGATCAATACTATGGCTATAAAATTGTCTGTGCAGTCAGGGATAGTACTTCCTGCAGGGCTGGCTCTGTTAGAGATAGGACCAGTAAACCACAGCCGCTGGCTCACCACAGCGAACAGACTTCTCAGGCTCTGGGTGTCAAAGCACGGACTTAAAGGAAAGAACCTGAAGATTCTGCAATTCATTGTGGAATTCATCATTGGAGTGTATTACCCATGTTGGCTCAACGTGAAGGTCAAGCACTCCTGGATCGAAGGGCCTAGGCACATCCTCTTTCAGCTGGACTGCCTCAAGTCCCAGAGAAAGGAGGTGCTGGATATTGTGATGCCAACTGTGAGAAGATCTGCTTGGTATGCCCACAGTGAAGTCATCCTCCAAACACTACTCTGCTCTGAGGATCAGAAGGAGAGGATTGAAGGGGTGGAGAGAATCCTGGCCATCAGGGGAGAGGGAGACCCGGACACTCAGCTGGGGGACTCCTCTGTTAGGAGCAGAAGGACACCTGATATCAATTGTGATGCTTCTAGCATCGATGACTTGATCAGCTGGTCAGAAGGTGTGTCAGAGCCACCTCTCACCTGCTCTCTAAGCACCTCAGAGGTGAAAAACTTCATCAACACCCCCATGGAGGTGCGCAACTGGCCTTGCCACACACAAAGCATTGAGAGGGTTGGTAAAATGGTGACTGAGGCTTCTGCTAAGTACTTCTCACAGGAAAAGAGGGATGGAGGGATCAGGGCTCAGGAGACCAGCAGGAAGCTGATGTCCAAATCTGAGTCAAAGCAGGATTTGTGCAACCTGGCAAAGTTCAAGATGTTAGGAGAATGATCTTTGTAATTATATCCAGTGATATACAAGCAGTTCACCTATTAATAAATATATGTAAAGTTGATTTGGCCTTGTCAATATAAATGATTTACCTTATATCTTTTAATGTATTATAAAGGGGTTCAAAAGGGTAAAATTGGCAATTTAGAAATACAAAATGATGTAGGTTAGAGTTATCCTATCCAAAAAAGAAGCTCATATTTGAATTCCCTATGTAAAAACACATAATTTAGACACCCCTGATGGTAGGATTTCCTTCAGATTCATGTTGTCACCTGAGTACGACCCGCCCTAGTAAACAATTATGCCAATATGGTGCTAAACATATGTGGCATATGATTGCAAGAAGCCGGTATCTCCGTGAAGAGCTTAGGAGAGTACATGACTCAGTCATTCAGCGAAATGCATATTACGCAAATCAAGAAAACATTCTCATTGCAATGATAGCTGATGAAAGGGAGCATGTGCGTCAGTTGGGATTTAGGCGTATCATAAACGCAAGGGCATGCATTCAAGAAACAGATGTTATCAGGTATTTTAAGGTGCCAGAAATAAATTTTTATGCCAAAGACTATACAGATCTCATTATGTGGCAAGATTTTCAGATAGCAGAACCACCGATAACCAAAGGAGTTTCTCTTGATGATATTGAATCATGCATCAAACATGGTACTACTCTTCATTCAGAATTATTTCAGTTTCCATGTCATACACAAGCCGTAAGAGATGCGTCAAGCTCGTTACAGACGCTGCTGGATCAGTCTGCGGACCTACAAACAGAGACGGTTGGATTCGTGCTACATTAGAATCAAGGAAAAAACAGCCAAAATTTGACACAAAAGCAAATTACTAAATAGTCTTCAGCAAGAACCCTTTCTAGAGGGAGGTTGGTTGGGGAAAGGGTGGTAACTCCGCTAAGGCACGAAATAACGTTTCTTAACTGTCTCAAGCCAGTATAAAGGAGGAGAGACATCCTAATTTATTACTGTTCCCTTTTTCAAGTAAATACAGAATCATACTTAATTGTCATTTTTAAGTTAACTTCAGCCCTCTTGTGACAGCTGAAGATATTAAGCATATGAAAAGGCATTCTTACAAAACGAATTCTTATCATTTAAGAATCTTAATCAAACTATTAGATAATTCTAAGATAAAATTTTATAATAGTTTGATAAACCTAAAATAGAAGCATTTTTTTCCTTTTTACCCAAAATTGTGCTAACTTTAGCCCCCTGGTGGCAGCTGAAATCACATCGGGTTTTGTGCCCTCTTCTTGATCAGGTCCCAGATTTATGCAGATCTCAGGATTTGTGCGGGTGAGCTTTAATTTCATATCTACCCTATTCATAAGCAGTTTCTCCTGGAACGTGAAGTATATATGCAGATGTCCAAAACACTCATATCTTTTTTAATAATTTTTAAAATGATCCTTTATACTACTTTCGTATTTAGTTTGGTAATAGCCCTCGGCAGTCAAAAAGGTATCCTTCGCTTCTTTTGAAAAGTTGAGGTCATTTTCCAGATAGGCTCGTAGGTGATAATAACCTGTTCCTGCCGAGATGTTGAACTGATTTAAATACACCTCACACGGGCTGAATATGGAGTGTAGAAAGTTGGTTCCAGGTTATGCAGAGTAACTATCATAGCAGTCCGTTCCATCTGAATGGGCTATACGCTGTTTAGCTTACATATCTATGCAGCTTGGATCAAAGAAGTATGGGCCTGAGCTGGGTATCACGAATTCTATAGGGGCACTCGGGGAACTAATTGTGTTTAATGGATTAATTGTAATAAAGTCACTATGATCAATAGAAACCTGTGTAGAGGGCATATCAAAGAGGGACAGCTCCGATTTACAAAAATGTAAGCAACACGGATGGATGAAGCGCGCCGTGACGAGTCAGAAATAGTGCCACCTCTCTCGGCAAGTAGTAATCAGCCTACGATTCGTGAGATCAGTGTCATCAGCTTATATCAGTTAAAAAAATGATCAGCCATAGGCTTCATTCGCTTAGAACACTTCTTTCTTGATGTCCTTTTACGTTTAGTGCCGCGTGTTGGAAACCCCTTCTTCCGGACAGCCCTCTTCTTCTTCTTTTCGCCTCCACGCATTTTTATTTTTGCATCTTTGATGATTTCGTCCCGTGTACGTTTTAAATGATTTTTAGAGCTTCTTTAGGTTTAGTTCCACCCATTATGTCTTCTACCGCGTTAAAACATGATTGTAATGCCTTCCTCCCGAGATATCTAGCCCCAACTCTTCAACAATGGGACAGTCGTGTGAAGTATGGTTGAAAAAATGTATCCAAGCCCACTCCCACGCTGATATCTCACCCCTCGATAGACTGAGAAAGGCCTTCGGGGTCGTTATAACTGAACGCGACGAAAGTGTAGCTTTACTGTTAAGCTCCCATCACCGAATGGGAAATTTTTTCCCGTAATCGTTCTTATATATTTTGAGATATTGGTTAATAGATTAATGGCAACATTCACAAAATGGGGCTTGTCATATGTAATGCTCAAACTCTTCCCTCTATGGTTGGGAATGTGTACAATGTGCAGCAGGTGCGCCTGGGTGTCCCCAACAAATTGATGCTCTAAGATATTGCTGTAAATATAGCACATGTCTGGGAATGGATAGCTTTCACCCAATTTCTCCAATTTCAAATGATACAGTAAGCTGGACAAGTCAAGTTGTGCCTCGTGAAAGGTGTCCTTGGAGGGCTGCACCATATCGACCCTCGGCCACAATTGTGAACAGCTCTTTGTCTATAATATTTCTACTAAGCGTTGAATTTAACTTCAACTCGGGGTGGGGGGGGTAATCCTAAATTTTGCTCGGGACAAGCATAAAATTTGGAGAAACCATTTCTAAGCTCGATTTTATATTTTAATTTTTTTCCGAAACATCTTACCCCCTGTATACCCCCGTGAAGACATACATATGTGTATTTTCTGTTTTTCTGCTATATAATCGATATTTATTGCCAGATGTGCTTTGTAATATGTCTTTTGTTGGGTTTTCAGGTCGTAGAACACGACTACGCATTCGTAATGGAACTTTGAAAAATCATTATGGCGGAAATCCAAGGTGGCGGTCAAAATCACATCTTTTTGGGCATTTGAAAGTGAAATGTGGATGGAAATACTACAAACATCCATTATACTCTATTTAATTTGGGGTTTGCGACAACACTGAACAGATTCAGGCAGTTGACAAGGTATTTGTGAGAACTGGTACAGTTAAATTATGAACTTTCAACCCATCTGAGACCACCAAGGACAATAAAGAGAGTGCTAATTGCACAAAGACCGATTTCAAGATGATTTTCACACATTCTATATTTGGATAAAGATCATAGTATATTACCATACACGCATATTGTTCATCTCAGTAATGTATCTACTGCATGGTTAAACTCACTGATTGTGACCTGAGCTTTACAGCTGACGTTGCTCAGATAAAGCTTCAAATTATTGGCATACGTTGAGAGGGGCAATTTTCTGTAGTCCTTCATTAGACGAAATATATAACTAGTCTTTGGCACAGAAAGAGCGGTATCTCCTGCATATCTGACTTCGAGATAAAGACGGTTCAGCTTCTGAGAATCGTCCACATTTGATTCTTCGAGATAATTATCCACTTGCTCACTAGCCGTGAATGGCCCTCCTAGTCTTTTTAATTCTTCCAGGTCTCTATTTCTCCTGCTGTATACAGCGACATTCGCAATCTCTTTAGTTTGTAATCCTTGCTTCTGTAATTGTTCTTGTCGTACGCTCCACTCTCTCATTATTTCCGAAATTTTTGCAGTCCCAATTTTCCTATAGTCTTTGGAAGACCCTCTTTGTTGTTTTTGAATCAACGCAAGAGATTTAGCTTTGATCTGCGCTGCCGACGCGCAAGCGAGTTGCTTGGCGCCTCTTCTGCCGAGTTCATAGTTGATGAACCCTACACTGCGCTCAGAGTCCAAGTTGTGAAATAGCGCCTTGTCCTGTTTTTCACAATCCATTTTTGAGAGAGCATGTTCCGCTGATTCGTCAGATTCTCCGAATCCATAGCTATCTCCCTTTTGTTTCTGAAATCCTTCAGCAAGCTTTGCAATATCATACCCAAAACCTGTGTGACTTCAGTACTCATTTGGAGAGCTGTAGCTTTGATAGCATTGCAAATATCATCGTCATATCGTGTTTGTTGGAATCTTTCAACAGACACAAACTCAAATGCCGGCGTACCCACTTCCAACAGTTTAGACGGATCAGTAGAAACGAGGTCTTGGTATAACTGTTGGAATGCTGGAATTAGCTTTGAATAATTTGTACTGGTCGATATCGTCAGTGAAAGGAACGGCTCCCTAAATGAAGTCCAATGAGAGCTCCAGCCGTGTACACAACTCTCAAGAAGTCCAGATCCAGGAAGCATCGTACGATGCAGGCCAATTGGTTCGTCACATGCTCAAATTTTCCGAAAAATGTTCCCACATCGTCAATGTGATATAAGGTTATGGCACATGTCAACGTCAATCTGGTGAAACATTCATCTTTTAGACTGACAGATTTGTTTCGCTTCGGCGCGATATGAGCGTCGAAATCGTTGGCTTTGTTCCACGGTTTGTGGTCAAAGTCATGTTTTACCAATCTGGTTATACAGTCCACCGTTTGTTCGGTCACACTCGAGGATGAAGTTGTGGCATTGACGAGAAAACTGGAATATATTTTATCTCGCCCAATGGCATTTTCTATTTCGGTCCATTGTTTAGTGATCACTCGATTGAACATGAGAGTTGGGTGGACATTGCAAAACAAATGATCCGGGGCATGTTCTGATTCTAGCTTCTCGGCCACCATTTGTTCGACAGAGAGATTATGGGATGTCTGATCAGTGATCACAAAGTCGATATTTTCAAGCAGTTCCTTCGAACTAACTCCGCTCGCTGCTTCCAGTATGTTCAACATGGCAACTTTTAAATCCGCCAAGTTCTCTCTACTTTCCGTAGCAGTCAGAAATGTCGGGAGAGGTCTGTATTTTCCATTTACCGTCATTCCCTGCACCGAGAAAGAACCAGCTCCCTGTTTTTTCGAACCATCAACAGAATAGGTAACTACCGACTTTTGATCTGATTGCATGATCTCTTTCGCAATTTCATGCAATGCTAGCGCTTCAATGCTCTTTCCGCCTTGTCGAATATTGCTAGACTGTGGTAGAGTGTCTAGATCTACTAAGTCTGGCGATTCATCATCAAATTTCCATTTCTGGCCAAATATCAGGTCATCCCATAAGTACTGTCGTTTTTTACGATAGATTAAGTTTAAACTAGTCCTACTCCGTTTAAGCATAAATTTTCCGAAGGTTATATCTAAAAGGAGATCTATCGTGTTTCGCTACATACTTTACAGACCTTGACCAGTGAAGACATGTGTTTTGCTTTATGTGAACCCCTCATAAACATGGCGGTATCAGAAGAGCATATCAGGCATATAATGCTTTACGAGTTCAAAAAAGGGAATAGTGCTACTGAAGCAACGCGAAATATTCAGGAAGTTTATGGCAACGATATTCTGCATGTGAGGAAATGTTAAAAATGGTTTCAAAAGTTTAGGAATGGTGACTTCTGTTTGACAGATGCAGCACGCTTTGGACACCCTGCTGAGTTTGATGATGACTTGCTGTTGGCCGCACTTGAAGAAGACTGTCCAACAATTGTCCTCAATTCACCCCCGCCCACCATCCATCGACATTTGCAACAACTCGGGAAAGTGCCAAAGTTAGGAAAATGGGTGCCACATGAATTGACGGTCGACAATCTGAGGGTGCGGGTAAACATTAGCACAGCTCTTCATTCCCGTGAACTCCAAGATCCGTTTTTGCACAGTTTAGTGACTGGTGATGAAAAGTGGATACTGTACCAGAATGTTAAGCGCCGTCGACAGTGGGTTTGTGCCGTAGAACCAGCGACACTACAGCCAAAACCAACTCTTCACCGTCGGAAGTTGTTGCTTAGTGTTTGGTGGGATAAAGGTGGTGTAATACACTTTGAAACCTTACCACACAACCAAACAATCACCGCTAAAGTCTACTGTTAACAACTGGATCGATTGAACACTGCACTAAAAGAAAAGAGACCTTCTTTGGTTAATCGGAAAGGAATCGTGTTCCACCACGACAACGCACGTCCTCATACCGCTCGGATCACTTCTGCAAAAATTGAGGAGCTTGGGTGGGAAGAACTTCCACATCCTCCATATTCTCCAGACCTTGCGCCTTCAGATTATCATCTCTTCAGGAGTCTGCAAAACTATCTTGACGAGAAAGAGTATACTTCTTTAGATGACCTGCACACCAGTCTCTGTACGTTTTTTGCCTCAAAACTGCCTGAATTTTATAAACATGGCATTGAAAAGCTTGTAGGACGCTGGCAGAGTGTCATTGATTTCGATGGAAAATATATACTAGATTAAAAAGTTTCAGTTAAGTTTTTTTTTTGTCCTTTAAATTCCGATCTAAAAAATGACATTATTTATGGGATGCCCTAATAATTTATTGCCAACAATCACTACGGCTCCTGCATCTTGACTATCTGACATGTGATGAGAACTTTTGAGCTGGTCCAATGCTTCGTAAACCTCGGGCCTTACTTTTCTGACACTTTCTCTTATGTGCTGGTACTTTGGCGGCAACTCATCGTTTTCAATTTTTTTTTGTCTAGCGGACAGTTTACGACGCTTCCGACCCGTAGACATGGAAGGCTCATCTGATTCTGATGTGCTAATTTCGAAGTCACTATGATTCGGATCATCCTCAGATAGTTCACTGAAGCCTTTAGCTGAAGCCATTTCTTTATTCCTCGCTCTTTCCATCTCTGCTTCCTCTCTCATTCGCTTCAAACTCTGTAATCTCTCTTCCTGCGTTCCATGGTCTTATTCCATTTTCTGTCGACAAAACTCTCGCAAAACATTTTTCTATCATGTCTTTGGGCTTCCAGAAAGTCCCATTCTTCTCGAGTCATTTTCACACCAGAAAAATTTTCTAAGCGTTTCCTTACTTCACCGTCCGCGTAGAAGATATCAAAAAGTTCTTTCACTTTTTCGTTGAAATCTTCGACTTTTTTATAACAGTTGTCATTTCGGCGTTTTTTTTCTGGTCTGAACTAATTTGATGAATCTTTCATACAGTTCCAAAATTTCCAGTTTGATGCGTTTAGTAGTCACTGTATATATATTACAAAAAATCCAGTATTCTTGAAGGACGTCCGCGAGAATTCCAGCTGCAACTTCCTTTGACTTCTCAGTTTTACCGGCTCTATCCGGTCGAAGTAAGTACATGTTTTCCAAAATGTCCTTTTTCGTTGGAAGCAAGCCATTTGAAAAGTCTTCTGGGCGTACGAGCGTGTACTTGGCGTCTGAGCGTAGCTCATTGTTCACTCAGGTGTGAACTCTGAAAATAGAAAAAAAACAAGTTGCATCAGACTGGAAAAACTTGCGGCATGAAATGGGAACCTTAGGGAATAAATAAAGGCACATACAACAATGTAATGAAAGCACAGTGAAGCATAATAATATTTTCGGTCCCTGAAACCAGCATTAGATGTGGTGTTTGGATGTTGGCCCACTAGGTGTCACTTATGTGCTGATGCAAATCAGGCTGACAACTGGACAGTGTGATATGAAAGGTGATCGTGTCTGTGTTGTATGTGTGCGTTAATACATTCTTTAGTATATATCATAAAATTAGGGATGCTGTCATCCATGACAATTTGATGAAAAATGGAGATTTTTGGCCGCCATAATAGATTTTCAAAATTCTGAGTACAGATTCGTGTTCTCCGACCCCGTAAACCCCATAAAGAACATATTACAAAGCAAATCTGGCAATAAATATGGATTATATAGCAGAAAAATGCAATAATACACATATGTATACTTTCAGGTGGTATGTACATAAGGGTCAAAGTGGTCAAAAATCAAAAATCCTTTTTGACCCGAGTTTCACTATTGGTGGTCCATATTCTGAGAGGGTCAAATAACAACCCCCCACCCCGTACTTCGCCGTCTGTGCAGGCATGTCTATGTTTACGACTTCAAAAATTAAATCGGCTGTCAGGTACGACTCTTCAATACTCTTGTTTAAGCCCGTCACAATGACTGTGGCTGTGTCATAATGACCGAGTCCTTGTGTTACAGTTGTACTATAGTACTGTACCCCACCGAACAGGACTGATCGCATAGTGTTGTCTAAGGTTATGCCTAATTTTTCACACTCATCGAACCTTCTGAGGATCAGAAATATGACCTATTCTTTTTCAAGAGTTAAAAATTTGGTGGCTAATTGGAATTCACAAACACCAACTTCGTACGAATCACGTTCAATTCAATGGGCCCATGGAGTTCTGTTACAAAGTTGGCCAGCCTGGGTGTTTCTAGGATGTACAGACAGAAAAGAAGAGAATGGGAGTGTGACATAGAAGTAGTTAGGCGCCATGTTGCATACTATTTAACCTTCATTATTGCATCAGCTTTTATGTAGGTGTTGAAGCTTTCTAGGTACCATAGCCATTTCACCAGGTACATTTTTCTCTTTCCTGAACCTTTGCTGCCTGAAATTTTTTCAATTTTAAACACATTTTTATCTAAATTAAATGTCACTTTCTGCAACTCCTCGCGGTAAAAGCCTCCTGCGATTTCCTCCCCATTCAAATCTTCAACGTAATGCATCATTATCTCGCCTTTAGGTCTCATAGCACTAACTTTAAAAATCTCACATGTCCATCCTTGCTCAAATTCCTTCACGAATTTATTTCCCGAACGCGATGGCCTTACATAATCAACAATTTTGAAATGTGTAAAGTGTGGTGGCTGTGTTCCATCTCTTCTCACATCAGTATCTGGGCGCGCACCTCTTTCTAAAACTTTGTTAGATGTTGAACCAATCGGGCGATGGTGTCAACAGTTGGATGACGAGGCCAGCGATCCCAGAATTTTTATATATCTGTATGTGTTTTTATGTGTAAAATAGCGATGCATGCGTTCCTTTATGATACGTTGAACTCTTTCAGCTAAAAAGGCCTTATGTATAGAATTGCTAGTGTAGTAACTGATATTAAACTCTGTCAGCATGTTTTGAAAAGTGCGGCCTATAAATTCTTTCCCCATATCCGTACAAAAATAGCCAGGAACCCTGTTTTCGTTCAACATCAGCGTTTTGGTAGCTTTCGCAACTGTTTCAGGTGATTTATTTTTCAGATGAATTAGCCACAGATATCTAGAGAATATATCTTTTATGAATAGGATGTAGCGGTAGCCATCGTTATACACTGAATATCTTTGCATGTCTGTTAAATCTGCTTGCCAAATAAAGTCAATCGATGCCGCTGTTGTCTAAGCTGTTTTAAACCTTTTTCTCACCGGTTTATGAAGTGTATAAGCGTCCTGCTCCAGCAGAAAATTCTCAACATCTTTTTTCCCTACTCCATCATTGTAAACACCTCTGAACAGCCTATTAAAACCACCACAGGAGGCAGAAATGTCGTAATAGCGTTTTCTTAATATGTTAGCCATTTGTGTATTTAGAGACACGTGGATAAGGTTGGCCGTTTGGCCTCTTCTTTCTCCTCTTCAGAGATGCTACTGTTGGGGGTGATGGCATACTCAGTTGTAACACGTGCGAGACTTGCTCCAAGTCTTTTAACCTATTCAGATTTCCTATCAATGTTTTGGGGATATTTATTTGTTGAAGTCTTGCTTTAATATGCTTCCATCCTGCTGGTGAGGGCCTGTCCCACTTTCTCACCAGATCATAGACAATGTCGACGATATTGGATTCCTGTACCCTTGTTCCTTCAGCAATGACTTCGCCTCTATCGCTCCACTGTATGATGGGGTCCTCACTCAATAGATTATAAAGACTTAAGTCTTTATTCCTCAATGTACGTGGGGGACTGATTTTTAATACATGCTCGATGTGTTGCGTTCCGTTATTCTTTGGTTGGCCATCTCTAACGTCGGCCCCAGGTCCTATGTCGCCATGCTCATCGTTGATCATGCTGTGCCTATAACCACTGGTAGCTCTGTCAGATTCTTATAATCTTCGCACTCATGAAGAAATTTCTGCAGAGCCTCTTGGTATAAGATCCTTTTCTCATCAGATGACTTTTCACTGTTTAATAGGGCTAACAATTCGCTTTCCATTCTTTTAAGCCTGCTTTTACGGGGTTCTAGAACCGTGTCTGGATTCTTTGAACTTTGCAGTGAAGCATACCCCTCGTGTGGAATCACTACCACTTTCGTCATTATATTAATCTAGTCATGAAACACCCAAAAACTGAAAATAAGATGGGGAGGAATGATCCCTCTCTTTGTACAATAATTCGCTTTTTCTTACTCACAGTTTGACTTTTACGAGCACGCTTACGTATTATGTTGTTGTAACGACGTAGGCGAGCCTTCTGGGGAGGGGGGTTTCATTGGCACATTACATTTTACAACATTAAGACGGATTTCACAGATGCATTTTAAAAAGACCGAATCGATATTTGTAACTAACATCTGCTGCAATGCCCAGAGCAATCTTTGATAGATTTTTATTAATTCACGATATTTCTACAGCCTATTTGTCATTCTGGAATATACACCGTTTCAGGGTCGTTTGGGATTATATTCGTTCTTAGAAGTACCCTAAATGTGTTTCGCGAGTGAAGGTCACAAAGCAAATATCCGTAACCCTGACTTATAGCTTCTTTATAACCCTCCAAAAACTAGTTACGCTGATTCGGGAACATTTGATTGGCTAATACCCCAATTTGTGACACATCTCTACGTTGTGTGAATAAGACTAGATATTATGTATTTAACGACACATCGCGCATGCATCTATTTTTCAAAAATAGATTCTGATTGATGAAGAATACGCTTATGTTAAGATTGTGGGAGAACACCGTAAATGTCTCGGCAAACGTTTTCTCCATTTCCAACATGAGATCGTCAATTGCAGTGACTGTATGCTCATTAATTAATGTCATATACGCCTTTGTGGAACAAAATATCATCTTGGTACTCGTTGAACACTGATTCATACGTCGAATAGCACCATATTACTTCATGCACAAATTTTGAGAACATCTCCCCCTCATCTTTAATGATTTTAAGCATAAACACAGTTTTACCACATCCTGTAGGGCCAGATATAATACATGTGGAGGGGCTTGTGAACCTGAAGTTTTCTGCAGATTCCATCTCTAACACGCCACACCCCAAAATGGAGCATTTACAAACTATAAAATTTAAGTGTTGCTCCTTATATTCTTGTTTTTCTACTTCCACAGAACCGTGAATGACGACGATGTACAGCTCCCCCATCACCGATATTACAGATGACCCCGATGACCGTGTAGCTACAGACTCCACACCCGCTGACGAACCCTCAACAGCGATACCTGTAGCACGGTATAAAGCGTGCCAGGATTTCGCCGGTTGTTAGACCCACACTAATAGAGCCCCAACCCTCTATGTCTTACGACACAACCCCCAGAAGAGTAACTTCCTCAAATATACCCCTTTATTCCTGTTCAATTCCGGGTACTTCCTCCACACCAACAGCAGCAGCTTCTCGTGCTGTGGAGGAAGGTATAACATTCGAGTTGGAGCGCACCGGTACCCCCACCCCTGGCCTGACTAGAAATCGGTACGTGGTCAGGGTTGACCCTGGATCCGTGTATAGCAACGGTGTTGGACCCGTAACCGCGATCAACTTAAGGTTCCAATTTCACTCACAAGATCGTGTGGGAGCAAGAGTATGATGCACGGATGGGAACAGATGGATAATATCATGAAGAAATTAGGGCCATCAAACGTTCAATGGTGTTAGAACCCATCAAATGCGGTGATTGCTTGTTTAGTGGGCGTACAAACCTATTCAAGCTATACTTTCCGCCTACGGAGGGCGTGAAACTCCATTACTACGACTTCTGTTCTCTCACCCCCTCGTGATGAAGAACAATCTGTACCCCGTAGGTGTGCCTGAAAAACTAGTGGGCCCTGCCATGTCAACCATTGAGGAGTTCTCAGCTAACTTGAGTGAGCGCGACTTTGGACTCTCTTTCGTAGACGTGCTCCCGCCTCGCGATTTATGGATCGACAGAAGATCTACAGAAGCTAAGGCTAACAAAGACCCTAAGATCCACTCTAAGGTTAGCCTGAGAGAAAGGAAAGAGTAGGGGGTTAAGAGAAGAGACTAAGGGGTTAATTAAGTAGCAACACCTATCACTCATGGGTTAACTTTCATTCAAAAAAAGAGAAAAAAGATTCCCCATCATCATCCGCCGGCCACTGCCGACAAGTCAGAAAAATAGTCGGAGAGAATAGGAAAGGGGTGAAAGATGAAAAGAAGTAAAATAAGAACGCTTACAAACCATGGAAACACAGTCTTAACTCACTATCATACCATGCAAACTACAGACATGCAAGTAAGGAGAGGATAAGAAGGAAAAAAAAAAAGTAGGTAAAGTAAAACAAACAGTGGGTTAGTTTACGCTACGAGCTACATCTACGATCGTGTTAGTCTAATTTTTTATTTTTTTTGCTGGCATCACACACTGGCATGTGTCACAAGCTGGCATTATTGTCAACAGACTCATCCTCGATCACCACCTCTAGAGCACCTGTTGCTAATTGTTTTATTATATTAAACAACGTTAATAATTTTAACGAGGGAGAGGGAAAAGGGTGAGGCTGAGAGGGAAAAGGGTGAGGCTGAGAGGGAAAAGGGTGATGCTGAGAGGGAAAAGGGTGATGCTGAGAGGGAAAAGGGTGAGGCTGAGAGGGAAAAGGGGGAGGCTGAGAGGGAAAAGGGGGAGGCTGAGAGGGAAAAGGGGGAGTCTGAGAGGGAAAAATTAAACAACGTTAATATTTTTAAAATGCCTATCTAAACGGTTCTTAAACATATTAACGCTGGTAGAGTGAACGACTGACGCGGGAAGATTATTCCATTTATCAGTTACTTTAAACGTAAAGAAGTTTTTAGCGATATTAGTGATGAAACGTCTGCCACGCAACTTAAATCCGTTATTACGAGTATTATTATTATCGAAAGTGAACAATTTGTCAAAATTTACGTTATCGATGTTATTAACGATTTTGAAAACTTCAGTAAGCTCCCCCTTAATCTCCTAGTTTCGAGTGAATACAGGTCTAACTCTTTAATCCTATCTTCATAAGGCTTGTTGCGCAATGACGGAATCAGTTTCGTGGCACGACGCTGAACCCTTTCTAACCTATCAATATCCTCACGCAAGTACGGGCACCAAAACTGAACGGCATATTCTAAATGAGGCCTGACTAGGGACTTGTAAAGGGGCAATATAATATCCTTCGATTTAAATTCGAAATTACGCGCTATGAAGCCTAACATCCTATTAGCTTTTGCGCAAGACTCCAGGCACTGGTTCCTAACCTTTAAATCCTTAGATACGCGTACGCCTAAATCTACTTCCTCGTCAACGCTCGCTAACTCCCTATCATCCATCGTGTACGTGTAATTATTGTTACGAGAACCTATATGCAAAACTTTACATTTGTCTACGTTAAATTGCATCTGCCACTTATCCGTCCACTCCATAATCCTATTTACATCGTCTTGGAGCCTATTTCTATCGTCCTCGTTAACAACCTTACCGCCTATTTTAGTATCGTCCGCGAATTTTGACACGTTACTAGTCAATCCTACATCTATGTCGTTAATGTAAATTACGAATAGCAATGGGCCTAACACTGAACCCTGTGGGACACCGCTACCTACATCCAACCACCCCGATTCACTACCATTAACTACGACCCTCTGCCTCCTAGCACGAAGCCATTCTTCTAACCAGTTAGCTACCTGACCGCGTATACCGTGCGCTTTGACCTTCGCAATTAATCTCCTATGCGGAACTGTATCGAACGCCTTTTTAAAATCTAAATAAATAACGTCAGCCGCTCTATGCCTATCGTATTCGCGCACTATTTCGTTATAAAATTCTAACAAATTAGTTAAACAAGACCTATGGCGTCGAAACCCATGCTGACTACTATTAATCAAATCTCTACTTTCTAAGTGATCGATGATACGATCCCTAACTACGGATTCCAAAAGTTTACCGACAATTGACGTTAAGCTAATGGGCCTATAATTGCTAGCTACTGCGCGGTCGCCTTTTTAAAAATAGGCGTGACGTTAGCTAATTTGAAGTCTTCAGGAATAATCCCCGTTTCGAGTGACTGATTAAAAATCTTCGTTAAGGGGCCTACGATAACGTCTTTCAAATCGTCAGGGCCTGGAGCCTTGCTAACTTTTAGCCTATCGATATAATGCGCAATCTCCCTCGTAAACAGTTATTTCATCCAAAATAGTCTCGCTACTAAATGGAACGATATCGTCCACGTCGGGGACATTATTTACGTCTTCTACGGTAAAAACTGTCGCAAAAAAGTTATTGAAAATACCCGCCATCGCCTGAGCGTCAGAAGCCAAAGCGCCATTAACATCCACTAGAGGGCCTATGTTATCTTTTATCGGCTTACGATTATTAACGTATTCAAAAAACTTTTTTGGATTATGTTTACTATCCGCAGCTATAAGTATCTCTAAATTACGCTTAGCATTCCTAACTGATCTTTTAACCTGACGTCTAAGCTCGATATATCTATTAAAGTTAGCTGCCGTGCCATTGCGCTTATTAAGTCTATACGCTCTATTACGCTCGTTTATGAACTCGCCTATTTCCCTAGTCCACCACTTGGGCCTACCATGATTTCTAGCGCGCTTGGGCCTACGAGGAATAAACTCCCTTTCAATATTCATAAAACTTTCTCTAAACGCCACCCAATGCAAATTTGTGTCATTACCCATAAATAAGTTATCCCAGTCCACTACTCTCATCCTATCCGCAAAACTATCAAAATTAGCCCTACGAAAATCAGGGACTTCTATTACGTTACTATCCTTAGTGTTTTCTATCAATAACTTAAACCTAAGAATTTGATGATCACTACATCCTAAACTCTCGCCTACTTCTAAACCTTCGACGATATTCTCGCCGTTCGTCATCACCAAATCTAAAATATTATCACCGCGCGTTGGTTCGGTAACCATCTGTCGTAAAAAGTTATCTTCCATAAACTCAATCAATCTCAAACCCTCCTCATTACCAGTAAAGGTCTCATAATTAACATTAGGACAGTTAAAGTCTCCGACAATTATACTATTCTGATTGTCAATAAAGTTACCAAGAAGTGAGTAAAATCTAGTATCTGTATCGAGGGGTTGAACGGGAGGTCTATAAACAACAACAAAATTAAAACTAATACTACGCGCCCTAACTTCAACACATATCGCATTAATTGCTGCCGGAAAATCTAACTTAACCTCGCTAGCCCTAAGGGAATTACGAATGTACAGCAAAACGCCGCCACCAATCCTAGGTAACCTATCATTAGTAAAGAGTTTAAAACCCGGTATATCAAGTTCCCCCAACAAGTCCCGAGTCACGGAATTTAACCAAGTTTCAGTGATAGCAACTATATCGTAGTTGCCGGAATAAATTATCGCCTTAAATTAATTTAATTTATTTCTAATACTACGCGCGTTACAATAAAAGACGTTTAAGTTATTTTTTGCCATGGATCGGCGTTTTAAAATATTTTTCACGTCGGGCCCGCGTTCCCTATACAGCTTTCGCACGTTTTCGTCTATTAACCTACCTAGCCTAGCATTACCTATTTCATGAAAATGCACCCCATCTTTTATAAAAAGGCTAGGATCACTGAATTCGGACCACAGCTTTACGAAGGGTACATTTTCCTCAGCACAAATCTCTTCTAATTTAGCATTCAAAAATATCGTTTTAGACGTAATCTTAAGACCCAAACCGTGCCTAGGGGTAATACCTAGAACTAAAGACCTATCTGACCTCGCCTTCAGGGACCTAATTAACCCCCTATATCTCTCCACAAAGTCAGGCACTCTCGTATCGGGCCTATACGAGTCGTTGCCCCCTACCATCGTCACCAACATCGAGTGACCGGAGGCAACGTCAATCCTATCCACTTCGTCTCGAACTCTGTCAACCCTGGCCCCTGGAAGACAGACCCTCCTCCTCTTGGTTGGATGCCGTTCAACGAACTCTGCGTCCATATGGCGCACTAAAGAATCCCCAATTAAAATAGTTTCCACCTCATTCACGTCCTTTTCCACTTGGGCGAAAGGGTTCGTAACCTCGATAGGGGGGGGGGGATTCCTATCACCTAACGTACGCGGCCTAGCTCCACCCTTAACTTCTCTAAATCCCTCCCCATCTACTAATCTCGGACTAGCCTTAACCCCTTCCTCAACTCTATCCAACCTTCCCGATAAGCTACCTACACTAGAAACTAGATTATGCACCTCACCCTTCAAATTACGAACGTCTTCAACGTTAGTATTGGTTCGGCTTTCGTCAACCGTAGCCCTACCCCTGCCTTCATCAAGCGTTGCAAGTCTTTCCTTTACCTCACGTACACTACGTTTTATTTCAACTATTTCCTCCCTTAACTCGCAAAAGAAACAAACTGATCTCTCGGTAACCGCCATAGGACCGCCGTCATAATCTTTAAACTCCGAATACCACCAGTTTACCCCACACCTAACACACGACGCTTTCTGCGACGGCATCGCGCGTTAAAATTAGCTTATAACGGTCACAGGTTAAACTAAGCCGGCACGCTATAAAATCTTCTAAATCGCTATAAACCACTAATATTCAATTACTAAACTATAACAATGTAAATATAAACGCAAGTATATAAAATTCTAAACTTACCAAAAGTAAAGTTGTTAGCAATATGCCAAATAGAAGCAATATCAGAGAGCTCAGGAAATGTGTCCGTTCAGTACAGAGTCTGGCTGCCGCTCTTACCCTCGTTATAGTTCACAAGCTCATGCTTCCCCTGTGCGTGAAGTGCGCAGAGGAGAACAACGGTGATTGTAACCATAAAACCAACCAGCGTAAGATCAGAGGTGTATATATAAGCCCTGAGCTGGACCTAGCCGTTCACCATGGGTACCCAACCATGGCTAGGTCCTAGCCAAGCTACCCAACCTTTTCACGCCATACATAAACGCTTTTTTGATGGATAAGGTAGAGGCATCAGTATCTGCGAGGAGTTGATACCGAAGATGAAAAATCGGCTTATATTCAGCGTTACGGTGCCCGTGCAGGTATACAGCTTGACCGTTCCCAAATTGTTAAGAATCCTGGCAAGCGCTTTATGCAAAGTTCTGTCTAAACAGTCTTTGTGGAAAATTTGCACAGAATACTGGCAAAGGGAACGTTCATTTGGCACAAAGTTATCGTGAAGTCTGGGATTATGCGAACGCTCCCGAAAAAGAGGTTATGGAGATCCTGAATGTAGGTAATACTTACATAATAAAGTACAACATCACCGAAGTGGCCACCGATACCTCATGTGTTATAAACATACTTGTAGCCAGCTTCACAACGGCTAAACTGTGTAAAAGCGTACATATACCGTGAAGTGAAAGAAACAATGCGTGGAAAAGAGTATTATGTCATGCTGCATCATACCGAGTACGCGTACCCTACGGCTGAGAATGTAAACCTTGTCATCGTGGACAACCTAAAATGCTTTTATCACTACATCCATATATATCATGACGAGGTTAGCAGTGAAGTTGTGGCTTAAGGCTTGTGTGAGTTTTTAATAGAGTTTAGAGACGAGTATCGATTGTTAAACAAAAAGGATAAATACGGTCACATGTTTCTCTCACACTGGATTGTTAATGTGTGGAGAACGTCAAGTGCGCGTAAAACATTAAAACTGAAATTACCTCATGTGTCGTTAAATTTGCCGATATAATCGTTACAAGTACTCACACGATTCATGCTAGAACAAATCCGTACACGATTCAACAGCTTATGTTGTGACTCGCTCCCCCCGTCGAGCCGATCCGCCCACTCGTGGCTCATAGTCATCTCAGAGCCTGAACCGACTGGACGTGCTCTCCTTGAATACGATGGAACTTCCTTTGAGAAGCATCCTCATTGTCGCGTACGATGTGTTCGTGCTAAAGTCATCGCGCGTGTTCAGGCGTGAAACCGGTGTCATTATCTATGTACTTGAAACGACTTGTAGACAGGCAAACTCTGGTAAACGTAATGTTATTTATTTATGTGTTGAGGAGATGAATAGAGTCTTCGTGATAGTTGAGAAGTGGGGTGAGGACCGTTATAAAATACCTGCAGGTGTATGTACAAGAAGGGAACAGATTAGTGATGTCCTCTCACACGCCGTTGTTTGTACGTTGTGTATAAATAACGATCAGCCATGCATTGATATACGACTGATGTGGAAGGAAGCATCTGATAATAACGTTCTTGTCCCTACGCGAAACCGCTTCATCCTCGACAGAATGTTCGAAATCGTCGGATTCCGCAAGCAGAAGCCTATATTAGACGTGCGTGTTACGGATATGGTTTATTTTGACAGTTATTGAATACGCATACACCGCTCTGTTCGACGGGTTTATCGAATGTAGGAATGAAAAAGGCGAGAATGGTCTAAAGCTGGATGCTTATTTAAAAGGTTTGGACTCTTCGAAATATCATGAACTTTGGTACAAAGGACTTGAGCGGTACAGGGTGGAGCTCGCCTACACTGTTCATGCGAAAGAATTGTACCCCTATATAATGAGCAGCTGTCGTTACGACTTGGAAGATAATTTCAGTTGCCGCTATGCGTTTTGAAGAAGAGTTCACGATAGGAAAGCTCGGGTCGGTAAGAAAAAAACTCTCGAGTGGAAAGGAGTGTTTATATACTTGTATTTAATAATGATGTGATGGCTAACGATGACCTCTTTGTGCATGCTTTTGAATGTATTATATCCGTGTTTAAAGATAACTTGCCAACCGAATGTAAAGTGGGCACATAAATAGTATTGAACGAACTGAAGGCCATTTACATCGAGTATAGTTATACCTATAACTTGAGCGTTGAAATAATGTTAAATTGTGTTTACTGCGTAGTGCAAAGCAATAATGATTTAACTGTAGACTCGATTACGTGCGAGTTTAGTGTTTTAGTTAAGCGCAGTGGAACATAAAGCGTATGTATTTTGATGTTTAATTATTTTTCAATATATTTAATTATTTATAATTGTGTAAATATATTTTTTTCCTCTACTAATATGTTGATGGTTATACTCCATCGTTTTGTATATTATTTTTTATTTTCAATATATTTATTATTTAATATAACTGTGTATATATATACATATATATATATATATATATATATTCTCTGGTACTGTTATATTGATGGTTATACTCCATCGTTTCGTATATTATTTTTTTATTTTTTGATTATATATATATTCCTTCGTTCGTATTTCTTATATTATGAATAATTTTTATTGCATATATTCCTCGTTTGTATAGGATTGTGTATTTATTTTCTATATATTTCGTGAAATTGAATCCAATAATTCGTCTAAATAAACAGAATGTTGTAATGGTGTTTTATTTAATTCTTTCGACTGTATATATGAGATATTATTTAATTATATGTATATCAAATGGCTGGTTACGCATTCTAAACCGACTGACAGATTTCTAAGCCAACTCTCAAGAATATCTGAATAGTGCAATCTGGCAGCTGAAAAGTTAATTAATATATACACATACACCTGCCTTTTAGGTCTTCTATGTCAACTGGCGGGTTAAGCCAACTGGAGGATTAAGCCAAATGACGGATTATGCCAACTGGCAGATTTCTAAGCCAACTGTCAAGAATATATACTTTAATTAAATAACTAGTACAATCTGGCAACTCAACTCTAACAATGTATACCTGAACAAGCCATTTACGCCTTCTAAGTCAGATTAAGCCTTCTAAGCCAACTGGCTGATTAGGACCTTATAAGACATCGGGCGCTCGGATGAACTTTCATTATGCGTCTGGCTGGAGCCAGGCGAACACCCCTCTCTCCTTCTTAGGTTAAGGCTTAGGTTAGGGTTCCCTTTGGGGGTTGAAGCCTTCCCACCTTCTCCTCCAAAGACCCTCCTCCTTTCTCTCCCTCTCTTAGGTTAGGTATACCCCTTTGGGGGTGAGGCCTTCCCACTTCTCACTCAAAGACATTAGGTGGACTCCCCCAGCTTGCTGGGGAAGTTTTCCTTCATTGCAGCTTGGGGGATTACCCCTCCCCCTTGTTGCATTCCCCCCTTTGCAACATTGATCAACATTTGCAATTGCATTACACGCGTCCATTTTGCGGTCATACTACTAAAGTGAGCACAACTAACAACTATAAGCTATATACATTGAACAAAATTAAATCGAATCCGAAGGAATTCTATAATTATGTTACGAATAAAAAAGTAGCTTTGAAAACTACTGGTCCACTCATAGGCGAAAACAACGAAAAACCTTACGATAACTTACGAATGACGGAAGTTTTAAATAAATTCTTCTCTTCCGTGTTTACTAACGAAAATATGAACAACATTTTCGTTCCCGTAGTCATGCTCAGTGATGATCAGTTAAAGCTTCACAATTTTATCATTAGTAAAACTGAAGTACTCTTGGCCATGGGTAAAATTAATCCTAGTAAAATTCGAGGTCCAGATAAGCTTTACCCTAGGGTACTTAAAGAAATGAACTTTATAGGGTGGGCAAAAAGTCTGGGCATCCCCTGAAGATATTTACACATAATTTTTACACAGAGGGGGATGCCCAAACTTTTTGCCCACCCTGTACAATAGTATCTCTTCTCACATACTCTATATATTTAATAATAATAATAATAATAATAATAATAATAATAAATCGTTACAGTCTGGAGAAATTCCGTTTGATTAGAAACTTGCAAACATTATGCCAATATTTAAAAATGGGGACAAATCACTTCCGAAATTATCGTCCTATTGGTCTGATTTCCGTAGTTGGTAAACTTATGGAGACGATCGTTCGAGGCCAAATAGTTAATCAATTACAAAAGAATAAATTAATTAAAGAGTCTCAACATGGCTTTCGACGTAATCGTTCTTGTTTTACTAATTTTCTCGATTTCTTTAATATTGTAAATATACAGGGGTTAGACAAAATAATATGAACACCCGCCGATTTCACCGGTTATCTTTACGGACTGCTCAGACACAAAGTAAACGGTCAAATGACTGGCAAACCTATTTAAATGCGTAACAGAGAGTGTATACGTCATGTTATAACCCTCACGTTGTTTTTACAGATCTGAGTGAATTATGAATTAGCAGTTATGAAAGACCTGTCAGACTTCCAAAGAGGGCAAATTGTCGGAGCGCGGATGGCTGGTGCATCGGTGACGAAAACTGCTCAGATGTTCAATGTATCCAGAGGAACTGTCTCTATGGTCATGTCTGCATACCAAAACCATGGAAAGACAAGCACCGACAAATGCAATAGTGGACGCAAGAAGAAGCTGTGTGATCGAGACAGCCGGGTGCTAAAGCGCATTGTGACAAAGAACCATAAGACCACAGCTCCAAAAGTGACTGCAGAGCTTAACCAGCATCTTGCAAGCCCGGTATCGACCACACTGTACGTCGCGAGCTCCATGGAGCTGGATACCATGGGAGGGCTGCAATTACCAAACCCTTCCTTTCGCACATCAACATTGAGCGGCGCAGAAAATGGTGTAATGACCATAAGAATTGGTCAATGGACCGGTGGAAGAATGTAGTCTACTCCGACGAATCCTCCTTTACGTTATTTCCATGTTCCGGTCGAGTTTACGTCTGGAGACAGCCTAAAGATGCTTATGACCCCGACTGCCTGACCCCAACCGTTAAGCATGGAGGCGGATCTGTGATGGTTTGGGCAGCAATATCGTGGAATACTCTTGGCCCAGCTGTAGTACTGCATGGTAGGGTTAACGCCCAGGTCTATCTGTCAATATTGGCTGACCAGGTCCATCCCATGGTCCAAACGCTGTTTCCCAATGGCGGCGCCGTCTTCCAGGATGATAATGCACCAATCCACACCGCTGGGGTCGTTAAAAACTGGTTTGAAGAGCATGTTAGTGAAGTAGAACGCTTGGATTGGCCTCGACAATCCGCGGATCTTAACATTATCGAGCATCTGTGGTGTCAGTTGGAGCAGCAGGTCAGAAGCCGATTCCCACCGCCGGCGTCTTTGGAGGAACTGGAGCAGGGTAGAATGGCTCAGGATTCCTCTAGCCACTGTCCAAAAGCTGTATGAATCAATTCCCCGACGCATTGCAGCTGTTATTGCCGCTAAAGGAGGACCAACTCCATATTAACAATAAAAACCGCCATTTATCAAGGTGTTCATATTATTTTGTCTATCCCCTGTATATGACGAGAGTAAAACTTAGATGTTACATATCATATTTCGATTTTCAAAAGACGTTTGATAAAGTGCCACATAGAGATTATTAGCTAAACTTTATTCTCACGGAATTGATGGTAATTTTCTCAAATAGATTAAAAATTGGCTTAGTGGACATAACAAAGAGTGGTCATTAAGGAGCCGTTTAAAAATTACTGTACGTAACGCTAGTTTTGCTAAAACCTGACACCGCCACCGCGCCTCTAACATTCCATGACGCTAGACCAGAAACCTCCTACGATGTCATGTAATGGTTTGATGAGGTTGACATCGACACGGACGATTTAGAAATTCCATCTAATTTATCTGTCGTCATGGTACACCACTTCTTTCTCCTGAATCTCGACGACAACCGTGGGAAGATGATCTCTAAATATAGCAATATCATTAGCGTTTACCCTTTATTCTTATTGTCTGTTACACTAGTCAACAAGGATTTTGTTTCTTCAACGAGATTGTTATTCTTATAGAATTTTTAATGCTGATTTCAGAAATTACCTTAAAATTTCTATATTATTCACGGTTCTCGAGAAATTTTCGATTCCCTTATTTTTTTATTATCAGCCTCAGTAGTTGTAACTTTTTTATAAATAGAAGTTTCATCGTAATATTCCATATTGCAAAAGAAAATATACAAAAGAAACCAAACAGCGACAGACCTCTGGTCCGTACAAGGCTGCCTGTTTAAGAAGGAAGGTTAAAATATCATTAGACTTCTTACTTTCCAGTTTTTGAGGTGCTTAAAAATTTAAATTCATTGGGCGCTAAACTCGCACAATTTGGAAATCGTGCAAATAGGATGATGCAATAGTGATCGCTGCACTGCGGTGTCTGGAAAAACACTGTCGTTAGTCGTTTGTTGGTTGTCATTCACTGCTGTTGTGTGTCTAAAGCTCTAAAAAGCATGCTGTAAGTTCACTCTCAAATCTCAGAAAAAGAATATCTATCACTCCTCTCACTAAAAACGTGTATGAATACTTTTGAATAATACTTAAATCGCAGTTTTAGGAAGTTGGAAGCTTTATCCTACCTATTTTTATTAACTCATTTTCTGGTAAAAATTTATAATGATTCAAAATTTTGAACACATTTTCTAAACTGATGATGCTGTTGCAAAAACTTTTACTTGCAATAAGTTTTCTTCATTAAAATAAGTGTATTATTAGTGCTATTATGACCCTCTGGGTTGTCAGCACTTTAAACAGAAGTAAAAAAAACTTCATCCATTGGCCACAGGCACAGAGGGTTCATAAAAGCCAATGGTTAATAGCGTTACGTAACGCCACTACCTACCTGTAACCAGTGTTGGGCACTAAAGCGTTAATCCGATAACAGTTAATTAACGAAGTTAACTTTTTTAACGGACTATTAACGGAAGTTAATTTCCATTTATCGTTATCGGACCAGTTAACTTCCGATAACTCGATATTTAGTCGTTAAAGTCCGTTAACACGTTAACTGCGAGGAGTTATTCACGGAAGATCACCGCTCCGCGAATGAATTCAAACCGCCATAACTTCAGTCTGCCAATTCCGTCCTCTGCCGCAGTGGAACGGCTCTTCTCTCTCGGCAAGGACATCCTGTGGCCCAAGAGGTCAAGACTGGCAGTTGGGCCTAACTTTGAGAAGTTGGTCTTTCTGAAGGGCAACCAGCACATTGTGTCATAGTCTTTAATAAATGTGCCTAAAATTTAATTTTACCTTTCAGTTCCCGCCATAATAATTCTCTGGTAAATTAAAATTTGGTTAGTGGTTACAAGGGTTTCAAAACATGTAATCAGTACATTTTTTATTAAAAATAAAAAAAAAAGTTATTAAGCAAAAAAGTTGCAAAACTTGATAAAAATAGTTAAATACCTATTTATTGTTGGATTTTGCATAAATAAACATTTTCTATGGGTTTTAAAGCTTTTTTCCTTGATTTTTTAAAATGTTAGTAAAGAAATAGTTATCGTTAACGGATTATCGTTAACTTCCGTTAACTTTGTAGTAAAATTATCGGATTATCGTTAACTTCCGTTAACTTTGTAGTAAAATTATCGGATTATCGTTAACTTCCGTTAACTTTGTAGTAAAATTATCGGATTATCGTTATCGGAGTTAAAAATTGGGGTTAACGGATTATCGTTATCGAAGTTAACTTTTTGGTTAACGGTGCCCACTACTGCCTGTAGCATTCCGTAGCGTTTGCAAATACACATGCCCCTCCCCCTACCGAGCGTTACGTAGTTTTTGGACGGCTCCTAATGGCAAAGCGCCTAATTGGAAAAGTGCAACTAGCGACGTGCCTCAGGGATCAGTTCTGGGACCAGCTCTTTTTATTATTTATATCAATGACATCGACATAGGAATTAATAGTATAATTTAAAAATTTGCGGATGATACCAAACTTGGGGGACGAACAAAATCAGCGGCAGAACGTTTGCAGATTAAAAAAGATATTAATAAATTACTAGATTGCGCAGAAATTTGGCAAATGAACTTTAATATAGATAAATGGAAAACTTTGCTTATCGGTAGAAACAATGCTAAAGAATAGTGTTTTATGCGCGACAAGACACTAACGAGTGTTATGGAAGAGAAAGGTTTGGGTATTATTGTTGTCGACACTCTTAAACCGAGTAAACAATGTATCGAAGCGGTTAGAAAAGCAAATACTGTAGAATCTTAGGGCTTATTGGTAGATCATTTGAATTTAAGTGGGAGAAAACACTGCTAACGTTATATAATTCCTTAATACGGCCCCACCTAGAATACTGCGTTAAGGTTTGGTCTCCCATATTTACGACAGGACATAGACAGAATCGAGAGAGTGCAGCGACGGGCTACTAAGATGACTCTTAGCCTTAGAAACAAATTATACCCTGCCCGTTTAGAAAAGGCGTAAAAAGGCGTATTCGAGGAGATTTAATCCAGGTGTTTAAAATGATTAAAGGTTTTGATAATGTCGACGCCGAAAAATATTTCACCCTCGCAGTAATGATCTGAAATTAGTGGGTAAACGTGTTAATTCTAATGAAGCTACTGTAAGTATTTTTTCTTGAAACGTATAATTTCAATCGGATGCTCTGCGCAGTGCTGTCTTTTAAAATTCAAGTGTCCCCGATGTGATCGGAGCTATATTGGTAGCACTGTGCGGAGCCTCGAGTCGCGTTTCTGTGCCCATATGGGCATAAGCCATAGAACTGACAAACCTTTGAAAACTAAAGAAGCTTCAGCTATACGCAGCCATGTTGTTCTATGCAAAGTCGATATAACTTTAGCTAATTTTAACATTTTAGATTCCGCTCCGTGTGAGCAAACGTTAAGACTTTTAGAATCCCTGTATATTAAAACACTCTCCCCTTCGCTTAACTCTGATATTTCATCCGTTCCCCTCCGTCTAAACTGAACATCTTGAACCAACCAACCTTTACTTGGTTTTAGATGCTTCTGTTTTTTTAGTTTTGCCTCGGAATCTGTGCTGCTTAGACTTAAGGTGTGTTCCTTTTAGTGTGGGTTTTTAATTTTTTAGTGTTTTAAAAGATAGCCTGTGATTTTTTAGTTTTTTGAGTTTTACATTTTGTATTTTATAGTTGTTATTCATTGTTCGTTTTTAATGTCACTTTCATTGTTTTAAAGCTTGTTAATTGTTCGCTTTTGTTTTATGATAGTCATTATGGTTTTTAATTGTAACTTTCTAGAATTTTTAGTGAGACTTTTTGTTTTTAATACTTGTGGATTTTTTCCCTATTTTATTTTATTTTGTTAGTCATTATGGCTTTTAATCTTATGTTCTTAACTTTTTAGAATTTTTGCCTGAGGATGAGCATAGTTTGTGCTTGAAACGTTGCAATATACAAAATATAGTCCCTTTCCAACTTGATGGATGTTTCTTTCCTTCTTGTCTGTCTTTCTGCTTAAATTGAAATTGAAGCTTGCCAGAAGCGGCCTTCACCAATATATACGTAATCATTATGGACAAGAAGTTTTGTGTACTTTTCGCAAATATACAAAAGACTCCGTGCGACTTGCAAAGATAAAAAAGGATGGAGAGTTTTTGGAGATCTGTCGTGCTGGTGGTGTTTTTCCTAAGTTTATATACTTTAAATTATACCGCGAGTCTCTCTATCATTCCCAATTTTATAAAGATTCCATGACTTATCTTTTGAATTGTGAAATTAACTTAAAAATCAAGCAAAACTCTTCTCTGTTGGCTTCGGTTGAAAAATTAGAAGCTAATCTGAAAACTAAGCTTTCATTTTTGGATTTCATTATGATTAAAAATTTTAGTCTACGTAACTTAAACGCGTTTCTTGATAAAGTTTCAGTTACGCATGAAAGGAAGTTACGCAGTTTGGGTCTGAGTGGTCCTAGATTTGTAGATTCTTCTAAGACTATTATTAACCTTTCAGCTTATACATTGTCCGCGAGGGAAAGGTTTTTGC
Source organism: Bathynomus jamesi (assembly GCA_023014485.1). Lineage (NCBI taxonomy): Eukaryota > Metazoa > Arthropoda > Malacostraca > Isopoda > Cirolanidae > Bathynomus > Bathynomus jamesi. The sequence continues at coordinate 319,558 of JAJOZX010003763.1, read as the reverse complement.
TCTCTTTGGGCCTGCATTTTAAAATTCCAGTTTTTAATTTCTCTAAACCCCGCTTTTGTTGCCGTTTGAAAAATTATTGTCAGACCTTAAGTCACAACCCATTAAAGGTAATTTTAACAGGTTTTCTTCAGAAATGTCAAATGTTGTGAATAATTTGTTTCAAAAGTTATCTCCAGCCATAATTCTATCATATTTCGGAAATCTGATGTTTGTGTTCTTCGCGATCTGTCCCGTAACCCCAACATTTTAGTTACTAGGCCAGATAAGGGTAGGGGTGTTGTAATTCTTAATCGTGCGGATTATGTTAATAAACCTTAGAATTGTTAAAAGATGGTTCGAAATTTAAACTAATTATATATATATATATATATATATATATTCAGTGCCCGCGAAAAGTATCCGATCACCCTTGAAATTTGTATTTTTTACATAAAAAACAATGTTTAAATGTATACTAACCTTATATTAGTATTTTGTCATCTGTCCTTTGGTTTGGATGACTTGTTCTAGACGTTTTGGCATGGATTTAATCAAGTTTTGACAAACTTCCACTGATATTTCCTTGCACCATACCTTTTTGATGGCCTCTTGTAATTTTTCGACTGAGCCAGTGTCGTGGCATTCAACCTTATTTTTTATTATTAGCCACAGATTTTCTATCGGATTGAGATCTGGACTATTACCAGGCCAATCCAAAATATCAAATTTATTGTCAGTAATCCATTTTGTCACTATTTTGGCCCTGTGACATGGTGCACCATCATGCATGTATGTTTTTGTCCTTTGGATTGCCATTGCCATTGGAAGTTTATCCTGTAGCATTGCTAAATACCGTGCACCATTCATAGTTGTGTTCTTCGGAAGAAATATAAGTTTCCACGCCCATAGTAACCGAAACAACCCCAAACCATCACACTTGGAGGGTGTTTCATTGTCTTTAGGGTGTATTTAGGGTCCATCCTATTTGAGCCAATAGGCCGGCGAACCTTTTTTGGACAACTTCTGAATGTCAAAAATGTCGACTCATCGCTAAATAAAACCTTCTTCCAGTCATCAACAGTCCAATGAATGTATTTTTTACAAAATGCGACACGTTTTTTACGCATTTTTTCATTAATGAACGGTTTCTTAGCAGCATGGCGAGATGGTAATCCGAGTTCTTTTTGGAGCCGCTCCTGGATAGTTCGTTCAGAAACACCAGATAACAAATTATTCATATTAAATTTTATTCTTTCGCAGTTATTGTTGGGTTTTTCAATACTAAACGTTTCATAAGTTTGTCTGTTCGCGAATTTGTTTTTCTCGGTCTGCCAGATCGTTTTTTAGGGACTGGCGTGGTTAGGCCACCATTGTTCTTAGCCCGTGAAACCATAAATTAACGGTACTTTGGGATATGTTTAATTCCTTAGCTATCTGTCTCTGTGATTTCCCACATGCATGCAAAGCAACAATAGCACCTCGACAATCCACTCTTAAGTGTTTTTAGCACACATTATATATAAATTTTATTTACACCACTTTCTGTAAAAAAAAAAAAATATCAAGAAATTTACACAAACAGTGAAATCTGACAAATTTGAGGACACAGCCACCCGCAACGAGGCTACCAGAACACTAATTTGAGAATGCGTTGGATAGCTCTCATATCAGCGAGCAACCTCAAAGTTACAGATGTCGCTAGAACAAATAGAAAGTGAATTACGTGTCTCTGAATATCAAGGGAAAATATTGTATTTTCTTGAGTGATCGGATACTTTTCGCGGGCACTGTATATATATAATAACTATAATACAGTGTATATATACTAGGGGCACTCAATATATTTTGCCCCACCCTTTTTTGTTAGCTAATAATAGGCCATTGGGCTGAAATGTCTTTTGGGCCGTAAGTTTGAACTTTCTGCGCTTCACATAACCGGATTTTTCCAGTTTCAACCTCCCTTCCTTGTATAAAACCGCATCTAAACGCCCTTGTATAAAACCGATGGTTAACGCAGTTTCGAGAATAGCGTCTGACAGTGATGTGCGTCGTAAACAGAGCTGTTATAGAGTTCTTAACAGCAAAGAAGGAAACAGTTGGAAATATTCACAAACTTCTACAAAACGTTTACGGAGATGCTGTTGTTCATCGAAGCACAGTTGGACGCTTGTCTAAACGTGTGAGATCATCGGAGAGAGGGAGAGCCAGCCTCGATGATGAGCACGCAGCGGTCGCCCGGCATTGGCTGTGACATCTCACACTGTGCAACCTGCTAAGAGGATCATTCGATCAAATCGGCGCGTCACTTACAAGGAGCTATCACTGGAACTAGGAATTAGTGAATATAGTGTGAATACGATAATTCAGCAAATGGGATAGTCAAAAGTGTGTTCATAGTTTGTTCCTCGCGAACTGACTGAAGATCACAAAGCCCAAAGCAAAGAAATTGTTTCTAAGGCGTTGGTTCGATACGAGACAGAAGGGGATGACTTCCTTTCACGAATTGTGACTGTGGATGAGACTTGGGTACACCACTTTGAACCTGAAACACAACGCCAATCCATGGAGTGGCATCACGCAGACTCCCCACGCAAGAAAAAGTTCAAAATGGCTCCCTCTGCACGAAAGGTTATGGCCACCATTTTCTGGGACATGAAGGTGTGATTCTGGTGGACATTATGAAGAAAGGACAAACAATCAACTCAGAAGCATACATTACAGGAACTCCAGAGACGTATAAAGCGAGTTCGACTGGAGAGAAAACTGGAAGACGTCCTTCTATTGTACGATAACGCAAGACCACACAACAGTTTGCAAACAAGAGAGGCCATCACAAAAATGCGCTTGACTGTGTTACCCCACCCTCCATACAGCCCGGATCTGGCACCTTCAAACTTCCATTTGTTTGGGCAAATGAAGGATGCTATTCGTGGAAGAAAGTGTCAGAGTAACGATGAGGTTGTTGAGGAGGTTAAGAGGTGGCTCCAGCGGAACCCAGCGGACTTTTACCAGCAAGGAAAAAAGGCCTTTGTTTCGAGGTGGAGGAAAACCGTAGAAAAGGATGGGGACTAAGTGGAAAAATGAAAACTTGTAAAAAGGTATGTAACTACTTGTGTACAAAATTTCTGGAACTTAGAAGGAAATTGGAAAAAAAAAAGGTGGGGCAAAATATATTGAGTGGCCCTCGTATAATATAATACTATATATAATATATATAATATGCATATATCTATATATAATATAATATATAATACTGTATAGTATTATATATTACATACGGGGCTCCAATAAACCTTAACCCCCTCGCCCATGGCCTAAACCATTAGAGGTACAGTAAAACTAAACATACCCTACAAAAGAGAATTTAATCCTGCATTTAATGAGAGAGAATTAAAACTTGGTGTTCCCGCCATTGGCTTCTAAGACAGCCTGAATTCGCTTTGGGTAGCTGGCCAAACGTGACGTGAATAGATCTTGATCGTTACGCAAATTTGCTAAAACAGTTTCAATGTGTTGCGTCATTGTATCCTTCGAAAATCGATTTGCTGCAGGTTCTTGAAACAAGAGACATTCAACCTTGTCCTTTATAACTGATCCAATGTGTTCACAGACGTTCAGGTCAGGAGAATTTCCTGGCCATTCTTCATTTCCAAAGAAATCGATCTCATGGTTCCGCACAACTGTTGAGTGGCTAATGCCTTAAAGCAGGGGGCCTTATCGTCCAGAAGTGTGACCTGATCGACATCCATAACATTGGTTGGGTTTCTTAGAAAAGGAATGACATGCTGGGATAGAATAATATCACGAAAATACTGTCCATCCCAACTCTGACCATTTGGCTTCAGCACCCACATGAGCTTCTTTGCAGTGAACAAAACAAACACACCAACACAGTCTGAACTTTTTAATAATTCGCGATAATGTTCATTGTCATCGATTTCATCTGGTGTTGTGGCCCACACTCGATCATTTTGGTAGTTAGGCCGACGTGTTACGTAAACAAAAAATTCATCGGAGACAGTTAAATGCATGAAATCATCCACATCCCAATCTTCAAGATAATGGGCAAACCACATTCTGTCATCGATGTTAAGTTGAGTTTTTCTTGGCTTTGGAAGTTCATGCCAAGGTTTTAAACCTTGCCTATGATGGTACAGTCGAATGATCTCATCACTAACGATCTTTCCTCTCAACACTTCGATCTCTGTAGAAAGTTTAGCACAGCTGTTTTTCCGCTTCCGCGTACCACTTTTAATGATGTCCTTTGTTTCCTGAGAGTGGCAAATTTGGGCGCCCAGATTTGGTTGTATGCATTTCACATTCATCCAAAGTTTTATTCCAATTTCTTTTGACGAAGTCCTCACTTATTCGCAACTTTTTGGCAACCCATGAACGTGTTATAAAGGTGGCTCCAGCATCACGAGCTTCCCGAAATGTCATTGCTCGTATGCGATCTATCACACGTTGCCTCTCTGAATCACCAATTAATTGAGAAGCCATTATATTATCACTTTATCAGCTAGAGTAATTGTAATACCTGCAATAAATAAAGAGTTTTATATATTTTTATAATCACTAAAAACTATTTCGATATAAGTAAACATGTAAGCTGCAAATGGGGGGGCTAAGGTTTTTTGGAACCCCTTATAATACAATATATAATACTATATACACAATATATAATATGCGTCCTTTATACATGTAGCGGAGTATTTTGTCGTTGCAGCTTAGGTATAGGTTTGTGCTTTACCTTTTCTGTTGCCTTATGTATGGCATTTTGTCGTTTCAACTTATGCTTTCCGCAGGTTGTCTTGTAGTATTTTAGGTGAGAGCAGTTGCTGGCCAAAAATTTGCAAATGTTGCGCATGAACACCTTTTTATTCTTTGGCGTAACAGTCACATGTCTAGTTGTGTGTTTTGTTTTGTTTTGTGACATCTACCGACTCATCGATCATCATGCCTCGAAAGTGTGAAAATCACCACGACAATTTCTGTTACGTGCACGGCTCGTTCGGGACTAAGTCACAACGGCGTACAATCATGATGGATCTTCGGAAAACTTACAGGTTATACTTCTGCTGTCCGTCCACTAGGCGACTGTCCACTACGTTAGTGGTTGAACCAAAGGAAAAAGTCGATGCTGTTCGCTATACCCATGTTATAGAGGGAGCCGAGAGACCATCATGGCGATTGTTACTTTTGCAATGCTAACATAACTGGATTCTCCGTGAAGAACAAGCATAACATCGTTTATCCGAACGTAGACACCGCGATCAGACCGATCCCTCACGATGACACGATGCCGAATTTGGTACCTCCAGAGCATGGACTCGATTCTTTAGAAGACGAAAAGGAATCCGACGAACGTGCGATTGGATGAGATGCGGGACCTTCGGCCAATCTTGACTACACACTTGACGAAGAGCAATCAGAGCCGGAGAGGCTTACCCAAAACGAGTTGAATGACCTCACTGGAGACCTAGCCCTCTCCAAAGAGAAATCAGAACTTCTTTCCTCGAGACTCAAGGAGAAACACTTAAACACTTACGTGAGAAGAACGTCCGAGTGTGTCACTATCGAAAACGAAACCATGATTTGGCGACATTCTTTACAGTAGATGGTCCGCTCTGCTATTGCCATGATATCAATCGACTTTTCGAGAATTTGTCACGGGTGCACACATCATCTGAGTGACGCCTCTTCATTGATTCCTCACAGCGAAGCTTGAAAGCGGTTCTCCTGCATAACGGGAACTTAAAGCCGTCCATCCCGACCGCCCACTCCGTCATTGGTATGTTAATGGGTAAGCAAGGAGGGTTCACGAAATACTGTTGTTTCCTATGCCTATGGGAGCCGTGCTACCGCGGATCATTATATCAGATGTGACGGGCATCCAAAATGCACATACGAGCCAGTTGATCTAAAGAAGATTTTCCTGCCACCTCTCCACATTAAGCTCGACTTAGTGAAAAATTTTGTGAAAGTGATGGGTAAGGCGAATTCGAGAGAGTTTCGATACCTCGTTAAGAAATTAGCAAACATCAGTGCCGCGAAATTGAAAGAAGGAATCTTTGTGGGGCCCCAAATCAGGGAAGTTCTGCAGGATGAAGGCTTTGAAGAAAGCCTCAATGCCTTAGAACTAAAAGCATGGCAGGCTTTCAAATGGATTTGTGGAAACTTCTTGGGTAACCGCAAGTCTCCCGCATACAAAGATGAAGTTCAGAAACTGCTCGATACATATCAAGAAATGGGCTGTCGCATGTCCTTGAAAATGCATTTTTTACATTCGCATCTAGATTTCTTTCCCGAAAACCTTGGCGCGGTGAGTGACGAACAGGGGGAACGCTTCCATCAAGACATCCAGTCAATGGAAAATCGCTACCAAGGTTTCTGGAACGAAAGTAGGCTTAGCATAGCAGACTACTGCTGAATGTTGTACCGCGACGATCCGGACGAGGTTTACAAAAGAAAATCGTATTCGCAACTTTTTTAGGTTGGTGTACATTTCTTTTTATGAATAAAGTTGCACTTTTACGATAAATTGTGCTGAAATTAACACCAGTCATATTTCGATAACTAGATGTGCTAGAGGAAAACCGAAAACAGACTGGGAATCAGCGTACCAAACTGATCAAGAAAAGTGTGTACTGTGTATACATCTTTGATGAGAGAAAAAAGTTCGGTTTTGTCGACCAGTGTGATTAAATCAAAACTACAAAGCCTTTGTTGTCTCCTTTATTAAATATTGTTTATTTGGTTGAAAGACTAAATCGATGATCCTATAAATATTTCTTTCCATCTAAATTACTTTATTTTCGCGAGGCTACTATCAACAGGACACTATACTGTGTATACAAGGTGCGGCATAAGTCGCTTTACTGAGAATCGTCGGATGGTGTTGTGGGTCCTTATTTGGACCCAGATCGATCTCCTCCTTTATATATTGGGACTGTTCGCGCTCTTCAGGATGCCCGGTATTTCTCCTGCGTCTAGTAATGTATTCATATCCAATATAGGGGCTCGGCGATTGCATTCTTGCAGTTTTTGATCAGTGTGGCATTCCATTTGGCCGGTCCTGCCGATGAGTGTGCTTTTAGTTTCCCTATAGCTTGTGTAATAGCATCTGTCGTGAAGTTAAGTCCATTATACTTTCTCCTTGTAGTAGTTCTGCAAAGAACGCGTTTCTATCGCATATCAGTTTGTTAGTTTATGGGATACTGAAAGATGATACGCACTGAGCTCTTAATATTTCAGATACTTCTGTTAGATCATCAGATAAAGCACTGTCTTCGTTTTTCAAAGGTCTGATAGTCGCATGGTTTTTCGACTTCCTTTTTTGAAAATTATAGTTAATTATAGAGTTATAGAGTTAACCTTTATCGTTTCTATAGCGTCGTCTTCTTTTACTGTATGCCTCTCAATTAGATCCGATACTCTGCAGTTTGTCATTTAATATTTTTCTGATGTTATCTTTAGTTACTTGATTTTGCAGTCACTCTTTTTTTCTTTCGGAACAATGACCTCTTTTGTCTCTCGAACCTACTTCTCTTTTCTCTTTGTTGTTTTTGGGACATGTCTTTCCACAATTTCCATCGTCTTCTCCTCTAAGGTCATTAGCATCTCTTTCGTTGTCTTGGCCTCGAAGATGGTTTTCCGATCTCTTACTTCCATGCTGGATGCAACATCTTCCCAGTTTATAGCTTTGGAGTGAAAATTAAAAAATTCGAATTTGCTCCTTCTGTTGTTCGTGTTCTTTCCTTTCCTGTTGTTTTTATATTGGTTTTATTTCAATAATGTTGTGACCCAATATTATAGTTGGGGATATTTCTACATTGTCAATTAGGTTGCTGCTGTTTGTGAATACCAAATATAGGCAGTTGTTTTTTCTTGTATTTTCTGTTATTTCTTGTCTTAACATAAATTCACCAGCTAGAGCTAGTAGCATATTTACCTGCTCTTGGTCTTCCCGTGTGCCCCCTTGTCCTGGTGTATACATATATTTTTTCCTATCCTTTTATATTTCATGAATGGAAAATTAAAATCGCCACAGAGAAAAATATTTGGGGTTGGAGAATGTAGATCGTTTACCCAGTTTCTTACCTCTCTAATGGAATCTGAGAATTTTGAGGTTGGCGTATTTGAGGTCTGTACATTACAAATAGTACCATATTTAATTTTTCAACCTTTGCTGCTACACAGCCTGCGTCGCTGTTTGAGGTACTTATAATCATTTCTGCCATATGCCTTTCGCGTGTGTAAATAGCACATTCTCCTTTATATTTCTTTTTAGTCAATAGAGTACTCACAGTTTTCACAGTTCGCCTGGCAGTCCTTTAGATAGGTTTCCGTGAGGCATGCAAAATCTGCTCCGGTTTCTTGCATGAACCTTTTCAGGTATAAATTTTGTCCGGGAAATGGTTTGATTTAAGACGCTGAATGTTGGCTAGGATTATTTTTATTTTTTCCCTGTCGTTTTTACATACTTGTGCTTCCGGTTCATTTTCCAATGGTGGTGCCGGTTTCGTTGCCTTGTGATCCTCCGAGAATTTTCCTCTTTTTATCTGTTTCGATACCCGTTGTCCCGATATCGCATGTAATGTCTTTCTGTATGCATTCTGTACGGCTCTCGGATCCCTGTATTTGTCAGTTGGCTTTGTATTTGTTGGATGGTATTCAATATTGAATTGTGTGGGCTATATCTAAAAAATTGGTAGCCCTCTTTGTTGCCCCCTCTCTCTCTCTCTCTCTATATATATATATATATATATATATATGTGCGTGTGTGTGTGTAAATATATATATATGTATGTGTGTGTGTGTGTGTGTGTGAGTGTAGAGACCGACCAGAAATTCCTTTCCTCACGTTCGCAAACATCCGGGAATCATCAGAAATCGAAAAACACACGTGGTGTTCAAGGAGAGAAAAAGAAAAAGGGTGTTTGTCTTCTCCAAAAGGCCCGCGAAAAGTTAGCGTCTTCTGAGCCGAGATAAGCCAGAGTTCACCAAACTCGCTCTCACTTTTACTTGTTATTCCTCCTCCTGAATCTCCTCTTTCACGTAGTGCCGTTCGACCTGAGCCGGCCTCAGTCCCTCAAGCAACACCTCAACAATACACGAAGCGAATCAACACTTGAGACGACCTACAATTTCATCCCGCTGGAAGCAAACATCACTCAACCGGCGTCATCCTTCTGGCCCTGGCTTCACTCATCCTTCACCACAATTCGATCGGCGCCCGTTCAACAAGTATCTCAACAGACCATCAGCACATCCTCCTGCAGGTAGGACAACACGTCTTCAGAGTTATTTATAGCGAAACGTAACAAGGTCGAACTTCACGTAGGCCCTCCTCAGTCTTTAGAGTCACTCACGTCGAAACGCAGAGCTGTAAACCTTCACGTAGGCTTCTTCAGCCTTCATAGTTATCTCCGTCGAAATCGCAGGTCGGTAAGCCTCTCGTAGGCCCTCACTCGGCCTACACTGTTTTGTTACGTCGTGCAAGACTATTCAGGGTTCAAGGCTGAAGAGTCCACAAGCTCTGCTTAATCGCGTGGCCCTAAAAGTGTCTTCAATACCGTTCAAACTAACTCTCCCAGTAAGACCGCAGTAGACCTATTCAAGTGTTGTACCAATACCGCAGTTTTGTATCACCTTGTTTTTGTGTTCATTCATATAACTTACTTATTTTGCATCCGATTGTTTATGTGCTCTTTTATGCATTTCATTTTTCCTACCTAATCCATTTACTGTACCATACCGTACTTTCATTATTTTAGTTATCATTGGTTTAATTATGTATTCTGTGTTCACCTCTGCATATCTCATTAGCCTACCTGAATTAGTGTACTTACATGACAATTAGAGTGTATAACCATTTCTTATTACTAACAACACAGGCCTACGAATGAGAACTTTGTAAGAGTTGTTTTCTTACTAATAACTGATTTTATATAATTCAACTACGCTGATTTTGAATAAGGTGTCCATTTTTTTCTATCACGTAAGGATTTTCTGCAAACTGGAAGGGAAAAAAACAACATAAATAAATATTGTTTATTTCAATTTACATTAGGTACCTGTTTCGTTTTGTTATACTAATTACAAATGCAAACAACTTTAAAAAGAAAGAAGACTATTAACGTCAATTACGTATACATCTTTATTTGTCCTGAGTTTTCTTGTGAGATCTATGCCTTTTAGTCTCGAATGTACGCACTGTTCCTTTTCTTTTATGTAATAATTCTGGAGTATCCCGTTTCAACATCCAGCAGTAATCAGCCATCATGCTTATGTCCCACCTTCCCTGATATATCTTCTCCATTTCTGTGATGCCTCGGTGAAACCAAACATTTATAAGCATTTATAAACAGTAGTTTTTAATCAAAATTTAATGAAAATTATTTACATATGTAATATGAAATATGACATTTTCTGAAAAATCTGTACGTGATGGCGAAAAATTAATATTATTTTCGGAATCAGCCTGCAAAAATTACTATAGTGATAAAATATTTCGGACAACAAAACCATCGCAGGCCTGTGTAATCAGTCTTCTTTAACAGAGTATAAATACCGTTATAGAATTGATAATCACTATAAATAATCACCGTGAACAAATAATTAAATTATTTTCCTAATTAAACACAAAACAACAAAGTAATTTCTCACTCCTTATTAAATATTGTTTGGGCTGTAATCCCCAAGCTGGTGACCCCTAATTATTAATTTCAATTTAATTTATTAATTATAGTAAGCCTACTTTCTTGCCCACATCAAATTGGTGATCCGTAGGCCACTGATATATACTATATATATATATTAGTGGCGTGCATTCAGGGTAAGCTAGGTAAGCGCCGTCAACCCTAATAAAAATCTTATGGATCAAGTAAAGATAATCCCTCCCAGGTCACACTAGTAAAGCAAATCCCTCCCAAAAATGACCAAGTAAAGATAATCCCTCCCAGAAAGTAAAGTAAAGTGAAGCAGTCTGACATAAGGATAAAAATTAAGAGAATCTTTTTTTTAAAAATGATTTATTTGAAAACAAAATTTATTAAAATTCATTTATTACAATGGATCAAGTAAAGATAAGCACCCCCAACCTTTATTAATTAGCTTTATAAGGCTAACTAACGAAAATATCACGACTTAACCAAACCAATCGTTAGGTCAACTGTACGCCCTTGACGATTGGTTAGGTTAGGTCGTGATATTTTCATTAGTTAGCCTTATAAAGCTAACTAAAAAAGGTTGGGGGTGCTTAACTTTACTTGATCCAAAGACTTTAATTAAAGCGGTATTGCGGTAATGCGGTATTACCAACTTTACCAAGTAAAGATGATCCCTCCCAAAAAATGATCAAGTAAAGATAGTCCCTCATTTTTCTGTTGGGAGGGATTATCTTTACTTGATCCAATCTTATTAAAGATATTAAAGTGCGTACCGTATTTTTCAGAACAGTCTACAGTACATACCCACTAGCCAGTTATGAAGTTTGTCATTAGCTACTATAATTATATATGTACAAATTGTAATATGGCGCGTGTGCTCGCACACAATACCACTTACCCTGCACGCTACTGATATATATATATATATATATATATCATTCGACTGTACCGTCATAGGCAAGGTTTAAAGCCTTGGCATGAACTTCCAAAGCCATGAAAAACTCAACTTAACATCGATGACAGAATGTGTGGTTTGCCCATTATCTTGAAGATTGGGATGTGGATGATTTCATGCATTTAGCTGTCTCCGATGAATTTTTTGTTTACGTAACACGTCGGCCTAACTACCAAAATGATCGAGTGTGGGCCACAACACCAGATGAAATCGATGACAATGAACATTATCGCGAATTATTAAAAAGTTCAGACTGTGTTGGTGAGTTTGTTTTGTTCACTGCAAAGAAGCTCATGTGGGTGCTGAAGCCAAATGGTCAGAGTTGGGATGGACAGTATTTTCGTGATATTATTCTATCCCAGCATGTCATTCCTTTTCTAAGAAACCCAAACAATGTTATGGATGTCGATCAGGTCACACTTCTGCACGATAAGGACCCCTGCTTTAAGGCATTAGCCACTCAACAGTTGTTGCGGAACCATGAGATCGATTTCTTTGGAAATGAAGAATGGCCAGGAAATTCTCCTGACCTGAACGTCTGTGAACACATTGGATCAGTTATAAAGGACAAGGTTGAATGTCTTTTGTTTCAAGAACCTGCAGGAAATCGATTTTCGAAGGATACAATGACGCAACACATTGAAACTGTTTTAGCAAATTTGCGTAACGATCAAGATCTATTCACGTCACGTTTGGCAAGCTACCCAAAGCGAATTCAGGCTGTCTTCGAAGCCAATGGCAGGAACACCAAGTTTTAATTGTTTCTCATTAAATGCAGGATTAAATTCTCTTTTGTAAGGTATGTTTAGTTTTATTATACCTCTAATGGTTTAGGCCATGGGCGGGGGGGCTAAGGTTTATTGGAGCCCCGTATATATATATATATATATATATATATAATATAATAGGGTGAGTAGCATGGGCACAAAAGGAGGGAGTGCAATGCAGTTGCAAATGTTGATCAGTGTTGCAAAGGAAACGTTGCAAGATGTTATGCAACAAGGGGAATGTTGCAAGAGGTTGTGCACCAGCAGTGATGGGAATGTTGCAAGCTGTTATGCAACTATGGAGGAGGGGTTATCCCCCAAGTTGCAATGAACTCCCCCAGCAAGCTGGGAGACCTCTTTGGGGGATGAGATGGGACGGCCTCACCCCCCCCCCCCCTAGAAGGTTATACCTAACCTAAGAGAGGGTCTTTGGGGGAGAAGGTGGGACGCCCTCACCCCGAAAAGGATATACCTAACCTGAGAGAGAGAGAGAGAGAGAGAGTTACAAGGAGTTACAAGGAAAAGAAGTACCTCAAAAGGCCTTGCGGCCCATACCGAGGAGGTACCAATGGCAAAGGGTGCCAGGGAAAATTTTCTACACACTCAAATAGTGTGCAAGATTTGGTCTAACCTTTTCTTGAACTGATCCACCGAGGAACTGTTCCTGTTATTAAAAGTTTATTTTTCTTTCAACTATCCTAGCAGTAGTAGAAAACTGGAATGAAAAGTAGAAGGCTCTCTCCCCACCCTCCGCTCCCTCCCTGCCAGAGGCAGGTACGGAAAAAGTTTGAAGAAAATACCTTGACCCTGGAAAAGTAGCCAAGGAAATTTTACAGGAAAGTGGAGAATATATAAATAGCTCTATATTTACCTTGCTCACAGAGACACCGTGCAAGCGAACTCCTGCAGAGTTTTCTTATGTTTTAATCTTAAACTATCAACGTGTTAAAGTAATTCCCACATATACTAGTCCTAAATCGTTTCAAATCCAACTTCTAACCATTGTTGCGAGTTGGGTTATCATTTGAACTAAACATGCTTCTAAAATCGACATCTTTGAACCCGCGTCACGTAAGCGTCGATTGTAGCCCATATGCCTAACGAAAGGATTAACTTTGTGGCATTTTTCGCCAGTTTCCAATCCACCTACCTACTTCCCCACCAATACCCAGCGCGCGCACTTCGGCCATTAGCCGGCGGTGAGGTACCTTATCAAAGGCCTTCTAATCAATCGCCCTACTCTTATCATACTCACTCAACATGACGTAGAAAAACTCGAGCATGATGGTGAGACACGACCTATGCCGTCTAAACCCATGTTGGAGTCCCCAAGTAGATTGTAGGAATCCAAATGGTCAACAATCCTACTCGCTATTATCCCCTCTAAATATTTACCTACAACTGAAGTTAAATGGTGTTATTTATAGAGGTTATTTATAGAGGGAAAGAGAGAGAGAGAGAGAGAGAGAGAGAGAGAGAGAGAGAGAACGGAGGAGGAGAGATGAGTGTTTGTCTGACAAGAACCAAGTGCATATTAAGAGTTCATCCAAGCGCCCGCTGGCTTATAAGATCCTAATCAACCAGTTGGCCTAACTGGTTGAGTTGCCAGATTGCGCTATTTATTTAATTAAAGCATATATTCTGACTTTCCGCCAGTTGGCATATTCCGTCAGCTGGCTTAATCTGCCAGTTGGCATAACCCGCCAGTTGACTTAGAAGGCCTAACCAGCCATTTGGTATAATTAAGTAATAATAATAATAACTTTTATTTAAATACAACCAAAGAATTAAATAAAACACCACCACATATCACTGTTTATTTAGATGAATTATTGGAATGGCATAATCCTAGTCGGTGGTGTACGTGCATTTGTGTTAGTGGTGGACCGGGTATCCGCATCCGCATCATTTTTAACATCCGCATACGCATCCGCACTTCTGACTGCGGATGTTATGCGGATATTACCTCCAATAAATTATGCAATTTACAATTAAATTAGCTTATAAAGTAGCTTATAAGGCCCAGTCATGCACATTTCATGTAAAGTATTAATTATTAATGAACAAACAAATATATAAACCTCAAAATATAAATACCTGGTAACGCAGAAAATTGAATGAAACTTGTTTCATTGAATTTTATGTGGCTGAAACTCTTGAGAAAGTAATTATTTTTATCATAATGAAAACATTAATATTAATTTTAATTCTTATGCATTGCCTGCCATAATAGTAATATCACGAAATTTGAAAAATTATGTCATATATTCATAATTCTATATTATATTGATAGATTAACTAAATATCCGCATCCGCGGATATTGAAAGTAAAGATCCGCACCCACATCCGCATCCGCGGATATTGAAATTAACGATCCGCATCCGCAGATGTTGAAAAACTGACATCCGGTCCACCACTAATTTGTGTGCGTTTGTCCCCGTCAGCTGGCTTAAACCGCCAGTTGGGATAACCCGCTAGTTGACTGAGAAGGACTAACCGGCCATTTGGTATAATTAAATAATAATAATAACGTCTATATATAGAGCCAAAATAATTAAATAAAACACCACCACATCACACTCTTTATTTAGACGAATTATTGGATTGGCATAATCCTAGTCGGGGGTATACGTGCATTTGTGTGCGTTTGTCCCCGTCAGCTGGCTTAAACCGCCAGTTGGCATAACCGCCAGTTGACTGAGAAGGACTAACCAGCCATTTGGTATAATTAAATAATAATAATAACGTTTATATATACAGCCAAAAGAATGAAATAAAACACCATCACATCACTCTGTTTATTTAGACGAATTATTGGATCCAATTTCACGAAATATATTGAAAATAAATATACAATCATATACAAGCGATGGAATATATGCAATAAAAAATAATAATATCATAAGAATTACGAACGAGGAGTATATCTATAATAAAAAATAATAATAATATACAAACCCGGACCTACCTAAATTGTTCATTCTAACGAAGGCCAAACTTTTCACCCCACCCTAAACCTACAGTTTAACGGAGAATCTGGGCCTACCCGAATTGTACATTCTGACGAAGGTCAAACTTTTCACCCCGCCCTAGACCTACGGTTTAATGGGAAATCCAGCACCCCAGCATTTTCTCATTCATCTCTTATACAAAATGCCTTCAAAACAACATTTCTTTTTATTCCAAGAAAGACAAAAAAATACCCGAATTGCTCATTCCGTCGAAGGTCAAGCTATTCATTCCAACCAAGACCTACAGTTTAACGGAGAATCCGGACCTACCCGAATTGCTCATTCTGACAAAGATCAGACTTTTCACCCCACCCTAGACCTACAGTTTAACGGGGATTCCGGACGTACCCGAATTGTACATTCTGACGAAGGTCAAACTTTTCACCCCGCCCTAAACCTACGGTTTAACGGGGAATCCAGCACCCCAGCATTTTCTCATTCATCTCTTATACAAAATGCTCATTCCGTCGAAGGTCAAGCTTTTCATTCCATCCAAGATCTACAGTTTAACGGAGAATCCGGACCTACCCGAATTGTCATTCTCACACTTTCGCTTTCATCATTTCCACATATAATTTTCTTTTCATAATTATGGCTGAGTCTCATAGGCTTACAATTAACTAGGATAAGCTAACACACTTAAAAGGAAAAGAGGGCAGGGGTAAATCAGTACCTTTAGTTTGATTGGGATTAAAAACTATATTCCGATAAGATTAGATGCCAGATTGTATTGAGTAATTCTGTTATTTGCACAATTTTTCGAGCGAATCATCGCAGTGCTGGACATATTTCTTCGCGATTTTACGATATAGTGTTTAGAAGGCAGTGTATGTGTATATATATATTATATATATATATATATGTATATGAATATATGTGTGTGTATATAATATATATATATATATATATAATATGTATATTTCGGGGTACAAGATTAGTTGCCAGAATGTGCTATGCAATTAATTAGTTCTTTTATTTGATCATTTTGCGAAGATTAATTCGAATTATTGCAAACCGTTAAAATATTTTCCACAGTAATGGTTAGACGCAGTATATATATATATATAATATATATATATATATATATAAATATATATATATTATATATATATATATATAAATTATATAATATATAATATATATATATATATTATAAATATATATATATATATTATATATATAGACGCATTTACAGTGTGCGGGGCCTTGGGCAAACTATTTCTGGGGATCTACAGATCTACAGAAGCTAAGGCTAACAAAGACCCTAAGATCCACTCTAAGGTTAGCCCGAGAGAAAGGAAAGAGTAGGGGGTTAAGAGAAGAGAAGAGAATAAGGGGTTAAGTAAGGAAGAACACCTATCTCTCGTGGGTTAACATTCATTCAGAAAAAGAGAAAAAAAGACTCATCATCATCCGCCGGCCACTGCCGACAAGTCAGAGAAATAGTCGGAGAGAATAGGAGAGGGGTGAAAGATGAAAAGAAGTAAAATAAGAACGCTTTCAAACCATGCAAACACAGTCTTAACTCACTGTTATACCATGCAAACTACAAACATGCAAGAAAAGAGAGTTACAGACATGCAAAGTAAGGAGAGGATAAGAAAAAAAAAAGTAGGTAAAGTTAAACAAAAAGTGGGTTAGTTTACGCTACGAGCTACATCTACGTTCGTGTTAGTCTAATTTTTTTTTTTATTGCTGGCATCACACACTGGCATGTCACAAGCTGGCATTAATCGTCAACAGACTCATCCTCGACCACCACACCCCCAGAGCTCCTATGAACTAATTGTTTTTTTATTTTAAACAACGTTAATATTTTTAAAATATCTGTCAAGACGGTTCTTAAACATATTAACGGTGGTAGAATGAACGACTGACGTGGGAAGATTATTCCATTTATCAATTACTTTAAACGTAAAGAAGTTTTTAGCGATATTAGTAATGAAACGTTTGCCACGCAACATAAATCCGATATTACGAGTATTGCTATTATCGAAAGTGAACAATTTGTCAAAATTTACATTACCGATGTTATTAACGATTTTGAAAACTTCAATAAGCTCCCCCCTTAATCTCCTAGTTTCGAGTGAATACAGGTCTAACTCTTTAATCCTATCTTCATAAGGCTTGTTGCGCAATGACGGAATTAGTTTCGTGGCACGACGTTGAACCCTTTCTAACCTATCAATATCCTCACGCAAGTACGGGCACCAAAACTGAACTGCATATTCTAAATGAGGCCTGACTAGGGACTTGTAAAGGGGCAATATAATATCCTTCGATTTAAATTCAAAATTACGCGCTATGAAGCCTAATATCCTATTAGCTTTTGCGCAAGACTCCAGGCACTGGTTCCTAACCTTTAAATCCTTAGATACGCGTACGCCTAAATCTACTTCCTCGTCAACGCTCGCTAATTCCCTATTATCCATCGTGTACGTGTAATTATTGTTGCGAGACCCTATATGCAAAACTTTACATTTGTCTACGTTAAATTGCATCTGCCACTTATCTGTCCACTCCATAATCCTATTTACATCGTCTTGGAGCATATTTCTATCGTCCTCGTTAACAACCTTACCGCCTATTTTAGTATCGTCCGCGAATTTTGACACGTTACTAGTCAATCCTACATCTATGTCGTTAATGTAAATTACGAATAGCGATGGGCCTAACACTGAACCTTGTGGGACACTGCTACCTACATCTAACCACCCCGATTCACTACCATTAACTACGCCCTCTGTCTCCTAGCACGAAACCATTCTTCTATCCAGTTAGCTACCTGACAGCGTATACCGTGGGCTTTGACCTTCGCAATTAGTCTCCTATGCGGAACTGTATCGAACGCCTCTTTAAAATCCAAATAAATAACGTCAGCTGCTCTATGCCTATCGTATTCGCGCACTATTTCGTTATAAAGTTCTAAAAAATTAGTTAAACAAGACCTATGGAGTCGAAACCCATGCTGACTACTATTAATCAAATCTCTTCACATAACAGATATGCACATAACAGATATATTTTTTAACACACACAAAACACACATGCGGAAGCCATTCGGCTTATTAATATGATATTAAACACTATAACTTAACTATGTACATTGTACACATACAGTGTATACAGCCACAATAGTAGGCTACACATTTGTAATGCACTTAATAAACATCTACACAGTTATTGTAATGCACTTAATAAACAGCTACACAGTTGTAATGCACTTAATAAACAGCTAAACTGTACAGCTTACTGTAGTGTAGATAGAGTGTAGATTTGTAATGAATATTACATAGGACGCTTCCTGGCTTTTTGTTTGGAAAACTTCGTGATTGTGTCCTCGAAACTCACCGATGCAACACCTCATGCTCTGTACTCAACAGCGCCAGGGACGAAAGGCGCTCCTGGCCTATTGTGAGGAAGGTAATTTTTGATCAGTTTGAGTTCGAGTATGAACGTTCACCAGAACAATTCGTGACGAACATACACAGGTATATTCTCATTGCTATTTCCATGTTTGGGAATGTCCCTTTCAGTTCGTTTGTGTTCATATGCCGATAAAATCTGTTGCACGTGTCTTCACGTTCCGTCTGGGATTCTGTTTCACTTTCGGTGAGTTTCAATGGGGCAGCGAACTGCACAACTTCTGTTACCAGCTCTTTCTCCAGATCAGCCGGATAGCATTCTACTAGATGGTCAACTGACCGTCGAAGACTGTCGATGTCCAGGACTAGAAGGAAATACAAAAATCCAAATCTTTTCTGCAGAACAGCGTACGCTTCTAGACGAGTGTTCAGAGTGGTACACAGTTCAACAATTATCGGTAGAAATGCAGTGGTCCGAAATGAATCTCTTGGTGTTAGGTTCGTATCTTCGGCAGTTCCGATTTCGTCATGATGGCGCTTTCTCTTCTTTGTGCGTTGAGTCGATTCTTTGTATACTCGATGACCACACTTTACGATGCCCTGGTCCTCGAATTCGTCAAATCATGATCTGAGATCTTCAACAAATTGCAGCAGTGATTTCAGCAAGAGGGTGGCTGAGTCTAACGACATTCCTTGTTTTTGCGGAAATACATTTGTTTTTTGAAATCGTTCGAGAATAGTGTTCCATAAAACCAATAAAATGGCTGTTTCGAGTTGTTGAAGCTGTTTAGACAATCCCCTGGCTTCGATCCTGGCTTCCGCAGTTTGGCTGGTATCTGCTGCTAGCTCATCCAGTACCACGATATTCTCGGCGTAGCCTTCGGTTAAAGATTGGACGGCATCTGATCTGGCTGACTAGCGGGTATCGGAGAGACCTTTGTCGACCTTTAGTTTCTCACTACGGGAACTACTATCGAGAACCTCTACATATCGACGCCATCGGCATGTCGAGGAGACGAGAAACGTGTAGACATTCTGAATAAGCATAAACAATTCAACGGCTGCTGTGCAACTGTCCACTGCTGATTTACCCACAAGATATAGTGAGTGGCACATGCAAGACGAGTCTCCTGAAAATGCAGCTGTTGAAGTAGCGGAGGCAGCTGCTGGGCTTGCTGAACGCACTGACGTAGACGCGTCTTCTGAAAACGCAGCTGCTGAAGTAGCGGAGGCAGCTAGTGGGCCTGCTGAAGGGGCTGACTTAGTTGCTGATGATTTAATCCAATTAGTCAGTTTCGGCACCGTCGCAAGAAACTCTTCTCTGCGCTTCTTATCCTTACGCTTTTCACTACCGGGTTTATATTTCCTCCTTCGATCCGGGTCACGGCTCGTTTCCATGTTGTACGTATTACAATGCCATCAATAAGAACATAAATCATGAATCTGCAACAGAAACAACAAGAAGTAAGTTAGTAACATTAGAAATGAGTAACATTAACAAGAACAACAAATTAAACACCATCAAAGCGGATAAAACTCGGTAAAACTCGTCGCAGATGGCAAATACGTGACGTTTAATTTTTTTCAATTGAAATTTGCGGGGCCCATCAGGCGCGGGGCCTTGGACATTTGCCCGGTGCACCACCCCCTAAATGCGGCCCTGTGTGTGTGTGTGTGTGTATGTGTGTATATATATATATATACACCGAGATAATCCACAAGATTAGGTGCCAGATGCGCTATTTATTTAATTTGTATATGTTTAATGGAGAAGCGATGTTTTCCGTATAATTAATTTCTTTATTATGTACATATTATTAAGGAAAAGTGTAGTTTGTAGATATTTTCCTCGTTCGTGTGAGACGAATTTATTCAGCCTGTCTTAAAACACAACTTTATCTAAAAACAGTAATCAGCTAACGCTTACCGTTAAAATAGTATTTATAGATGCATTTAGTATGGTCTATACAAGTAATGTAGTTTTCTATGCATATTTATAAAGAAAATGGAATTTTGTTTAAGGGGTTTTCTTAATTGTTCATCGAATTACTGTATACAACACATTTTTACGTTAAAGGGTTTCAACATTTCTAACACATATAGGGTCATAGACAAGGGGGAAAGATGGACTGAGGAAGATTCAGAATGAATTGTCGACGTGATGTATCGTGTTAATTTTAACTACTCTAGGAGTGATTCAGGCAATGAGAGTGTATAACAGACTTTGATTTTACCCAGAAGATGGAGGACGAATGAAACCATATTCAACTGCAGGTCCGGGCAATTGGAACGCAATATTGACTAAAAACTGTAAAATGAATTAACTACGCCTATATACTGGATATGGAGAAGATCCCACTTTCTCAAACAAACATAATACTTAGAATATTCATTATAGCTTTTGCAGGGCACAACCAGTAAATACGGCAGCTACCAAAAAAGTTACCAAAAACCTCCAGTACTCATTTACAAAACAATTTAAGCGTAGAGACTGAACAGCATTTCATAAAGGTGGGTTGTTTTTCAAGAATCGAGCATAGATCAGCTCCTCTGTAATTAATCAACCAGCTTAACCTTCGTGTGAACAGTGACCGATGGCTTAGAAGGTGTCAGTCAGTCAGTTGGCTTAAGCAGCCAGGTGACACAATGTATATATCGTCGTTTACACATATACGTTCATAGAAACCCGCAAACAATTCACTCCGTCATTAACCGTTTACACTAGGAAGAGAGAGTTACAAAGAGTTACAAGTACACTAATTTCAGCTCTTGAGATATGGCAGGAATGAGGAAATTAAACAGACTGAGCCTGTGTAAGGGGGTTCCAAAAAACCTTAGCCCCCCATTTGCAGCTTACATGTTTACTTATATCGAAATAGTTTTTAGTGATTATAAAAACATAAAATTCTTTATTTATTGCAGGTATTAAAATTACTCTAGCTGATAAAGTGATAATATAATGGCTTCTCAATTAATTGGTGATTCGGAGAGGCAACGTGTGATAGATCGCATACGAGCAATAACATTTCGGGAAGCTCGTGATGCTGGAGCCACCTTTATAGCATGTTCATGGGTTGCCAAAAAGTTGCGAAGAAGTGAGGACTTCGTCAAAAGAAATTGGAATAAAACTTTGGGTGAATGTGAAATGGATACAACCAAATCTGGGCGCTCAAATTTGCCACTCTCTCAGGAAACAAAGGACATCATTGAAAGCGGTACGCGTAAGCGGAAAACAGCTGTGCTAAACTTTCTAGAGAGATCGAAGTGTTGAGAGGAAAGATTATTAGTGGTGAGATCATTCGAATGTACCGTCATAGGCAAGGTTTAAATCCTTGGCATGAACTTCCAAAGCCAAGAAAAACTCAACTCAACACCGATGACAGAATGTGGTTTACCCATTATCTTGAAGATTGGAATGTGGATGATTTCATGCATTTAGCTGTCTCCGATGAATTTTTTGTTTACGTAACACGTCGGCCTAACTACCAAAATGATCGAGTGTCCGCCACAACACCAGATGAAATCGATGACAATGAACATTATCGCGAATTATTAAAAAGTCCAGACTGTGTTTGTGTGTTTGTTTTGTTCACTGCAAAGAAGCTCATGTGGGTGCTGAAGCCAAATGGTCAGAGTTGGGATGGACAGTATTTTCGTGATATTATTCTATCCCAGCATGTCATTCCTTTTCTAAGAAACCCAAACAATGTTATGGATGTCGATCAGGTCACACTTCTGCACGATAAGGCCCCCTGCTTTAAGGCATTAGCCACTCAAAAGTTGTTGCGGAACCATGAGATCGATTTCTTTGGAAATGAAGAATGGCCAGGAAATTCTCCTGACCTGAACGTCTGTGAACACATTGGATCAGTTATAAAGGACAAGGTTGAATGTCTCTTGTTTCAAGAACCTGCAGCAAATCGATTTTCGAAGGATACAATGACGCAACACATTGAAACTGTTTTAGCAAATTTGCGTAACGATCAAGATCTATTCACGTCACTTTTGGCAAGCTACCCAAAGCGAATTCAGGCTGTCTTGGAAGCCAATGGCGGGAACACCAAGTTTTAATTGTTTCTCATTAAATGCAGGATTAAATTCTCTTTTGTAAGGTATGTTTAGTTTTACTGTACCTCTAATGGCTTAGGCCATGGGCGAGGGGGTTAAGGTTTATTGGAGCCCCGTAGAAGGCTATGTGCAGTGGAGAGCGCAAGAGAGCAACTCGCTCATACACCAAACCATGCCTAGAGGCGGGGCCACCAGCGCGAACATCGTGTGAAGAGATACACTAGCAAAATATACAAATGGTCAGTACGAATTGTTATCATCACGTAGGGTATAAAGAACAGAAGTCGTACGCCCCACCACGAGGCGTCAGAAATTACAAAGTCCTCACCGGGCTCGATCTTACGACCAGCACCCAACGTCTTAACCACTAGGCCACCAAGGGTATCCATTTATCTACCAACCAACTGTGTGGAAGGATGAACAGCGGGGTTTTGCTGCTCGCCGTCACAAGGTATCGTTCTCGGGACCAATGGAATCGTAATCAGCAATGCTATTCCCTACACCACCGAATTCCATAAGGAAGTTTAGTAAAAAACATGTTGAAAAGGTGCATACCGGGAAGATATAAACCTATATAATGCCAATTACCTTTGGAATGCCCCAGACACAAGAAGGATGTACCAAATAACTGTATAATAGAGATAAAACTATGAAACATTTACCAAGATTGCAACCGATTGAAGGTCCATAAGAAGTCCTGAAGACTGGGCCAAAGCGTGTCTGGCAGGCAACGAAAGACAAACTCTTGGGAGTGGAGATGGAGTAATTCATTTTTAAGAACATAGAAGATTGGGGCCTCCTATCCAGCAATAATTATGAAATACTTCGACACACACACACACACACACAAACATTTTATTCATGCAGTTATCCGTGGTTCACTGTCGCCAACTGAATTAACATGACTTACTAATTGTTACCATTGTGCACTTATCTGTGATCGTGACATGGAGTTGATTTGGTTGTGTTTACATTCGCGAGTCCCTCCAGCCATCCCACCACAATGCACCTCCTGAAGGGTATAACTTAATTGTAGAATGGAAAGACATCTCTTGAAATTTAATATGTAAGAACAATTTGCCTACTCTCTCAAATAATTCTCTTTTCATAGCCCTCTGCAACCAACACAGTGCTCTCATGTTCACTTATTGCCTAAGAGACTTACATTTAACTCTATGCTTTTGAAATAAACGCTTCGCTATTGAGATTACGGCACATATGTGTCCCAGCGAAATAATAATATAAATTGTACAATGATGCAACGTTTCTACAAATACATCTAAATGTTTATATAGGTATCGTTTAGTTGTTGGAAAATTAACCCCAAAATGGGTCATTTAAGTGACTATAGTTACTAACATATCTAATTGTGAATACCAATAACCCCTAAACTTTTAAGTTCAAAGAAACGTATACCGGTCGTCAAAGGGTTAAGCCGATGTGTGTAAATAATGTGCTTAAGTAAGATTTAATTGCAGCTTTAACTGATAACTCATCTACCTTGAGAAAGTCCCCTTTAGCCAGCCAAATGCATGGTTAGGCCATCATGCTCTACAGTGACTAAAATTAGAATTAGGTTTATTTGGTGTTGTCTTTCAAGCGAGACAGTGTTTGATTCTGTGTAATCTGCATGTTGCACTCAGGTGAAGGCACGAGATGCTCTCATGCACTCTCCCATACATAACAAGGTACATCCGGCTCATCTGGTATTGTACTGAGACAAGCAGCTTGACTTCTTTGAAGACTTCAACTTTGACTTTTGTGGCGGTCCTGAAAAACGACCATTTAAGTCTCTGGCAATATCCCAGGACGTATCATAACGTAGTGGGCTAGTGTTACTATTGCGCTGTAGTATTACGGATTTCGGCTCCATGCCGGGCGCATAATGCCGACCTGTGCTACCCCTTGCCTTTCACAACCCTCACAGTTTCTAAGAATCATAAAATTGGGGATCTTTCTTGTCAATACTTTAAAACTTGATGCACCAAGTTTCAAGATAAGTCTTTCCATTCTACATTTAAGTTATACTCTTCAGGAGGCTTCTTATCGTCGGTCGCTGAGGAAGTTCAGAGAAAACGATACATGAAGATAACTAATAAAAATAAATAAACGAGATTTGCCTGAGATTTGCCTGAGATTGAAGATATCACAGTTCCTTAATGGTCTTAAATAATGTACTATTGCATTCAGGATACTTTTGGCTACATTTTTTGGGCATAAGGGGAAAAATGCATCAATACACTGATTTAGAATATAGCTGTATGTTTGATTTGGTGTTAGCACTTCTTTAAATTAACTTGACTGAGTAATATGGCATTGATGGAGTGCGTTTAGAAAATAGTTGCCAGATTCTCTGCAGGTGTGTCTATGTTTACGACTTCAAAAAGTAAATCGTCTGTCAGGTACGACTTTTCAAAACTCTTGTTTAACCCCGTCACAATGTCCATGGCTGTGTCATAATGACCGATTCCTAGCATTACATTTGTACTATAGTAATGTACCTCACTGAACAGGACTTATCGCATAGTATTGTCTAAGGTTATGTCTAATTTTTCACACTCATCGATTCTTCTAAGGATCAGAAATATGATTTGCTCATTTTCAAGAGTTAAAGATTTGGGACCTACCTGGAGTTCACGTAAACCCACCTCATACGAATCACTCTCAAATTCAATAGGTCCGTGGAGTTGTTAGGATGTAAAGACAGAGAAGAAGAGGACGGGAGTGTGACATAGAAGTGGCTAGGAGCCATGTTGCAAGCTATTTAAGCTTCATTATTGCAGCAGCTTTTATATAGGTGTTGAAGCTTTCTGGATAACTTAGCCACTTCACCAGGTACATTTTTCTCTTTCCTGAACCTTTGCTGCCTAAATGTTTTTCAATTTTAAACACACTTTTTCCGAAATTAAATGTCACTTTCTGCAGCTCCTCGCGGTAAAAGCCTCCAGCGATCTCTTCCCCATTCAAATATTCAACGTAATACATCATTATCTCGAATTAGGTCTCATAGCACTAACTTTAAATAGCTCACTTCACCATCCTTCTTTAAATCCCTTCGCGAATTTATTTCCCGAATGTGATAACTTTACATAACACTGGTCTACAGCCACAATGCTTCGGAAATAAAAGTAGTCAATCTTTACTAATTTTGGGTCACTGAATACGAAAATGATGCCTAAAATTGCCAATTGGCTCTAGTTATAAAGAAATCAGGCAACCCTGCACCCTACTAACTGGACTGCATCTGTCGCGTAATATGTAGACGCCTGTGACACATCGATGCATTGACTCTATTGCGCATGCGCGTAGTTATATTTTTTTTATTTTAATAAATTAATGTAAATATATACATATATATACAATAAAATGTAATTTTAAATTTATCTATTACATTATGTATTTGTAAATTATTTATTAAAAAATAGATTGGATCATTTTAACATATTGCTTCCCATAATGTTTTTGATATTAATATAAATGGAATACTAACCTAACTTAACCTTACCTAATTTAAAATTATTAAAATACAATGTAATTACATTAATTTATTAAAATAAAAAAAATATAACTAGGCGCATGCGCAGTAGAGTCAAGGCGTCGATGTGTCACAGGCGTCTACATATTACGCCACAGCATCAGCTCATTCGCGGAAGTCACAGTGCACCCTTGTCAAACTCTTTTTAGTGTTTGCTTTTGAAACTGAATTTTTTTCAGCCTGATTTGAACAGTGTAGATAACTTCTGTTATGTTTGTGGAGAATTGACTTTTGCATCACAAAAGCGTGCTATAACCGCCGTGATTAGGAAAGCCTATCACCTTTATTTTGGCTGTAAGATTGGAGATCAGGACAAGAGCTGGGCCCCACACATATGCTTCAATACTTGTGCAACAAACCTTCGCCAGTGGTTGAATCGGAAAAGGAAATCTATGCCTTTTGCAGTGCCAATGGTGTGGAGGGAACTAACAGATCATGTCAGCAATTGTTACTTCTGCATGGTGCCTCCAGTCAAGAAAGGTATTTGCAAGAAGAAAAAGTGGATTTTACAATATCCGAATATACCCTCTGCTATACGCCCGGTACCTCACGGCGAAGGACTACCCGTTCCTGAGCCCTCGCACTCATTCTCCCTGGAGTCAGAGGACGAGGAGAATGAAGGAACCTGCGAAACTTGTGAGCCTTCAACTTCACAAGACCCTGAATTTGTTTATAACTTGACATCTTCTAAACCGCACATGATAACTCAGAATGAATTAAACGACCTTTTCAGAGATTTAGAACTGCCAAAGAGTAAGGCAGAGCTGTTGGGCTCCAGATTGCAGCAGTGAAATCTCCTCGGTGAAAATGTTAGAGTGTGTAAGTTTCGTGACCGTCAAAAAGATTTTATCCCATTCTTCATCATGGAAGGTGACCTTGTAGCTTGCAACGACATCGATGGTCTGATGGCAGCTCTCAACATTATTCACAATCCTGATGAGTGGAGACTGTTCATTGATTCATCGAAGTTGAGTCTAAAAGCTGTTTTGTTGCATGTTGGCAACGTATTGCCATCAATTCCAGTTGGTTATGCAGTCCACATGAAGGAAACATATGACAACATGAAGCAACTTTTGAACTGCATAAACTATGACAAACATCAGTGGCATGTTTGTGGTGACTTGAAAGTTGTTGCTATCGTGCTTGGACTGCAGCTAGGCTACACTAAGTATTGCTGTTTTCTGTGTGAATGGGATAGTCGGGCTAGGACTTCTCATTACATCAAGAAGGATTGGCCACTCCGACACTCATTGGAACTTGGAACAAAAAATGTTCAGTATCGTCCACTTGTAGAATCGAGCAAGATTTTGTTACCACCCTTACACATCAAACTGGGCGTCATGAAAAATTGTGTTAAGGCTATTGATAAAACGGGGGCAGGTTTAAGTACATCGGTGGTAAATTCCCAAAGCTCAGTGAAGCAAAAATCAAGGATGGTGTATTTGTTGGTCCACAGATCCGCGAGCTTCTTAGAGATGAGGAGTTCGACCGTATCCTAGGTGGTGAGGAGAAGACAGCGTGGAATGCTTTCCGGTTAGTAGGAAACAATTTTCTCGGAAATACCAAAGCTGACAATTACAGAGAGCTGGTAGAAAACCTGTTGTTGTCCTATCAAAAAATGGGCTGCAATATGTCTTTAAAGATACATTTCCTCCATTCGCACCTGGAATTTTTTCCGGCCAACTGCTGAGCAGTCAGCGATGAACATGGTGAACATTTCCACCAGGATATCTCAGCGATGGAGAAACGCTACCAGGGGAAATGGAGTCCATCATTGTTAGCAGACTACTGCTGGACAATAACAAGAGATGCTCCAGAAATTGAATACAAGAGACAAGCAAAGAAGCGACGGGTTGAATCAATATAAGTGACTGCATTATACAGGTATGTTACTAATATATGGTATACATATACGCAAAATGTGTACCTTACATTTTCTTGGAAACTGTAGCCAATCGACTGTTTTTATGGTCATATTCGTTTTTAGCACCCCAAAATCCATAATAGGAAACACATTTTATCTCCGAAGCACAAACTTTTTCAAAATTTGTAGACCAGTGTAATCATTGATTTTGAAATGCTTAGATTGTGGTGCCGGTGCTCCATCTCTTCTCACCTCTGGGCGCGCACCTCTCTAAAACTTCTTTAGGTGTTGTGCCAATTGTACGGTGGTGTGAACGGTTGTATGACGACGCCAATGACCACAGAATGTTCATATATCTGTATGTGTTTTTATGTGTAAAGAGACCTTATGTACAAAACTGTTAGTGTAGTACCTGATATTAAACTCTGTCAGCATGTTCTGAAAAGCGCGGCCAATAAACTCTTTCCCGATATCCATACAAAAAGAGCCACGAACCCTATTTTCTTTTAACATCAGCGTTTTGGTAGCTTTAGCAACTGTTTCAGGCGATTTATTTTTCAGTGAAATTAACCTCAGATATCTAGAGAATACATCTATTATGAATAGGATGTAGCGGTAGCCATCATTATACACTGAATATCTTTGCATGTCTGTTAAATCCGCTTGCCAAATAGAGTCAATCGAAGCCGCTGTTGTCTTGGCCGTTTTAAACCTTTTTCTCACCGGTTTATGAAGTGTATAAGCATCCTGCTCCCGCAAAAACCTCTCAACATCTTTTTTCCCTACTCCGTAAACACCTCTGTACAGTCTATTAACGCCGCCATAGGAGGCGGGGTTAGAAATGTCATAATAGCGTTTACTTAATATGTTAGCCATTTGCGTATTTTAGAGACACGTGGATAAGGTTGGCCGTTTGTTCTCTTCTTTCTCCTCTTCAGAGACGCTACTGCTGGGGGCGATGGCGTACTCAGTTGTGACACATGCGAGACTTGATCCAAGTCTTTTAACCTATTCAGATTACCTATCAATGTTTTGGGGACATTTATTTGTTGTAGTCTTGCTTTAATATGCTTCCATCCTGTTGGTGAGGGCCTGTCCCACTTTCTCACCAGATCATGACAATGTCAACGATGTTGGATCCTTGTACCCTTGTTCCTTCAACAATGACCTCGCCTGTATCGGCCCACTGTATGATGGGGTCCTCACTCAATAGATTATAAAGACTTAAGCCTTTATTCCTCAATGTATGTGGGAGACTGTTTTTAATACATGTTCGATGTGTTGTTTCCGTTATTCTTTGGTTGGTCATCTCTAACGTCGGGCCCAGGTCCTATGTCGCCATGCTCAGTTGCTCGCGCTGTGCCTAATAACCACGGGGAGCTCTGTCGGATTCTTATAATCTTCGTACTCATGAAGAAATTTCTGCAAAGCCTCTTGGTACAAGATCCTTTTCTCATCAGGTGACTTTTCACTGTTTAATAGGGCTAGCAACTCGCTTTCCATTCTTTTAAGCCTACTTTTACGGGGTTCTAGAGCCGTGTCTGGAATCTTTGAACTTTGCAATGAAGCATACACCTCGTGCGGAATCACTACCACCTTCTTCATTATATTAATCTAGTCAGTAAAGGCCCAAAACTGAAAATAAGATGGGAGGAATGATCCTCCTCTTTGTACAATAATTCGCTTTTTCTTCCCCACAGTTTGACTTTTATGAGCGAGCGCACGTATTATGTTCTTGTAACGACGTAAGCGAGCCTTCTGAGGGGGTTTCATTGGCACATTACATTTTATAACATTAAGACAGATTTCACAGATGCATTTTAAAAAGTCGGAGTCGATATTTTTAACAAACATCTGTTGCAGTGCCCGGGGCAATCGTTGATAGATTTTTATTAATTCACGATATTTCTTCAGCCTATTTGTCATTCTGGAATATACACCGTTTCAGGTTCGTTTGGGAATATATTCGTTCTTAGAAGCACCCTAAACGTGTTTCGCGGGTGAAGGTCACAAAGCAAATATCCATAACGCTGACTTGTGGCTTCTTTATAAACCTCCAAAAACTCCTTACGCTGATTCGGGAACATTTGATTGGCTAATACCCCAATTTGTGACACATCTCTACGTTGTGCGAATAAGACTAGATATTGTGTATTTACGACACATCGCGCATGTATCTATTTTTGAAAAATAGATTCTGTTGATGAAGAATACGCTTATGTTAAGATGGTGGGAGAACACTGTAAATGTCTCGGCAAACGTTTTATTTCCAACATTCGTCAATTACAACTGTATGCTCATTACCTTTAACGAATTAACGTCATATACACCTTTGTGGAACAAAATTTCATCTTGGTACTCGTTGAACACTGACTGATACGTCGAATAGCACCATATTACTTTATGCACAAATTTTGAGAACATCCCCCTTATCTTTAATGATTTTAAGCATAAATACAGTTTTCCACATCCTGTAGGGCCAGATATAATACATGTGGAGGGGCTTGTGAACCTGAATTTTTCTACAGATTCCATCTCTAACACGTCACACCCCTAAGTGGGTCATTTACAAAAAAAAATTTTGAGTGCTGCTCCTTATATTTTGTTTTCTTCTTCCACAGAACCGTGAATGACGACGATGTACAGCCCCCATCATCGATATCACAGATGAACCCGATGACCGTAGCTACAGAATCCTTCCCCGCTGACGAACCCTCACCAGCGACACCTGTAGCATGCGACATTCAAAGCGGAAGCATGATGAAGAACCCTCCACGTCAGGTATAAAGCGTGCCAGGATTGCGCCGGTTGTTAGAACCTCAATAATACAGCCCCAGCCATCTACGTCTTACGACACAACCCCCACAATTGTACCTTCCTCAAATATGCACCCATTATTCCCGTTTATTCCTGGCACTTCCTCCACAGCAGCAACAGCTTCTCATACTGTGGAAGATGGTATAACATTCGAGTTGGTGCGCACCGCTACCCCCACCCCTGCCCTGACTAGAAATCGGTACGTGGCTAGGGTTGACCCTGGATCCCTGTATACCAACAGTGTTGGACTGCGACGCGTAGTTGAACGTATTGTGGAGTTTGTCCTTTAGGACAGCGACGAATGTGAAGTCCGGACGAGGTTGCCCTTCAGGTTCGGGTCAGATAACGGGGACGTAAATGATTTTTGGGTAGTAATAACGGTCAGACGTTTGGCGGCTGTAGACATAGAATATATCTCTCAAAGTAGTACAGCCTTCAATATGGACAACCTCATGGTAGACATTGACAGAGTATTCCGTGTTGCGGGTCATAGTACCACACCTTATACTCTTAATTTCAATTTTCCGCTTATTTACAAAAAGCATTTAAACGTCGATCGTGGTTGCAGCTTTATAGCAATAGTCTTAGCTCATATGTTCACTGTGCTAAATACATGGACGCAAAAAATTTGGCTGCCTACGGTTGTGCAGCGTGCTCGTAAACTGGCTTCAGATTGTAAACTTGAGCTTGAGTGTAATATGGGTCCTGAAGAACTGAGAAGGGCTGAGCAGGAAGTGAATGCGCGTATAGTCGTATTTGGAATGGATGATCTTCGTAGGACTGTGTATGTTTTTAAAAGCTGCGTGAGAGATCGCGCAAGACCTCTACTTATTTTAGGATTGTCATGAACATCGTATCTCCCCATCCGTAACATAAGGGCTCTCTACGCTAATTATGATAAAAGTCGAAAATATGGAAGGCATCATGATTTGTGTAAGGGATGTCTCGAGTTTGCTGATAATATAGTGAAACATTGTAAGGATTGCTTCATGGTATGTGAGCAGTGTTAAAGCCCCAAATGTGAAAGTCGTGTAGTTGAAACCGAGAAGAGGGAATGTAATGTGTGTAGACGTACATTTTTCAATAATACATGCTTTGAACTCCATAAATCAATTGGCACTTGCAGGAAAATGAGGATTTGTAAGTGCGGTATGTTTCACATGATGGATAATTGGGGGAATTTGAAACATAAATGGGATGAAATTCACTGTTCTATATGTCATGAAAAATATAAGGCGGATGGAGTGAAGCATGTATGTCATATGAAAGATGCTAAACCTAAAAATAGCCCTTATATAACCGTGTACTACGATATAGAAACTTACAAGAACGCTGAAACCAAAAAGGTTATTCCACATTTACTCGTAAGTCAGACTATCTGTGATGAGTGCATGGAGATCGAGTGTGGCGATTGCCACAAATGTGGAAAACGGACAAACGTTTTTAAAACGACTGCACACGGCAACCCTGTGAAACCCTTTGTATCCTGTATCGTCAAATTAGCGGACAAGTTAAAAAAAATGACTGTATATTCTTGCTGATAACGGAGCAAAATTTGACACACGGTTCCTTTATAAGGAGTTGCCTGAACACGAGCTGTCTGCGATATTTACAGGTGATCCCTTGAAAGGAGGCAACAAACTAATACAGATGCAGATAAGAGGTAATGTACAGTTTAAAGACACCCTGCTGTTCACACTTTGTAAATTAGCAAAGCTACGCAAGGTCATGGGCGTAGCTGCTGAAGTTTCAAAAGGGTATTTCCCTTACACATTCCTCACTAACGAAACTTTAAATTACTTAGGACTACCTCCACCCAAACATTACTTTAACTACCACAACATGAGTGATAGTGAGCGTGAAGCTTTTGACCTCTCCTACAACAGTTTTAATGAAGCTAGACCATACAGTACAGCTGATGAATGTGAATGCTATTGCGTGAATGATGTGCGTGTGCTTAGGGTATGTTTCCAGACATTTAAAAGGATGTACATAACCCATTTCAAATGCGATCCGTTGCAAGTCACGACCACGATCGCCTCATTATGTTTTACAGTGTTCAAGAATAACTTCATGCCTAAAGACACCTTAGCAATCATTCACAGAAACAACCCCCGCAGTTATGGGCACGAGGGTATTTACTGGCTCATGCACATACAGCAACAGACCGGGGGTACACATAAAACATCCCCGCAACACGGGTGAAGCACCCGTTAAGGTCAATGTTCGTGTTTTTTTGGTTGTTGTTGTTGTTGTTGTTGTTTATCCGATCAGCCCACCCTGCTCGACCAAGCCGGCGGCACGCAGGTAACCGATCGCCCTCTCCGGAGTGGACCAGAGGTTCAGCGCACTAGTGATGTTGTGTTGTGTTCGTTGTTGTACTAGAGCGGTGCAGTCTCTCATAATGTGTTCAATTGTTTGTGGTGTGTTCTGGCACAGGTGGCAGGTGTCGTCTATGGAGTTGTCTAGTCTGTGTTTATATGTCCGTAAGTTGGGGTGATGACCACATCGGAATCGTGCTAAGTTAACTCGATCCGATCTGCTCAGGCTGATCTCTGACCTGTTAATGGGTGGCGGCTTCGCACCTAGGACCGCATTCGGACCGAGTCGTGTCAGTGCTTTGTGGGTTTGGTGTGTGTGTATGTGTTTTCTGTACTGTGTGATGTCTGTGGGGCGTGGTATGGAATGGAGTATTTGGTTATAATGTCTCTCTGGTGTTACCTTAATGGTGCGAAGTGTTGGTGCATGATTGTACATGTAGTGGCAAGGGTGTTGTGGGTTAGTTGTCGCTGCTGCCATGAATTGTGTTCCCCTCATGTCTAAATGTTCCCTAACTTTCAGTATTTTTGTTTCTGTATGCAGGTGTTCTATTGGTGTTGTTTGAGTGCATCCTGTAATGATACGAAGCGCGTTGTTTTGTATTGTCTGTAAGGTGTTTATGTGTGTGTTTGAGATAATGGGTGCCCAGCATGGGCTAGCATAGTCCATAACTGAGCGAACATATTGTTTGTATATTAGTGATGTTGTTTTTTTTGGTTGATGGCCTAAGTGAGGATCCAACCACTGGTGAGAAGACTTTATTCCTTTAACGGCTGATGATGGCATGGTTCCCGCGCGCTCAGTGTGCCTTCACATGGTACCTCCATGGAAGTTCCCCTGCCGACAACCTCGGATGGACCCGTAACCGCGATCAACTTATAGGTTCCCAGTTCACTCACAAGTTCGTGTGGGAGCATGAGTATGATGCACGGATAGAAACAGATGACCAGTACCAGGAAGAAATAAGGGCCATCAAACGTTCATTGGTGTTAGAACCCCTCAAATGCAGTAACAGCTTGTTTGGAGGGAGTACAAACCCATTCAAGCTATACTTTCCGCCTACTTAGGGCGTGAAACTCCATTACTACGACTTCTGCTCTATATACTCCTACGTAATGAAAAACAATCCGTACACCGTAGGTGCGCCTGAAAAACTGGTGGGTCCCACCATACCACCCATCGATCAGTTTTCAACTAACTTGAATGAGCGCTACTTTGGACTCTCTTTCTTAGACATGTTCCATCCTCGCGATTTATGGATGCCGATCTTACCCGTCGTTATAGATCACAAGCTCATGTTTCCCCTGTGCGTAAAGTGCGCAGAGGAGAACAACGGTGATTGTAACCATACAACCTACCAGCGTAAGATCAGAGGTGTATATACAAGCCCTGAGATGGCCCTAGCCGTTCGCCATGGGTTCAGAATATTGAAGATATATGAGGTGTGGAGGTTTCAGAAGCTACCCAACCTTTTCACACCATATATAAACGCTTTTTTGAAGGATAAGGTAGAATCATCGGGATATCCGCGAGTGGTTGGTAAAGATGAAAAACGGCTTATATTTAGCGTTAACTTGCCCATGAAGGTATACAGCTTGACCGTTCCCAAATTGTTAAGAATCCTGGCAAGCGCTTTAGTGCAAAGTTGTGTCTAAACAGTCTTCGGGAGACATTTTCACAGAATACTGGCAAAGGGAACGTTCATTTGGCACAAAGTTATAGTGAAGTATGGGATTATGCCAACGCTCCCGATAAAGCAGTTATGGAGATCGTGAATGTAGGTAATACTTACATAATGAAGTACAACATCACCGAACTAGCCACAGACACCTCACAGGTTAGAAACATACCTGTAGCCACTTTCACAACGGCCTACGCCCGCATCAAGCCTTAGGGACTACTGCACTCTCTTGGGCGGAGGGTGCTGTACGCTGACACAGAGAGCGTGATATTCACAGCGAGGGAGGGTGAATACATGCCTGCTATTGGGGAATTTCTCCGAGAACTCACTGACGAGATCAAGGATGAGTATGGTGATGGTGCATACGCTGACTCCTTTGTATCAACAGGGCCAAAACTTATGGAGTATGGGTGAGGGTGGGGGATGATATGAAGTATATCGTGAAGGCTAAGGGTATCACGCTTAACCATACGAACCGTCGAGTCGTTATCTTTAACCCTTTAAGGACGACTGGTACAAATTGCTAACGTTTCAAATACACGCATTCATAACTTAACACTACAAGAAATTCAGGGCTTAAAGGGTTAACTCGTTGAAAGATCTAGTGTGCTTGGAAGATGAGTGCGACCAGCCACCACAACTGACTGTGGGGACCTACATTTTTCGGGCGCAGAAACTGGGGTGTGTGTAGGAGCTTAGGGGCACGAAGGTATGCTGTAACATCTTAATCCTTGATTGTATTTATATGTATGTGTATTGGTAACGATATTTTTATTTATTACGCATACATCAAAGACTGTAAATTCATTTTCAATAGCGAGTATTATCAACAGGTTTTTGGGATGGCCATGGGCAACCCCTTGTCGCCCCTCCTCTCCAATAGTTATATGGAGTTTTTCGAAATTACTTACATTCCGAGAATCCTGGGGGTCGGCATCCCATGGTTGCGGTATGTCGACGATATTTTGTGTATCTGGCCCATGAATCGTAACCTGGATGACTTCCTCCTTCAGTTAAATGATCAAGTCCCGTCCATTAAGTTTACTTTAGAAGTGGAACAAGACAACTCACTCCCGTTTTTGGATGTGCGTGTACATAGGGAAAGCCCAGGTTTTAAGTTTATTATCTATCGGAAAAAACAAACAATTTGTCCTACGTACACTTTTACTCGGGACATGACACCCCCATTAAGAAGGCCATATTTTCTTCAATGTTTCCCTGCGCTCTTAGGATCGCCAGTCCGGAATACATCGATGCTGAATTGGAAAAAATCAACGGTATTGGAAGTGATCTGTGCTACCCACCTGCCTTTATGGAATCTTGTCTTAACAAGGCAAAACGAACCTTCTATCGTGTGAATAATAACACTCGTACTTTGTCAAAGAATACTTTAGTACTTCCATTTTTCCCGAGCTTTTTAGGCCTTGCTAATGTACTTAAACTTTTGGATATTAATGTAGTATTTTCATATAACAATATTGTGAAAAATATCATAGTAAAAAATAGCCCTACAAATAATTCAGGCATTATCTATAAAATTGGTTGTAAATAATGTGATTTCCTCTTACATTAGTCAGACGGGAAAGGATTTGCACACGCGTGTAAAACAGCATCAATATTCCGTTAGAACGGGACAGTCGTCCAGTGCCCTTTTTGTCCATTTGTTAGAGTTATCCCACTGTATTGAATGGAATAATGCTTCAGTTTTGTTTCACTCTAGCAACAGTGTTAATAGAAATATTCTTGAGTCTGCTATTATCCAACTTACAAATAACTTTAACATGAGCCATGGTCTTTTTCAACTTGATCCTGTCGTTTTGAATTCGTTCAGAACGGATTTAGACAAGAACGGCAAGAGTGCTAAAACTTTGGTAGTTTTCCCTTATAAATTTGTATGCTCTTCTTACAATTTTTATTTTTCAATTTATTTTTATATTTAAAAAAAAAAAAATTTGTGACCTATATATCATTCAGGCATTATCTATAAAATTGGTTGTAAACAATCCATTTGATCTTGTGTTGAATT